>JARHVA010000345.1:5577500-5934587 GCA_037957365.1 Torreya grandis | reverse complement strand
ACATGTAATAAAATTGAAACAATATATTCAACCATGAGAGAGAGAGAGAGAGAGAGAGAGGAGAGAGAGGAGAGAGAGAGAGGGGAGAGAGAGAGAGAGAGAGAGAGAGAGAGAGAGAGAGAGAGAGAGAGAAGAGAGAGAGAGAGAGAGAGAGAGAGAGAGGAGAGAGAATTCTTATGTGGAAACCCAGAGTGGGGAAAACCATAGAGAAAAAATCTTGAGTATATGAATGAACACCAACTCAAATTACAAAGTTCACAAGCACCAACTTGTAGGACCCACCAACCCCTTTGCCGAACACCAACACAACAACTATTTTTGAGCACCAACCCATAGGATCACTAACCCACAAGAGCACCAACCCCACTTGTGTATCAAACACAACTATCTATCAATGTTGCTTACTCAACAAGTGATAAAACTTTACAATATGTCCTGCTTTTCTCTCTTTTCAAAAAATAAAAACCATCCACTCTCTTGCATATTACAAATGGATTTTTAGCCTTTATTTATAGACTTCCAAATGGCCTTTGGCATTAATCCTTTGTGACCCTTCAATCCTCATGGAAAATGGTGCCAAACTTGCATGACCCTTTGTATCATTGCATTTGAAAAGTCATATAGTCACCCTTCATAAGAGAAATCATCCTTTCCTCTTTTGTCTTTATCTTAGTGAATTTTTGTATTCCTCAAAGTGTCCCGTCATTGAAAAATATGCCATACCCTCTTTTATATTCACATGGTGACTCTTGGAATTCCTCAAGATGAATCTTCATGAGAAAATGCATCCCATTCCTCTTTCATCTTTTACCCTGTGACTCTTTGACTTCTCCATGGGCCCTCTTTTGACTTATATACAACCAAAAATATATTCATTAATATTAAATAAATATTAACACACATTATCCAAGATGTGAATAATAAAAATCACCATTAAATGCAATGGGGCCTTATCATCAATAATGCTACACTTTTGACATCAGTGATAATATTTACAACAATCTCCCCCTTTGTCATTGATGACAACCTCAAACTGAAAATACCACATCCTAAAACCTACACATACTGCCATCTAAAAAACATATAGTAACTCCCACTTATTATAGAAACCTATCCCTATTTCTACACCGATACATATACCTATTATTCTCCCCCTCTAACATCAATGTAAAAGGGCCTAGCTGGAGCTAACACTTACCTCCCCCTTAACTGATGTTAAACCTCAATGATAGGAAGTAAAAGAAATTACTTCTAACTTCTCTTGTAGATACTCAAATGTGTCATTTAATAGTTCCTTTTTAAAAATATCTGCAATCTACTCTATAGCACTGATATACTCCATCTTAACCTATTGATATGCAACCTACTCTCTCAAGAAGTGATATCTAATAGGAATATGTTTTATTCTTGAATGCACCATTGGATTCTTCAAAATATTAAAAGCACTTGTGTTGTCATATAAAATAGAAATAGGTTCATCATATTTTACCTTGATATCTTCCAAAGTTTGCTTCATCTAAAATACTTGAGTACAACACAATACCACTGCAATATATTCTGCTTCAATTGTAGAAAGTGATACTAAATTCTAATTCTTGCTTAGCCATGATACTAAGCTATCACCAAGGAAGGAAGCTCCTCCACTTGCACTCTTTTTGTCATCTAAGCACCCTATCCAATCTAAATCTGTATAAGTAACCAAAGTGAAATATCTACCTATGGGATACCATAATCCATAATCTAATGTCCCCTTGATATATCTAAATATTCTCTTCACCAACTAAACATGACTATCTTTTGGAGATGACTGATATCTTGCAACCATACCTACTGCATGCATGATGTCTAGCCTCGATGCTATCAAATATAAAAGACTACCAATCATATATCTATACAAATATTGATCTACAATAGGTGAATCTTCATCCTTGCTCACCTTATTTCCTATACACATTAGTGTGCCAACTGGTGCACAATATTCAAAACCAAATTTCTTCAACACTTCCTTGGCATATATACTTTGAGATATGAAAATTTCTTTATTTGACTGAAATATTTTCAACCCTAAGAAAAATGATATTCTCCAAGCATAGACATCTCAAATTCTTTTTGTATATTATCAAAAAATATTATTTTGTCATTTTTTCAATGTTTCCTCCAAAAATGATGTCATCAACATATACCACAACAATCAATTGATTCTCACCTTCTATTTTGAAGTAGAGATTATTGTTAACAAATCATCTCTTGAAACCTTGATTTTGTAGGTACTTATTAAGTCTTGTATACCAAGCTCTAGGAGCTTGTTTCAATCCATACAATGCTCTCTTTAATCTGCATACATGGCTACTAATATTTGAGAGAATAAATCCCTTAGGCTACTCGATGTAGACCTCTTCTTCTAGATTCTTATTTAAGAAGGTAGATTTAACATCCATCTGAAACACTTTGAAATTTTTAAACACTGCATATGCAATAAACATTCTAATAGCCTTTAACCTTTCCACTGGTACAAAAATTTTCTTCAAAATATATTCCCTCAATTTGAGTATATCCTTTACATACTAATCTTGCTTTATTCCTGGTCACTTCTCCATTTTCATTCAAATTATTTCTATAAACCCATTTTATTCCTATCACATTATGATATTTTGGTCTAGGCACTATTTACCAAGTATCATTATTTTCTATGTAATTTAATTCTTCATCCATAGCCTTAACCTAATGCTTATCACGTCTAGCTTCTAAAAACATTATAGGCTGAATTTTGGATAACAAAGAGAAATTAACTTGCTCAAATTCACTTAACATCATTTTTCTGGTGTGAATTCATTCATTTATATTCCTAGTGATGTTACTTTCATTATGATTTCTCTAAACATATTTGGATGGAGTTTTGGTTTCCTTTTTCTCCTTCTCCTTCTTGTCTTCATCTAATTCTTCAAAATCTTCCTCTTCAATGATTTCAGGAATGTCTATTCGATCACTGATTCTTTATGTTCCATCTTCTTCTATCCTAACACTTGCACTTTCAACAATTTTATTAGTTATTTTGTTACAACATTTATAAGATTTAATTTTTAAATAATAATGAAGAAATATAACTTCATCTACTCTAGATTCAAACTTCCCAAGTTTTTCATTGGTTCTCTTTATGAATCATTTGCTACCGAAAACTCTAAAATTATCAACTATTACTGATTTATCTTTCCATAGCTCATAAAGAGTCTTGTCACTATTGACTCTCAATAATGCTCTATTTTGAATATACATTGTTGTATAAATTGTCTCTCTCTAATATTTATCTAGTATCTTATATTCATTTAGCATTGTCCTCACCATCTCCTAAACTATTATATTTTTTCTACTCAACTACTCCATTTTGCTGTGGAGTTCTGGCTGCTAAATAATGTCTCTTTATTTCGTGGTCTTCACAAAACTCAATAATTTGATTTGACATGAATTATCCTCCTTGATCTGATATTAGACACTTAATATTCAAATTGGTTTCATTCTCAACTAATGCTTTGAATGCTTTGAAATGTCTAAAAGCTTCTAATTTTTTCTTTAAAAACATTACCCAAGTCATACGTGAAAAATAATCAATAAGAAACATGAAATATTTTTCACCTTGAGTATTTTTAGTTCTCATAGGTCCACATAGATTAGAGTGAACAAGCTCTAACATCTGAGTGGTTGAGTACTCTTTTATTTTGAACCACCTTCTAGCCTACTTTCCATCCTGATAAGGTTCACAAAGCATGTCAGATGGATTTGTAATCTTTGGAAGATTTTTTAATACTTGATTTTTTCTTATGTTTACAATATTTTCAAAGTTTATGTGACCCATTATCCTATTATATAGCTAAATTTATTCAATCTAACTCAAACAACATCTTTGACCTTTGATGTCTGATAACATATACAAATTATTGCTTGTTCTCTGAGCATCTTCAATCAACACATCTAAATATTTTCTCCTAATTTCACAAGCTTTTGCATAAAACTTTAGTGTGTACCCCTAATCACACAATTTAATTACACTCAAAATATTATTCTTAAGACCTTCTACATCTAGAACATTTTCATTTTTAGTCTACCATTATCCAAACTTAGTGTACCTTTTTCATCAATTCTGGTAGTAGTATTATCTCTAAATTTTACTATGCCACCATTGATCTTCTTCAAGGTTATGAACTTAATTTTATCTTCTATCATGTGATTAGAACAACCACTATCAATGAACCATGGATTTTATTCATTTCGTGTATGCAAATATGTCTATACCAACATAGATTTATTAGGTTATTTCTTCTACCATAAATCTGTCTGAACTTTCTTCTTGATGAATGGAGCCTTAAAATTCTGGTCCTTATTGACTAACTCAAACACATTTCTATAGTAATGGGCTATGTGTCCAAAGTTGTTGCACTTGTAACATATATAGCCTCTTCATTAAATCCTGATAGAGTAGAAAAAGAGTTGTTTTTTTTGCTTGACTCTGCATGACTTTCCTTCTCCTTATTTCTAAAATTATTAGCTCTTTTTTAACATTCTATTTTCTTATGACCATATCCATTACAATAAAAATAGGACCTATTTGTGTATATTTAACTTGATTGCATTTTTTATCTCTATTCCATACAACCTTCTTTGTTTGAGATGTCCTTTGTATTCTTAACTTCTTCCTTTTTTATTTCTTCTTTTGTAAGAGCTTCAGCATAGCTCTTTATTTTTTCCTTATCTGTGAAAGTAGTGGCTTCCACTTTATCTTTTTCAAATCCATTACCTATCTTATTTGACATTGATCTTTGATTTTCTAATATCTTATTCAATATATTAGTGTTATTCTCAAATTTTAAATCATTGGCTACTCTATCATTGATTACTTTATTTGTTTTCTCAAGATCTATTTTTAAAGAAGTAATTTCAATAACATACCTTTCACATTCTTTACTTACTATTTTCAATTGTGCCATTAGATCTTCTTCATTATTCTTGGATTTTTCAAAGTGTTCTTGTAGACTTCAATTATTTCCTTTGACTCCTTTTCATTTTTCTAGATCTGGAGCTTTAATCTTCAATTCTTCTATTCAAGAGATTTTAACTCTTCTAAGGCACAAATGAGTTCTCCTTCCATATTCACTTTAGCTTCATCCTGTTCTTATTATTTATCATTTGTATTTTTATTTGTGGAGTCATCTTCATGTATGGCCATGAATAGAATCTCTTCTTCTTCTGAATCATTGACTCCACTATCTTTGGCTGAGCTAGGATCTTTAGAATAAAAACTCTTCTTCTCTAATTTCTTCTTGAATTTTCCTTTATAATTATTTTTGTATGTATACTTTCCTTCTTCATTGTCACCATTACCCTTATCTAGGCACTTAGCTAAAAAATATCTAATCTTCTACAATTAAAACATTTGAAAGGTAATTTTCCTTCATATTTACCTATGCCCTTTTTTAGTTTGTGAATGAATAGAGCTCCATTGTCATCTTCATCATCGCAAGAACTATCACTTGATTCTTGAATATTAGCCTTCTCTTTCTTTGATGTCTTGAAAAGAGCTTCTCTCTTTGAGAGTTTCTCTTGTTCAATTCACATCTCATATACTATAAGAATACCATGTAGCTCATCCATCTTTAGCTTGGCTAAATTCTTTATCTCTTCAATTGTTAAAACTTTTGCATCATATCTCAATGGTAGAGATCTCAAAACTTTTTGAACCACAATTGATTCTTCTAAATTTTCTCCAAGACCTTAAATCTGATTAACTATTTGATCAAAACGTAAAAGATAACTTTCCATATTTTCTTCCTCTTCCATCATCAAACTCTCAAACTATCTTCTGAATGTCTGAAGCTTGGCTTACTAAACCTTTCCATCACCTTTGTAAATATTCTCAAGTTTTACCCAAGTTTCATGAATAGATTTACATTGCATAACTTTAATAAATTTTGATTCACATAAACCACATAAAATAGCATTTAAATAGTTAGCATTATTCTCACTTGCCTTCTTTTCTGTCAGAGTAGTTACAAGTATTTGTGGCTCTTCATATTCCTCTAAGACTGCTTGCCATATGTCAAATCAAAGGTCCATCAAATAAGTCTTCATTCTTATCCTCTAGAAAACATAATTTGTCCCATGAAACGAAGGTGCCTTATTTGTAGAAAAACCTAAATGTGATCCAACCATCATGCTTTCCTAGTCTACCTTCAAGCTGTAAAACTTTTTCAAAGGAACCTGCTCTGATACCAATTGTTAAGCATAAAATATACTGAGAGGGTGGGGTGAATATATATATATATATATATATATATATATATATATATATATATATATATATATATATATATATATATATATATATATATATATATATATATATATATATATATATGATTTCATAATCAAATTATTTTTCTTTAACCACTTAACCACACATTCAAGATATGTAATAAAATTGAAACAATAATATGCACCATACAAGAGAGAGAGAGAGAGAGAGAGAGAGAGAGAGAGAGAGAGAGAGAGAGAGAGAGAGAGAGAGAGAGAGAGAGAGAGAGAGAGAGAGAGAGATGCCATATTTTTACGTAGAAACCCAAAGTGGGAAAAACCATAGAGAACAATCTTAAGTATATGAATGAACACCAACTCAAATTATAAAGTTCACAAGCACCAACTTGTAGGAGCACCAACCCCTTTACTGAGAACCAACATAACAACTATTTGTGAGCACCAACCCATAGGAGCACCAACCCCTTACAAAGATTTGTGAACACCAACCCACATGAGAACCAACCCCTCTTATGCATCAAATAAAACTATCTCTCAATGTTGCTTACTCAACAAATGATATAAATCTACAATATTTCTTGCTTTTATCTCTTCAAAAACAAATACAAACCATGCACTCTCTTGCATATTAAAAATGGATTTTCAAGCCTTTATTTATATCTTTCCAAATGACCTTTTGTATTCACCCTTTGTGACCCTTAGATCCTCATGTAAAATGGCACTAAAATTGCATGAAACTTTGTATCCTTGCATTTTAAAAGTCATATGGTGACCCTTCATAAGCAAAATCATCCTTTCCTCTTTTGTCTTTATCTTGGTGACTTTTCATATTTCTCAAAGTGTCCCTTCATGGAAAAATGCACCATACCCTCTTTTGTCTTCACATGGTGACTCTTGGAATTCCTCAAGATGACTCTTCATGAGAAAATTAATCCCGTTCACCTTTCGTATTTTACCCCATGACTCTTTTACTTCTCCATGGGTCCTATTTTGACTTATATGCAACCAAAAATATATTCATTAATATTAAATAAATATTAACACACATTAGCTGAGATATTAATATTAAAAACACCATTAAATGAAATGGGGCCTTTATCACAAATAATGTTAGACCTTTGAAATCAATGAAAATATTTCCAACATTGGATTGTGTGGGTCATTTGAGATTTCAAATCCTATAGAAAAAACTAAAGAGTTATAGTGGACAAATGCTAAGAATGGAGGTCTCTAAAAACCATGTTCCTCTAGTCAAACACTCATTATATTTTTCAAGATAATACCCCTTCAAGAAGGATAAAAAATGGGAACATATAAATTCAACTATATTCAAGGTTACCTCATCTTATAGCATCATCAAAAGTACTTAGGGACTTATTTTGGAGCTTTTACAGGACTTGTCTCTAAAACTCATTTCTACATATGGACAAAAATACTTATATTTGCTAGCCATTGTATGGTTTAAAATTTTATATTTATTATATGTACAACTCCTAAAACCTCATATAGGTCTTAAAACATGTTAAATTTCTACCACAACACTTATATATATTTGTGTGGCTACTTATAGGTGGACATTTTCGTGTATAAGCAGTGACTACGAATATGAGTAGTGAACATAAAATCTAACCTTATGGTTTATCTTGGACATTTTCACCTCCTTAAAAAAAGTTATTTCAACCATAAGAGAATCAAAATTAGACAATTGCTTTTTTCCAACGTGATTAACTCTCTTTATTACACCTGTAGGTGTATATTAATAGAGTATGACTGTGTGTAGATATATTGGTCATCACAGTTTATTATATGCTATTTTGAGAGCTTAGATTATTGTATTATGATAAAAAAATGTGTCCACTACCCCTTAAACTATTCATAACACCCAATTTAATGTCCTTATAACTTCACACACCATGATTTAACTAATTGTATATGGAATCATGTAAGAAATTTACTATGGGTTTTGAACTATTACTGTAACTCAATGGATGATAGATTTGGAGAGTGGTATTGAAATGGGATGGGATAAAAAATACATTAGATACATGAAACAAAACAACTCATACTCATCTTAAATGACTACAAATAAATAAAACATTCTTTAAGTGTTGAAATCTGTCTGTAACCTCACTAGCATACTCCACCTACAACTTGAACTATTTGGCTCATGAAATCATCTCCAAACATGAAAAACAATATGGAAAACATGAGAGGAATTACACATCCTGTAGAAACAATTTGAATAATTGGATTGTATAGAATTAATCATATAAGAGGAAATCTTATAAGATGTGGAAAATAACAAGAAGAAATAGAGTCAACTTATTAAGCATGGTTCATATAGTTTAGGCAACCATTATATAAATCCAAACATTAAAATTAATCAGACCAAGTTTACTATCCACCACCAAGATCATTTTACCTAAAAGTCCTTGTATTGGTCGTACCATCAAAAGACCTGTTGACTAGTTTTCCTTGCCTAGTAGAGTGATGGAGAAAAGAATTGGTTTTGACCCAATTTTGGCTTTTCCAAAGTAGATAAACCATGTAAATGGATTCATGGAATTTTAAGGGTCACTTCATGGATTTTCCCATGTGCCACTCTTCCCCATAGGTTATACAACAACAAAAACCTCCTTTTCACTTATTTTAGTGATTTTAGTTAACACTTGTAGGCTTTTTTAGTTAGAAACTAACATATATAAAAGGGACTAACTTGAGGGACAATGTAAAGGAGATTAATACACTTATCCACCTTTTAAAAATATACCACCTTCATTTATGACCCATCAATGACCCTTAAGTGACACAAAATGACATAAGGACTAAATTGGACCATATCTAAGGCTAGAAACATACTAAATGACATAAAATATACCATGACAGACCCTATAACATGCTAAATATACCCCTATTCATGTTTTGGACTATAGGGGGTTGACCTATTTTGACTTGTGGTCAAAATAGTCAACATTCATAGTGATTTCCCAAGGGTGGTATGTTTGTTATGCCAAAACCAGTATCTTAATCCTATCCATTGGGCCATGGAGTCACCTATCCATAAGTCTGACACATAATTTGCCTTTGAAACCACACCAAATATGTGTTCAAATAGACAACTTATGGAAAACACCAAAGGAAACAAACATGTGTTCAAATAGAACACTTATGGAAGACAACACAACTAAAAGAAAGACACACACACTTACTCTACTATTTACAAAACCTCACTGTTGAGGTGAAACATCTTACCATACTTCAACTAGGGTCAAAGATGGTTCTTATTGAATATTTTTCACTCCATGAAATCAATATAGTATGAAAATCATGCTCATCATCAACAACTTACATATGTATATGATCAAGAAGCCTACCACCTTTAGATCTTCTTAGGCCTACAAGTAGACTATTTAGAACCTTCATGAATGTTCTTCCTTGTCTTCCAAGAGCCTTGATTAGTAATAAAATCATTTTGATCACTATCACATCTAATATGCCTTCTTCAAACTATAGATTGTCATGTCCCCTTTTTCGTGGACATTGACAGACTTGATGATTAGCCTATTATGCGACCTTCGTAGGTTGATAAGATGGATAGAGGGTCATAATGGAGCTTGGCTTGACTTTGATTCACAAAATTTCTACATTTGGTTTTCATTCGAGCTTGTTCAGACATGTTTGCCTAAGCTCCTATTATTTAGGGATATTTGGCACTTAGCAGACCATCCCTAGTATGGCATGATCATGTGCGGAATCACTCCCTGGTTCACCAGCTTCAGACGGTTCGAGGATCCGACATGTATTAAGGGAGATATTAATATTTGATTGATTTAATCAAATATTAATTATTTGGTCTAATTTTAAATTAGATATTAATTAATTAATTATTTGGTCTAATTTTAAATTAGATATTAATTAATTATTAATTATTAATTGTTTGGTCTAATTTTAAGACCCTAATTCTAATTTAAGAAGCCCAAGTTCTAATTTAAAGAATTCTAATTTAAGAACCCCAAGTTCTAATTTGAGGAAATCTAATTTTAGAAAATCACACCTTTGAGGGTATAAGGGTTTCTCATGGGGGAGAGTTTGTATTCAGCCATTGATTATTGATTATTGATTTTGAAGAATTCTTCTGTGAAGACTGAGCCAAGGGTTCCAGGATTCCATTTGCAGTGGAGAACGTCAACTCTTCATTGTGTGCGATTCAGAGGCTGTGAAATATCAATTGATCTATTGCCAAATTGAGAGATAGCTTCATCCAGAAGTTATCACAGAGGTTTCAGGTTTGAGAGATAGCTTCACCCAAAAGTTATCATAGTATTACAGGTATTTGAGAGATAACTTCACACAAAAGTTTATCACAGAGCTTTCCAAGTATTTCTTGATTTAGTTTATGTTTTGTTTCAATAAATTATACAGAGAGAGATCTGCTATATTAGATATCATAGATTTCCAGATCAGGGATCAAACAAATAGGTTGTGCTAAATTGGCGGCTGTACGAAGTCCGTACAGGTCCGTGAAAATCCGTACATATACCGACTTCGGCAGACAGAGATCCCCAGTGATCGACATCAGCCGTCTGAGGACCGACATCGACAGATAAGGACCCACAGAGACCGACATCGAAAGTATATCGACTGACACCGGCGACTGTGTGTTCGACACAGCAGGCCGAGACTTCCAGATTCATATTTGTTTCCAGATTTGCACAAGATCAAGGTTTTAAAACAGTATTGTAATATTCTTTGAGGTGCATGACAGAGATCTATTGTAATAGTCTGAGCAAATGAATAAGAAATTATATTGTGGTAATTTATTTATTTGAATTGATATTCTGCAAGTTTGTATCCAGATCAGAGCTTTTGTTGTAGAAAAAGGAGCCCCTAAGTAAGGGACATCATAGTGGTATCAGAGCCAATGTCTTGCCATCCTGTTGGGTAGTTTGGATAGGTTGAATCAGCGAAGTATCCATGATGTCTTTAGGTACTCAGAAGCAGTGGGACAAGGATATGAAGAAGTTGAAACAAGGTTTGAACCAATTGGTTGAAACCCAGAGGAGGATGAATGAAATTCTTTCAGATCTTACATTTGAAGACAAATTAGTACGGTATATGGCATCCATTCGTAAAAGGTCCACATCACAAAACAGAACGAAGGAGAAACAAGAGGTCTCTACAGGGGTTGAGGGTAGCTCTACACCAGTTGTTAGACATGTTGATTTGACTCGAGAGGATATGAGGGCAGCCATGGGGAATGAGTTGTCTATATCAGCTTTACAAGAAGTTCCACTTGAGACTTCTACATTGGAGACCAGCATAGAGCATGCTAATGATATGGATAATAAGAGTATGGATTCTTTGCTTGATCATATTGCTCCTTCATCTTCACATCAAGAACATCAAACTTGGATGGATATGGAAAGGACCCAAAATTTATGTGATATGTGGTCACAAAAGGCCAAGGAGGCTAGATTAGTGGCTGCCAATGCGAGACAACATCTTCACAACATAAGGAGACAAAAAGGAATTATAGCAGGTTCTTCTTATGATGACTTACAGCGAGATCTACAGGGGTCACAGTTTCAGTCAAAAGAGATGACCGTGGAGTTAGATCATTTGCGGTATTCACCATCCCTAGAGCCAGTTCAGTTGTATAGTGAGGTTAGTATATTGAGTGTTGATTGTGAGTATGTTCCTATAGTTGTAGCTGAGGAACCCGTTGTGGGGGCTAACACACATGTTCAGGAATTGGGAGTACCTAATTTTGATGAGTTTGAGATACCAGTGGAGTCGAGTTTCCAGATTGATTGTTATCACACAGATGACAGCGTGGTACAGTTGGTTGTGCCACCTTTACAGAGGGATAAGTTGTGGTGTGCGGGGGAGTATGTTGATGCTTCCACATATAATTTTTATTGCACTGAATCATTCATGGAGTATTTGTTGGATAGTGCAGGTGTTCGTCTGGACTCACATAAGGTGTCAGAAGGTGTTCTCGTCTGAGGTACTGGTGCTATTAGCAGATTGGGTGGTGAGATTATAGGGATCCTATCCACTATGCTACCTCACAAGGATTTTGAGGTGGGGCATGCTCATTATTTTTGTCTTGACCCAGAGTTAGATGATTTGATTTCATGCAGGTGTGGATCGGATCTAGTTTCTTATCATCCATTTTGGGATGGCTTGGCACCATCTTCTATAGATGGAATTGGTAGAAGTAAGTTACACAGACTGTAGTATCGACACATCCAGGGCAGTTGTGATTTCAGAGATTGGTTGAGTTACATTCGCCAGTTTGATTGTGGATTCCTCTTGGTTATACTATAGAGGATATTGCAGGAACTTGCATTGATTTACAGTCGTGCAGAGCATAACTACATTTGGGATCCAGGTGGATCGAGTGGTTCATTGTTCCGAGATTGCTTGGGGATAAGCAATTTCTAGAGGGGCGGATTGTCATGTCCCCTTTTTCGTGGACATTGACAGACTTGATAATTAGCCTATTATGCGACCTTCATAGGCTGATAAAATGGATAGAGGGTCATAATGGAGCTTGGCTTGACTTTGATTCACAAAATTTATACATTTGGTTTTCATTCGAGCTTGTTCGAACATGTTTGCCTAAGCTCCTATTATTTAGGGATATTTGGCACTTAGCAGACCATCCTTGGTATGGCATGATCATGTGCGGAATCACTCCCTGGTTCACCAGCTTCAGACGGTTTGAGGATCCGACATGTATTAAGGGAGATATTAATATTTGATTGATTTAATCAAATATTAATTATTTGGTCTAATTTTAAATTAGATATTAATTAATTAATTATTTGGTCTAATTTTAAATTAGATATTAATTAATTATTAATTATTAATTGTTTGGTCTAATTTTAAGACCCTAATTCTAATTTAAGAAGCCCAAGTTCTAATTTAAAGAATTCTAATTTAAGAACCCCAAGTTCTAATTTGAGGAAATCTAATTTTAGAAAATCACACCTTTGAGGGTATAAGGGTTTCTCATGGGGGAGAGTTTGTATTCAGCCATTGATTATTGATTATTGATTTTGAAGAATTCTTTTGTGAAGACTGAGCCAAGGGTTCCAGGATTCCATTTGCAGTGGAGAACGTCAACTCTTCATTGTGTGTGATTCAGAGGCTATGAAATATCAACTGATCTATTGCCAAATTGAGAGATAGCTTCATCCAGAAGCTATCACAGAGGTTTCAGGTTTGAGAGATAGCTTCACCCAGAAGTTATCATAGTATTACAGGTATTTGAGAGATAACTTCACACAAAAGTTTATCACAGAGCTTTCCAGGTATTTCTTGATTTAGTTTATGTTTTGTTTCAATAAATTATATAGAGAGAGATCTGCTATATTAGATACCATAGATTTCCAGATCAGGGATCAAACAAATAGGTTGTGCTAAATTGGCAGCTGTACGAAGTCCGTACAGGTCTGTGAAAATCTGTATAGATACCGACTTCGGCAGACAGAGATCCCTAGTGACCGACATCAGCCGTCTGAGGACCGATGTCGGTAGATAAGGACCCATAGAGACCGACATCGATAGTATATCGACTGACGCCGGTGACTGTGTGTTCAACACATCAGGCTGAGACTTCCAGATTCATATTTGTTTCCAGATTTGCACAAGATCAGGGTTTTAAAATAGTATTGTAATATTCTTTGAGGTGCATGACAGAGATCTATTGTAATAGTCTGAGCAAATGAATAAGAAATTATATTGTGGTAATTTATTTATTTGAATTGATATTCTACAAGTTTGTATCCAGATCAGAGCTTTTGTTGTAGAAAAAGGAGCCCCTAAGTAAGGGACATCACATAGATTAGACTATATGATAGCTACCTTAACCTTTTTATCTTTTTATGCATGATATATTTGATGTTTGGAAACATAAATCTAGTTTGCATTTTGTTCAATCATAACTGAGAGTGGCTAAACATTAGGCTAGGCTTTTGATTATTCTTTAAATACCATAAAATATTCCTTGTACTCATGAAACTCTTATTTAACTATAGAATCTTGGACAATAGAGTGGCATACACTTTCATGTTTTATGGAACACTCAACATCATGTTTGTCAGATTCATTATCAAACAAATTAAATTTATACTTATTATGAGGGGAAATAG
Source organism: Torreya grandis (assembly GCA_037957365.1). NCBI lineage: Eukaryota > Viridiplantae > Streptophyta > Pinopsida > Cupressales > Taxaceae > Torreya > Torreya grandis. Next base: position 5,920,125 of record JARHVA010000345.1, on the reverse strand, counting down.
CATTACTTAGTTGATCAAATTCTTGAAAAGTGGCATTGAACCTTTACCAAAGTCATTTTCTTCTTCCCAACGAGTGTCATCATCAAGGGCAACTTCATCAATATTAGGTATAAAGACATCATTCTTCCCACTATGGTGATCAATATGATTATTCAATCCATCATCATCATATGCATTAATCAATTAGTTACTATCAACATCTTGTGAGAAATAATGTTTGACACTTACCTAAACTCTTTCAAATTGTTCTTGATGGATGATATAGGTCGCAAGGTTAGTTTTATCAAAGTATGCATAAGGATCATGCTCGTAATCATATACACCATATTAATCTATAAATAAGTTAGTGATACCTTTGAGTTTAGAAGAAAAATCATTCACATTAGACTTCTTCTTCTCATGGACAACACCATTCAAGTTAGATCTTTCTTCAATATAGGGCTCGATGTGAAATATTACAAGGGGATGAGTTATTATGGTCACCTTGGTTCCATACCTTGTCCTAAAGGCCAAAAATTACCAATCAGATGAGAGGTAGCCACCTATCTTGGCTTTAAAGTCTCTTGAAAGATAGATTTCAAAATGATCAAGAAGGTCCACAACACTAATATCTTGAGGAATGGAAAAAATAGGACAGTCATAGAGGAAGACATTCAAGTTTTTGATCAACCCTATTGTATTAGAAGGTGTACCACCTAGATAAATCTTTTCTTTGTTATGGGGTTTATATTTTTGACCTAACTTTTTAGCTACAACTTTTGGCATGACTGATGTACATGATCCATTATTAACTATGTAATTGTGGAATGGCTTTTCACCCACTATGAGAGTGAGGTATAAATGTGTAGGATCCTCATATTTGGTAGATGGTTCAACAATGGTGTTAGGGTCATTTGTAATATATACATGAACATGAGTATTTCTTGGAGGTGAAGATATAGTATAGATAATGGAAAACAATTTTTTTAAGAGATCTTTTTTGCTAGGCATATGGAGGACATCCCATAGAGAGATAGGTGCTTTGGCATTATTCAATGAATCCACTATGTTTAGGGTAGAAGTACTTAGTTTCTCTTAATTCCTTTGAGGCAAATAGGTGTTTGGAACTTTAGGATTTGAAACATCTTTAGTATGCCTTAAAATTTTTTGATTTGAATAAGGTGTAGGAGCATTTGGGACGTCCATGTTTGCAACCATGCTTTTCTACCTTGTAAGAGGATTAAATAAACTTGTAGGCACATTACTACCACATCATAAATCCTTCCTATTGGATATAATTTTATCTACAATAGAAGTTTATTTATTGAGCATAAAAGTGTCTTCAATTAGGAAAATGGTGAATCTTTCTCCTTGAGACTACCAATTTTCACTTGTATGCATTAAGACCTCATCTTCAATTGATAAGAGATGAGTGACTCCTCCTTGAGCAACTAGAGATTAATCTCTACCCTCATTAGAATTAATGAATTGGATTTTTTTCCAATCTTCCCCTTATACCAAGTTTGTATACACCAATACCATCTCTCTTACATTGGTGGTGGAATTAGGATTGTACACATTGGTAGGCTTATTGAAGTTAGGCTACCCTTGACCTCTTCTTCTCCCATATTGATGACCATATTGTTGTTGATAGGGATAGGGGTTTTGATTCAAATATATTTGAATTATCTCTTGCATAAGATCAAATTTTAAGGTTTGAAATATTTCATATGGATAAAGTTCATCCTCCTTCTTAGGAGTAGTCCTAGGTTTGGTATTAGCATTAATAACTTGAGCAGTGTTTAGAGCAACAACTAGTATATTAGGTAATATAGGCATAGACACCTTAGGAGGAAACATTCCTACTTGAATGAGGCCATTATAATATATAATGAAAAGTTTATATGCTTTGAGAAGATTGAAACCACCCATGGGTTAAAGTATGATATTTATATCATTATCAATGTCTCTCAACTATGTAGGGTGCACAAAGCTAGCAGGTTGTCTCATGGGAGGAGTAAATCTATACCAAGTCTTTTGAAATCTCTCATTGAAGTCATTCATTATTTCCTTATGAGATATTTTGATCACATTGAGTTGATGTATGAGAAAATTATTGTCACTTTCATCTTCAAACCTTGAAGTTAGAAACATTCCAAAGTCATCCCATGATGTGATTCATCCACCATGCAAAGTCATATACCAATCAATTTATTTCCCTATAAGGTACATAGAAAGGAGTATAATTGAAATATTATCCTTAGTGACATTATGTAAACTACAAAAATTAGACATTTCCTTGATGTGATCACTAGGTATGACTTGAACCTCACCATTGAATGTAGGCACACTCTTTGTATTATTAGGGGGAATGACATCATATGCATTGAGATGAATTATATTTTTAGTATTAAAGGTAGGGAAGGCATGTGAGATATATATGATGGATTATATTTATTTAATTTCTTCACTTTATTAATTAGAAAAATCCTCTTGGTCTTTAAAGGGTAGATTAGGCTGGGGGTATTGAACTTCAAGAAGAAGTTCAAGATGAATAGGTGGATTGATAGGATTGAGAACTCTACTAGATGACGACCTTATTAGTGTAGGTTTTTATTTTTACCTATTTATTAATTAGGGAAATTGTATTTCTTGTGCATACATGGAGTTTTTCTGCATTTGTGGGATAGGCTAGCTTATGTGGAGGTGTGTGTCATATATGTGTCATAGGTGTCATAAGAATGTCATAAGTAACTCCCTTGATGGGAGTTACTTCTCTATTCTTAGCACCTTGTCACCACCTTTCATGGAGGAGTTACAGTCTATTCTTGGGGTGCCTTGTCCACCTTTTGTGGAGGAGTTACTTACATACTCTCCTATATGTATTCCTCACTTTGGCCATCTCATGCTAATCAGATTTTGGTTTTCTCCATTTTGTCTTGTGCAATTTATCTTATTGTGTTATTTTCAAATTGCTTTAGCATCTATGTGGTGTGCACTTGCTTCAAATTTTGTGATCACATCTCCATTGCACTCGCATTATCTAGATTCTGGCAACAACTCTGATATGGTATTAGAGCAAGAATGGTAATCGTGTGTATGGTTATGCTTTTAGTTCATTTTGAAATCAAGAGGAGTGGAGTTCTCTTTGTTTTTTTTATTTTTTAGATCTGATCTAAAATAAAAATATATATCATTTCTAGTATCATTCTCTTGAAAATCCTTGGCCTTTGGGTGTCTTGGCTATCTTCACTTCAGGGGTTGGTTCATTTGTTTCTCTTCTTGGGCGCCATTGTTGTGTGGAGGAGCAACAACTCCAAACAACAGTCCTTCTAGCATCCTTCTACAAAAAAGCTTCTGCACCTAGCTTCTAGTCTTCAATTCTACCACGCCGAGCTTTAGCAGCTGCATTTTTTCCAAGTCTATAGGCTGTATGGCATGCACTTTTGGTCAGCAGTCTGCAAGTCTGTGCCAACCTCAGCAGTGTCAACTTCTGCAACGTCTTCTTCTAGTCCATGCCTCTGTCCTTTCAACACGCTAGTCTCCACCAAGGCACCTTCAATTATGACAATGAGTAGGCCATACAATGCATCTAATAGGTCTGCACATTCATTTTTTTTGACTTTTCTGCTGTTAAATTCTGGACTATGCCCTTTTGGGCACCCCTTCCTTACTTGGCTCCCATGTGGACCCTTAGATGCTTGGCCAGCTGTTCATTTCTATCTATGCTTAATTTTTTAGTTAAAATTGAATTGATAAAACAAAATTAGTCAATTTGACTGAATATTCAGTTTTATAGACAGTTTTGTAATTTGGGGGTTTTCAATTTAAAAGTTGTATCTTCGACCTATGAAGACGAAGGGTGAGGCCCGAGTTGGCAGGAGGCCAATTCCCCCTCATACAAACCTCCTTTGGATTCCTCATTCCATGCAAAATCCAATGAGTGGTTGAAAGGCCACTTTATCTCTCAAAATAGGTATTGTTTTAATGTTTTAGTGCTTTTTTTTGCTAAAACACTAATTTACGGGAAAATTGAACCTTTAATATCTTGCAAACAATAGCTCAGATTTAGGTGCCATTTTTTGAAAAAGTGTTTATAATTCAATTATCTATAGTGTAGACTTATTATTTGTAAAAAATGAACTAGTTTATAAAGTGCCAAAAATTTGGGTCTCTCGAGACGCATTTTCGGCTGAGTTCGACGTCCTATTTGCTTTAGTCTTGCACTAATTACTCTAAGATGCATTCTCAGCTGAGTCTAACATCTTTTGAGCATGCACTTTCATATTTGGGGGGGCTCAATATTTCAAGGGGGTGTGATTGCTTTTCACAACTTGGAAATCTTTGCTTTTATTCTCTTTTCTACATAATTTCAAAACTTGCAATCAACACAACTTCACCTAAATTCAGCTAAAAATGGATTCTTTTCAACTTAAACCCCTAACACCCTTCAAATATCATGAATAGAAGGTTAAAATGTCAATCATTCTTAGAAACAAAGAATTGTATAGGATCACCATGGGTATTGAAGTAAAACCCAACACTGATGCTAAAAAGGTCAAGTGGTACAACCATAGTGATGAAGCTTATGGATTACTGAGCTTGTCTATGTCTCTAGAACTTCTCTTCCATATATAATCCTCCCAAACTCCTAATGACATATGGGACACCTTAGAAAATTTATTTGGAAAACTTGATGAGATGAGAGGTCATGAGCTCGAAAACGAACTCATAAGTATAAGTCCTAGCAACTTTGACACCCTATAGAACTTCTTCACTAAGTTTAAGGCCCTTATATTTTAATTGAAATAATACTAGATAGAGAAGAAAGATGATCAACTCATACTTTCTATTCTCACAAAGTTAGGTCCAAGTTATTCAGTCTTTGTCTCCACTTTCCATGCCACAAAAAGTGCCCTTGGCACTACATGAAAAATTCCTTCTTTGGATTCATTCATAGCCAACTTGACTAGGGAGCAAGATAAGCTAATTCAAATGGGCACAGTGAAGTCTACTCAACCCCAAGCTTTGATAGCTAGAAATGGTAAGGACAAGACTTCAACAAAGGAGAAGAAGAAAAAGAACAAGGACTAGGAGGAGAAGAAAGAAAACACCAATCTTGCCAAAAAAAAAAACTGAGACTTCCTCTTCCAATGCTAAACCTAAGAAGGAGAAGGTTAAGTGTGCCTATTGTAAAAATATAGGGCATGATGAACACAAATGTGTGAAGAAACAAATAGATCACCTAACTCATCTTCTAGAGAAGAACAACATAGGTGTTCATGAGTCCATCAAGCAGAATTCATCTACCCAAGATTCTACCAAGGCAAAAGGTAAGGGTAAGGAGAAAGAAAAGGGTGAGGCCCTTGTAGCTACAACAACTTCTACATCTTACAACTCAGGTGCTTCTCATCAAATTGTTGACAAATTACATCAAAACTTTTCCATAAGTCATCCTCATCTTCCCTATGAGTTTCATCATCAAGGGTAGATTCATCAATAGAAAGCAAAAAGAAATAATTATTACCACTATGGTGATCAATCACATTCCTTAATCCATCATCATCATATTCATGAATCAATTAGTTACTCTCATCAACTTGTGAGAAATAATGTTTGACACTTACCTTAGCTCCATCAAATGGTTTTTCATGGATGATATAGGTTCCATCATATATTTCCTCAAAGTATGCATAAGGATCATGCTCATAAGCATCTAAACCATATTCATATAGAAACAAGTTGGTTATACCTTCAATCTTATAAGCACCATCATTAACATTAGACTCCTCTTTCTCATGGATAACATAATTCATGTTAGTGCTTGATTCAACATAGGGCTCAATATGAAATCTAGAAAGGGGCTAAGTTATTAGGGTCACCTTGGCTCTATACCTTATTTTAAAGGCCAAGAAGGCCAATCAGATAAGAGGTAGCCACCTATCTTTGTTATAAAGTCTCTTGAAAAATATATTGCAAAATGAGCAAGAAGGTACACAATAACAATGTCTGGAAGAATGTGAAAACTAAGATATTCATAGAGGAAGACCTTCAAGTTTTTGATCAACCCTATTATCTTATCAAGTGTACCATGTATATTAATCACTAATTTTCTATGGGGTTCATATTTTAGACCCAACTTGTCATCTACAACTTTGGGCATGATTGATGTAGAGGCTTTACTATCAAATATGCAATTGTGGACTAGCTTATCACCAACTATGGGAGTGAGGTAGAAAGCTATAGGATTATTATATTTGGTAAATGGTTAAAAAATGGTGTTAGGGGAATTTTTAATATCTAAATGACCATGATTATTTATTGGAGGTGAACGGATAGTAGGGATAGTGGATAGCTATTTTTTCAAGATCTATTTTCGGCCAAGCATATGGAAGACATCCTATAGATAGATAGATGATTTGGTTTTCTTCAATGAATCCACTATGTTTATGGTAGAATTAATTACTATCTCTTGATTCTTTGTAGTCAAATAGGTGTTCAAAACTTGAAGAATTGAAACATCTTGAGTAGATATTACAATGTTTTGATTTGAATAAGGTTTATGAGTATTTGGGACTGCCATGTTTGCAACCATGCTTTACTTCCTTGTAAGAGGATTAGATGAACTTGTAGGCACACTAATATCACGTCATAAATCCTTCCTCTTGGCTCTAGTGTTTTATGAAATATAAATTCCTTAATTGATCACAAAAGTGTCTTTAACTAGGAAATTGGTGAAGCTTTCTCCTTAAGGCTGCCAATCTTCACTTACATTTAGTCCTCATCTTCACCTAATAGGAGTGGAGTGACCCCTCCTTGAGAATTTAGAAATTAATCTAACCCTTCATTCACATCCATGAATTTTCCTTCTTTTAAATATTCCCTTTTCATAATGTTGCTATGCACTAGTACCATCTCTCTTGCATTGGTGGTGGAATTGGGATTATACACATTGACATGCCTATTGAAGTTAGGTTGCCCCTGACCTCTTCCTCTCCCATATTGATGACCATATTGTTGTTGATAGGGATATGTATTTTGATTCATACCTATTTACATTCTATCTTAACTAATATCTTCTTATAAATTTTAAATTCTTGCATATGGATCATGTTCATCCTCCTTTTTAGGAGCATTTTTAGGCTGGGCATAAGCATTAAGAACTTGAGAAATGTTTGGAAAAACAACTGGTATATTAGGTAGTAGAGGTATGAAAACCTTATGAGGAAACTTCCTACTTGATTAAGGCCATTCTTATATATAATGGTAATTTCATATGCTTTGGTAAGAGTGAAACCACCATTGGATTGAAACATGATAACAATATTAGTACTAATGGCTCTCAAGTATGTAGGGAACACAAAGCTATCAGGTGGTATCATGGGAGGAGGCAATCTATACCAAGTATTTTTAAACCTCTCATTGAAATGATGCATTGTTTCCTTAGGATATATTTTTATCACATTGAGCTGATGTATGAGAGAACTATGGTCACTTTCATCTTTAAACCTTGAATTTAACAACACTCCAAAGTCATCTGATGATGTGATGCATCCATTAAGAAAATTCCTATACCAATCAAGTTATTTACCTCTAAGGGACATGGAAAGGAGTCTAATGGCAATATTATCCTCTATGCCATTGTGGAAACTACAAAAATTAGACATATTCCTAATGTGTTCACTAGGTATGTCATAACCTTCACCATTTAATGTATACACACTCTTTATAGCATTAGGGGGAATGACATCATATAAATTGATATGAATTGTATTTTCCATATTTAATGTAGGGAAGGCATGTTTCCTATCCATAATGGACTAAATTTATTCAAGTTATTCACTTTCATGACTAGAAAAATCTTCTTAGTCTTCAAAGGGTAGATTAGGCTGGGGGTATTTAACTTCAAGAGGAAATTCAGGTTGAATAGGTGGATTGAAAGGATTGAGAACTCTACTAGATGATAACCTAGTAAGAACCATGAAGTGTAAGAAAAAATTTATGAAAAAAAATTGTTTACAAATTTTTTTAACTTGAATGGAGTCTCCAAATGCTAAGTAGCACAACAAGTATGCAGCTAATGTTTTCAAGACCACCATTCACCTTGACAAGTTGTCTTGAAGACAATGGTCCCAACAAGTGTTCTAGAACTATTGTCACCAAATCTTGTACCCTAGATGAGGTTGTTCAGGCCTTTTCAATATTTGGGAAACATAGGAATATTTATAGGTATGTAGGTTTACCTATAGCAAAAGTAGACCTCTAGGTTTAAGGTCTAACTCCATGAATATATATTGAAATGCTTATCACCTACTTAAATGGTTATTTATGGGAAAAGAGATAGAAGTTTGCATAAAATTAAAATACCCTAAGGAAGTGATAAACTATAAATTTTTCTATTAGATCATCATACTTATTTTACTAAGTAACAAGACCTACAAACCAACTTCAAAGTCCTAAGAGGTTCTAACATAAATGTTTCAATATAGAGGTGTTATGCATGAGGCAACACAAGATAAGTGAACTACATGGAAGATTTAAAACTCTAAGAATAATTATACACTTGAAAGGAACCTAACAAACTAGTTACCTCTATATGACCTGTTAGAATGCAAACTCTTACATAAACATGAGAGGATAAGGAGAAGCAAAGATAGAAGACTATCACTTAACATAACATTAAATCAATTTAAACACTTCAATAAATGTTCATGAACTTAAAACTAAACTTTAATTTATTGTTCAAATTCAAATTATAATGTCAAAACTAGTAGGGATTCACCATACATGGTGTGGTATTATCTTATAAGATCCAAAATGGCTACTACTTATAAAAGTTGAGAGATGAGAGAGGATAATGAAGTCCAAGAGTCAATAGAACATGTGTCAAGTTGAGAGGTGGAGTTACACATGTAGGAGAGAGTAATATGGAATATACCATGCAAGGTATACTTGGTCAAATGTCTCCCAAAACATGAAAATCCTAAAATGTGGCATAGAACTCTTCATTTACATGCCTAAAAACTGAATTTATCATTTGGCCTCCTTCAAATGCTCCAAAAACGACTAGGGATAGGTGATATAATTTAAATTAGAGGGAGTAGTTATAAACATTCTCTAAAATGCATTGGAGGTGTCCTTAATCATCAAGATTTTTCTAGACATGAGTTATCATTGCATGTAGTTTAAATAACTCCTCTTTCACTCACCCTTTACACTTGGCACCAACCAGGTCTTCAATTTTCCAAACTAGTCCATAAAATGGAATGAATGAAACTTTACAAGAGCCCTCATACCTTTATATTCCTTAGTGAGCCATTAAAATTCCCACCACTTATATTTTTCACATTCTCACTTGCTTGTTCACTATCCCAATTTGGACTGGCTAAGATGAGAGTGTTAATAGAGGCACTTTTGAGCTTATATGAAGAATGAAATGATAATGGTGAGTTATATTCAGTATCATTATTACCAAAAAGTATATTTCATCCTTTTAAACCTTTTCATACCTGTACAACACCAAAAACACTCAAGAAAATCCATTTTTCACCTTGTTTATACAAGTACGGTGAAACCCAAATGGTTGGGAAAGAGCCTTTGGGAGTCATATAAAATATTAAATTATTTTTCTACTCATTCTATCTCTTCTAGATGCATCTTCTTCTTCATTTTCCCAATTGGGCCCTTATCAAGGGTTTGGAGTAGTTCTAGCCCTTAAAGTTTGTTCATAAAGATCTGACATTCAATTTGCAAACAAATTCCAAAAATTATTTTTTCAATACCTCTTTTATCATCTCCCAAACTGTCAATTTCCCATGATAAGCCTCCATGTATGTGTGAGCATCTTAAGTTACCATCTCAAGATTTTCTTTCCATTCCATATACCCTATGCTGGTCTTAATCCAAAAAATGGCTTACCTATGGTCTCATTTGTATTACAATAGTTAAAATACTCCTTATTACTTAGCATTAATTTTTTTTAATTAATTATAATTTTCATATAATTTCAAAAGTGGTAGTAGACCACCTTGATGGTTTTAGGCTTGGACTAGACCTAGTAGTTCTACCTACATACTTGTAGGTTTGGACCACTTTGTTTGGTTTCTAACCCCTATGCATTATTTTTCATGTTTTTTCATGTCTATAAAAACCTTCCAAATCTCATTAAAAGTATTTAAAACCATTTATACTCATTCTCACCACTTTATTATTAAATCTTTAGAGTATGACCTTCTGGGAGTGCCCTCTATTTGAAATAGAATAAAGGGCATCTCGCCTATTGTCCTATATAAAATAAAGATTGGAATGGATTTTCCAAGTAATAGGGACATTTTTTTTGAATTTAAAGGTTTGGTTACCCTATTATCACTCTTAAAATCCTTAAAACCTCAAGATAGACTCTTGAGTAACTCATTGTGTGTAGAGTGCCAAGTATGATTATAGGTTGATTATATGAGAACCCTTCCATGCCATATTTCTACTTAATGAGGGTATTAAAATAATATTATAACAACTATAAATGTGATATAAAAGTACTTACTACTCACACATTTACAAAACCTCCAAATTCTCTATTGCATATCCTCTACTTGACTTGTTCATTTATAGTCAACTATGACTGTGTTGCCTTGCCTAGGAAATGACACTTGTAGGTGAACCTGTGTAGTTGGACTTTGAATACAATGCCTAAAGGTCTTCTTCAATCAATAAAATTCCATTTTAAAATTAATATAGATTTTTTATCTTTATATTCATGCTAGGACATACTCCAAATCACTTGTTTCAACTCACTGTCAAACTATAGTCAACTTTAGTTGACCAATTTGGAGCAATTAGTGGTCTTATAGGTGAATATTAATCTTGAAATCTATTCCACATGGTATGATATCCATTTTATGTTTTTGAATGAAAATCCCATCATTAAGTGTTTGTTTTTCTATGTTTAATCTCCCATCATGGACCTGTAAGAGTTTATAGTTAACTATAGGTAAGTTTTCTCAAGGCAAATCACATCTGTAGATAGTGATACAAGTTACAACCTCATACCTTCACTCCTCATGATGATCTTTGGAACAATAGTTTGTTTTTCAACTCAAAATTACCACTCAATTATGGATATATGCTTTTATTCTTATTTGTATTATGTGGGTCATTTGAGAGTTCAAATATTGTAGAAAACATTGAAGAGTTACAGTGAACAAATGCTAAGAATGGAGATCCCTAAACACCATGTTACTATAATCAAACACTCATTATATTTTTAAATATAATACTCCTTCATGAAGGATACAAAATGGGAGCATATAACTTCAAATATATTCAAGTTTACCTCATCTTATAACATCATCAAAAGTACTCAGGGCCCTGTTTTGGAGGTTTTCAGGGGACTTATCCCTAAAACTCATTTCTACATATGGACACAACTCTTAATATCTATCAGTCATTATATGGTTTAAAACATGATCTTTATGATATTTCCAACTCCTCAAACCTCATGTAGGTCCTAAAACATGTTAAACTTCTACCATACAACACTTTTATATCTATGTGGGGCTACCTATAGGTGGACATTTTTGTGTACAAGAAGTGACTATGAATATGGGTAGTATGCATATAATATGACCTTATGGTTTATCTTGGACCTTATCACTTCCTTCAAATAAATACTTTTAACCATAAGTGAATAAAAACTAGACAATTACTTTGTTAAAACTTAATTGACTCTCTCTATGATACCTATAGGTGCATATTAATGGTATATGACTGTGTTTAGAGTTATTAGTTATCATAGTTTGTTGTATGCAATTTGGAGAGCTTATATTGTTTTATTATGATCCAAAATGTGTCCACTAGCCCTTGAACTATTCATAACACCTCCATGAATGTCTTCAAATTTTCACACACCATGACTCAGTTGACTATATATGGAATCATATGAGAAATTGAATATGGATTTTAAACTATGAATACAATTTGATGGATGATATATTTAGAGAGTGAGATTGAAGTTAAATGGGATAAATAATACATTGGATACATGAAACACAAAACTTGATACTAATTTGAAACCACTATAGAGAAAGGAAACTCTTTTCATGTGTTAAAATTTATATGTAACCTTACTAGCATACTCTACTTATAACTTGAACTATTTGGTTGTTGGAATCAACTCCAAACATGCAAACCAAGATGGAAAACATGAAAGGAGGAATTACACATCCTTTAAAATAAATTTAAACAATTGGATTGTATAGAATTTCTCATATAAGAGGAAAGCCTAAAGTGTGTGGGAAACAACAAGAAGAAATAGATAGTCAACTACTTAAGCATGGTTCATATAGTGTAGGTAACCATTATCTAAACTCCAAACATGTAAATTAATTAGACCAATTTTAATATCCACCACAAAGATAATTTGACTTGGAAGTCCTCCTACTGGTCTTATGAACAAAAGACCTTTTGACTAGTTTTGTTTGCCTAATGGAGTGATGGAGAAGACAAATGGTTTTGGCCCCTTTTTGACACTTTCAAAGTATATAAACCATGGAAATAGAGTCACAAAAGTTTAAATATCACTACATTATATTTTCACAAATGCCACTCTTCCTCATAGGCTGTACAACTACCAAAACCTCCTTTTCACTTATTTTATTATTTTCAATTAACAACTGCAAGTTTTTTAGTTAGAAACTAACATATCTGACAAGGAATGACTTGAGGGACATTGATAAGGATATTACTACACTTTTCTACTTTGTAAAACCATACCACCTTCATTTATGACCCCAAAGTGACACAAAATGATATAAGGACTAAATTTCACTATGGCCAAGGCTAAAAACATATTAGATGACATAAAATATACCATGACACACCATATGACATGCTAAGAAACACCTATTCAAGTTTTGGACTATAGGGGGTTGACCTATTTTGACTTGTGGTCAAAATAGTCAATATTCTTGGTGATTTCCCAAGGGTGGTATGCTTGTTATGCCAAGACTAGTAGCCTAATCCTATCCATTGGGACATGGAGTCACCTATCCATAATTTTAACACATAATTTACCTTTGAAACCATACCAAACATAAAATAAAGACACACAAGACAAGAGACACCAAAGGAAATAAACATGTGTTCAACTAGAACACTTATGAAACACAACACAACTAAAAGAAAGACACAAACACACATAATTTACTATTTAGAAAAATTCATTCTTGAGGTGAAATATCTTACCATACTTAAACTAGGGTCAAATATGGTTCCTATTACATCTTTATCTCTCCATGAATGCAATCTAGAATGAGAAACATGCTCATCATCGATCACTTGCATATGTAGATGATCAAGAAGCCTATCACATTTGGATCTTATTAGGCCTACGAGTGGACTATTTGGAACATTCATGAATGTTGTTTCTTATTTTCAAAGAGCCTTGATTATAACTACAATCCTCTTTATCATTGTCATGTCTGATATGCCTTCCTCAAACTATAAATTAGATTGTATTATAGCTACCTAAACCTTTGTATCTTATTGCCCATGATACACTTGATGTTTGGAAACATCAAGCTGGTTTCCATTTGATTCCATCATATCTAAGAGTGGATCAATATCAAGATGGGATATTGACTATTCTTTAAACACCATAAAATCTACCTTATACTCATGAAACACTTCTTTGGTTTCAAACTCTTAGATAGTAGGGTGGGATACACTTTCATTCTTGATGTAACACTCAACATCATATTTGTTAGATTCATTATCAAACACATCAAATATATACTTATTATGAGGGGAAGTAACATTACTTAGTTGATAAAATTCATGACAAATGGTATTGAACCTTTACCATAAGTCATCCTCATCTTCCACATGAGTGTCATCATCCAGGGAAGCTTCATCAATAACATGTACAAAGACATCATTCTTCCTACTATGGTGGTCAATAATATTCTTCAATCCATCATCATCATATGCATGAATCAAATAGCTACTCTCAACAACTTGTGAGAAATAATGTTTGACACTTACCTTTAATCCTTCAAATGGTTCTTCATGGATGATATAGGTGCTAAGGTCAGCTTTATCAAAGTATGCATAAGGATCATATTCATAAGTATCTACACCATATTCATCTATAAATAAGTCATTTATACTGTCAAATTTAGAAGCACCATAATTAACATTAGACTCCTCCTTCTCATCGACAACACAATTCAAGTTAGATATTACTTCAATATTGGGCTCAATGTGAAATATTTCAAGGGGATGAGTTGTTATGGTCACCTTAGTTTCATACCTTGTCCTAAAGGCCAAGAAGGACAAATTAGTTGAGACGTATCCACCTATCTTGGCTATAAAGTCTCTTGAAAGATAGATTAAAAAATGAGTAGGAAGGTCGACAAAAATAATGTCTTAAAGAATGGGAAAACTAGGATAGTCATGGACAAAGATCTTCAATTTTTTCATCAACCCAATTATTTTAGTAGTTGTACCATATAGCTGAACCACTTCTTTGCTATGGAGTTTATATTTTAGATCTAACTTATTAGCTAAAATTTTTCGTATGACTGATGTAGAGGCTTTACTATCAACTATGTAATTATTGATTGTGATCTATAAATTTGACTTAATAGAGGATGGTTAGTGTGGTGTTAGTTCCAAAACGAAAACAAAATAAAATAAACACTCTAATAACATAACATCTCTAAGCCTAGACACTAGGGAGAGACTATTTAACAAAATTAAATGATAAACACAACTAAAAACCAAGGAATGAAAACTCAAGAATTCCTTCACATTCTTTGGATGCTCTAAATGCCTTTGTAATGGTGGCTTGCTCAGATTGTTGTCATGAAGTCCTTAGCAATGAAAGCTTGGCTACCTCCATCTCTCCTTGGCACCTTTGGCTTGGCCTGGAATCAATTTGGAATTATAACTTTGCATTATCAAGTCCTTTGAAGATATTTGAGCATAATATATTTGCACTAAAAATAGCTTGGAAATGATGTTGTGAGGTCTCCTATTTATAGATTTTTGGATTTGATCAGAATCAACCTCAACCATGCATCTCATGATTGAGATGTGTGGTTAAGGATTAATTCAATTTTTATAATTAAGTTTTTAATTATCCTCATCATGACATTGGAACAATGGGAAATTAAGAGTCATGGAAGGAATCATGGAAGGCATTGATGAGGCACAGAGGGCATGCATCTTGATATTTGTGTCATTTATGGCCTAGGGATGTCTTCCTAAGAAATGAGGTCACTTGATGATGCAAATATTCCATATTCATTTCCAAAAATAAGTACTCAACAAGTTTTCATAGAATTTTTAATTAGGCCTTGATTTGGGTTAATTAGCTCTTAAGCATGATTAAGCACTTTGTGCATAAATTACTCAAATTGATCAGAATGCCTTGTTATTGGTCCTAAATTTGACTAGATTAGAATTTTAAGGCATTATAAAATAAATTGAAATCATACTCCCATTTAGAATGTTACCAATGAAAAATAATAAAGGCACATATCTTGTGCAAAATATTTGATATGAAAGATCAATATAGAGCACCTAAGTGCAAATTTGGCATTTTAACTTGAAATGAATGGATCAAAGTTAGCTAGCCCATAAATTTCATTACCCCATTTAGGGATACCTTAGCCAAAATTGGCACTTAAATATGTCATTTTCTCATCATTTTATGTGTTTTAGTGTTTTTAGGCCAAATTGTGTATTTTGGGTAGAAATTGCCGAAAAGTCTAGTTGGAAGTTATCGATGGCTAGTTTTAGGTGTCTAAAGTTTGCCCATATTTGGAAAGGCATTTAAAGCTATAACCATGGTAACATATTCTCAAGGAATGAAAATATCTTATATGCCTACAACTGCAATGATGATAAACTAATTGTATGATGCTCCCTTGAGGGAATGGTTGGCACAAGCAGGTCGGCAAATAGTCCCTCGATAAAAAGCAAAATGAGAGGACCAAAGAAAGGAAATATGATGGGGTGAAAACACAATGATACCAAAAATGTAGTCAAAATGATTGAGGATGCAAGTGGGACAATGTGAAATGGTTTGCCCAAATGTAGTTATAAGCATTATACCTTGATAGTGGAAATGTAGTATGATAACACAATGATTTTCCCAAAGGTGGTTATAATCATTGAGAAGATGGAAATGCCACAGTTAGGATATAAAAACAATATAATATCATTCCCTTGTATGGGTAGAAAAAGTAAAGTGGTGACAACATAATGATTTGCCCAAAAGTGGTTATAATCATTGAGAAATGTAGGTGGGATGGTGTGTAATGATTTTTCCATAGGTGGTTATAATCATTGGACCCTGATTATGGTAAACATGATAAAATTAGATGAGGATGATGACAAATTAACACAGAGGGTAATGATGAATTGAAACAACCTACTAGGAGGGAGATGCTCATCTGAAATAATAAAGACTGAAATTCTTTCATGTTTCATTACTCTGTTTGGGATATGATTAAGATTGAATTGGGATGTCAGTGCCAAAGATATACTACCATTGTTGAATATAATTCTTAAAGCTAAGGTTTATTATAACACATGTTAGTAGGCATCATGATATAACATCATCAGGACTTGGCTGAAATATGCATCAAGACTGACTCCCAAATTCAATACTCAATAAAAAATAATGCACCATTGATAAAAACCATGATGATAATGTAAAAATATGAATATGGATGGATTAAAGTGTAAGTGTGGGCAAGGAATCACCCAATGAACACACATAAATTGAATCAAGGCAATAGTGCTGAAAGCAAACAAAAAAGTAGACAAATAAATAAAATAAGCAAAAATAAACAAACAAACAATGTAATAGAAACCCTATGAACATTACCCCTAGAAAATAGGTGACAACTTAACAAACAAACTAAATGGGGGAATAGAAGAAAAGGAGGGGGTGGCTGAGCTCTCTCCATATACACTAGGCAAGTGGACATTACCTACACAGTTCCATGGATGTAATATCTAATAAAATATTCAGGCTAAATGTAGTTTTCCCAGGGAATGGGAAGAATGTGATAACTAAGGAAAATAAATAGAATGGTTGTGATAGAAGAATAGGATTGGTCTTGAAAAATGGAAAGTATGTGATATAAAAGGCCAAAAAGGATGGGTAAAATAAATGATAAGTTATTTGCCTGTAACTTAGTAAGGGTTCTTAGAATCTTTAAGGCAAAGAAGTGGTCAATGTTTTTGTGCTTTTCTAATGATTTTTACAAATGTTTTTGGAAGTGTTTTGGAGTGTCTCAACTCAATCGAGAATGATGAGACACTAAATGGTTCAAGCTCACAAAATGGTGAGAGCATGGCTTAAGTTACTCACAAAATGGTGAGAGCATGGCTTATGTTGCTTGAAAAATGGTGAGAACATGGCTTATGTTGCTTACAAAATGGTATTCATTAATACCTACATAGTCCCAGAGTAGGAACTCAAGTCACTATAGTTCTACCATTTTAGCAAAGGAATTTGACCCATGCAGTAGTTAATTCAAACAAAATAGGCATAGTTGGTAAAAAGGCACAACATGGCATAGGAAGTGGTAAGTTGGTGTGTCAAGGCTTAATATTTCCCCTAGTTTTCCCATAGGTGGCTATAACTAAGACACAATAGTATAGGTCAATGGTACTAATTTTTCCAAAGGTGGTTATAATTAGTAGCAAGACTAGTGGTAAGAAAGGTCTAACAAATGAAGGATACAACTACCAAAACTTCTGTCACACTGTCCCAAAATATGCTCCCTATCTAAAGCACTTGAACAAACTAATGAACTAATTAGATACCTTGATGTTAAAATTGTGTAATGAATGACAAAAACCAAGGTCAAATGGGCTGTGTTTTTAGAGCACACTATGTCAATATGTCAAAAGTAGAAAGTGGATATGGCAAAGAGGATGGATAAGGATGGTATTTGTATAAAGAAAAATATTGATAAAATAGCATAACTAAAATGGTCCTTATAGAAAATACACCTTAGTATTCAAGCATAAACCATTTGAGATGAATAATATTCATTGGCTCTGGAAGTTCATCATTGTCTCATGTGGTGAGCCTGTATGCTCTTGATCCATAATCTATAGTGATGATGAAAGGCCCTATCTAATTTGGTTTGAATTTCCCTTTATGTTTCTTCTTGGTCATGGTATTTTTTTGGTTTTATTTAAGAACAAGATCACCAAGTTTAAATGTTCTATTATACTTAACACATTGATTATAGTGGCATTTGAGTCAATTATGATATGCTTAAAGATTGTTGAGCATGGATATGCATTTTTCAAGTAGATCCAGCTCTTATAGGTGAGATACTCGATATTCATGATCATCTAAGACATGCTTGAAAGAGATGCATAGTGAAGGAAATTTGATCTCAATGGTAAGGATGGCTTTAGTACCATAAAGCCATCTAGGTAAAGCGAGTATGGAGTGGCTCATGTGTGGGTATGATGATTGGTATGGTATTTCATAATATATAGTGATGATGAAAGGCCTTATCCAATTTGGTTTGAATTTCCCTTTATGTTTCTTTTTGGTCGTGGTATTTTTTTGGTTTTATTTAAGAACAAGATCACCAAGTTTAAATGTTATATTGTAATTAACATGTTGATTATAGTGGCATTTGAGTCAGTTATGATATGCTTAAAGATTGTTGAGTATGGCTATGCATTTTTCAAGTAGATCCAACTCTTATAAGTGAGATACTTGATATTCATGATCATCTAGGACATGCTTGAAATAGATGCATAGTGAAGGTAATTTGATCTCAATGGTAAGGATGGCTTTAGTACCATAAAGCCATCTAGGTAAAGTGAGTATGGAGTGGCTCCTATGGGGGTATGATGATTGGTATGGTATTCACAAAGGGTAGGGAATATCTAGAGGTGCCAATCATGATCAACATCATTGATAATATTTTTGAGAATGCTGACAATGGTTTTTTTGGATGCCTCAGCTTGGCCATTACCTTGAGGGTAATATGATGTAAAAATGTTGGGTAATGTTGTATTTAGTACATATCTAGTCTACATATCTATTCTTAAATGATCCTCCATTATTGGATATAATGTTAGAGGGAATATCATAGTGAAAAATGAGATGGTTAAATATAAATTTGAAAATTTACTTTCCAGTCACGTAAGTGAGGGGTATAGTTTCAACCCACTTAGTGAAATATTAAATGGTAGTAAGGATATGTTTATGGCCTTCAGATGAAGTGGGATTAATCTTCAAAATCAGGTCAAGTCCCCATGTAGAAAATTGCCATGGTGTCAACATTAGTTTTAGAGTTTTTTCTAGGGCATGAATCATATTAGCATGCCATTGAAATTTTTCACATTTATTTACATATGTAGTGGCATTTGCATCCATTATGGGCCAAAAATAACTAGTATGTAAGAGATTTTTGGATAGGACTACCCTGCTAGAATGGGCTTCACATATTCCTTCATGAAATTCTCTTAACACTAACATAGACTCTACTGAAGTGAAAAAATGAAGTAGAGTTCCATCAAAACTATGATGATAAAGGGTGGATCCAAGCAGATTATAACAAGTGGAATGATGAATGAAGGCTTTGATTTATTTTTAAGATAGGTTATGTGGTATAACTTGGTCATGAAGGTAGTTGTAAAGGTCTGAGTACCAGATAGAATTAAGACTAACGATATCATAAATCATGGCAATGATTGAAGGTTCATGAATTGGCGCTAAAAAAATCTCAATGAAGAACTAATACTCTCTAGCTTTATTTGTTTATCTAATCTAAGAGCCAATAGTAGCCATGGCATTTATAGTTTTGTTAATATCCCTCATTATATTGCTCAAATTGAATGTTGGTAATTTGTTTCTTAAGAGCATTGACCATGGCTTTATATAGAACTAACTTGTCATATTTGGTCTAAAAATACTCTATAACCCGATTGATGATTAACTGAGAATCACCATAAAATTGGAGATGAGATATATTCCAATGTATTGATTGTTGAAGTCTTGTAACAAGTGTTTCATACTTAGCCATATTATTTGTACAAGGAAAGCTAATTCTAAATGATTTAGGGATTAGATCCCCTTGTGGTGTAATAAACAATAAACCTGCCCTTGATCCATGTGCAATGAATGAAAAATAAAAATATATCTTCCATGGCTACTCCTAATGGGGTGTGTCAATGATGGTCATGATGGATTTATCAAGAAATTGAAATGTGAGTGGCTTTGTGTCTATTAGAGGTACTTCAACAAGTTGATTTGTAATAACTTGTCCCTTGATTGCCTTCTAATTGACATACTCTATGTCAAACTCACTGAGAAGCATGATCCATTTAGCCATTCTACCTTAAATTTTTTTTTAGATAGTAGATAATTAAGTGGATCTACTTTTGAAATGACCATAGTTTTATTATTCAACATGTAATGATGTAATTTTTGAGCTATGAAAATCATAGCTAGATAAGATTTTTCAACAGGTGTATAGTTATGTTCATATGTAACCAACGCATGTCTTAGATGGTATATAGCATGATCCTTTCATTTTTCATCATGTTGAGCCAAGAGTGCCCCCAGAGTATGTTTAGTAACTTATAGGTATAACAAAAATGGCTTTCCTAGCATAAGATGTAATAAAATAGGTGAATTGACAAGATAGTCTTTGAGCTATTGAAAAGCTATTTGGCAATGATCATCCTAGTGAAATGCAACTCATTTCTTCAAAAGGTGTGTAAATGGATGGAACTTATCCACTAACTGAGAGATGAAACATCATATGGACTGGATCTTACCCTATAAACTATGAATTTGCTTCAAATTGGTTGGTGGTAGCATCTCAATTATAGCATGGACATTAGCTGGATTGAATTCAATACCTATATAAGACACTATAAAGCCAATTAATTGTCTTGAGGTTATACCAAACACACATTTATTTGGATTTAGTCTAACTTTATACTCTCGTAGTCTTTAAAATATCTTGTGCATCATTGTTAGATGGTTGGCCTTGGTTTCAGATTTTCCTAATATGTCATCGACATAGTATTTAATAATATCATGCATCATATCATGGAATATGATAGTCATGTCCCTTTGATATGTAGCTCCAACATTCTTAAGGCCAAATGGCATCACTTAATAACAAAATGTTCCCCATGGAGTAATTAATGCTATTTTATACTGATCATTTGGTGTTATTTTGATCTGATTCTATCCTAAAAAGCCATCCATGAGTGAAAACATTTCATAACTAGCCATGGAGTCAATGATCATGTTAATATTAGGCAAGGGAAAATCATCTTTAGGACAAGATTTATTGATGTCTTAAAAATTAGTATAAATTATGATCCATTCAAGCTTTTTACTAACAGGTACAACATTAGAGATCCATTCAAAGTAGTCAATGGATTAGATACATCCTGCTTCTAAGAGTTTTTATAACTCTTTATTTACTAATACAAAAATGCAAGGACACATCTTATGTAACTTTTGTTTTACTAGTTTAGCATCAGGATTAGCCACAAGGTGGTGTAGAACCAAGGTGGGATCTAAACTTGGCATGTCAGAATAGGCCCATGCAAAAATATCCACAAACTCTCTCAGTAGAGCTACAAAGACATCATGTTCCTCCTAAATGAGAGATGGTCCTAATTTTATCCATTTCAGTTATAATGGAGTCTCAATTTTTACCTCTATTATATCTTTGACTAGAAGGGTCAAACCATCTTTTGGGATAGTAGGTAGTGACTTGAACTATTGGACTATGTCAAGGTCCTCTGTTAGGGCTTGTTGTTTAACTTCTCCTAGGAATGATGAATATAAATCCCCTAATGGGAGATCTAGCCATGTAACAAAAATAGTTGGAAATTCTTAGAGAATTTGATCAAATGCTTGTTTCTCAAAATTGAACTCAGATCCATAGGCAAGTTCATCATTGGTGGTCTCCTAGTCTAAATTCAAAGAATAATGAACACCCCCATCTAATAGTGCCTGAGATAGGTTTTCACCACTAGACTGGCCTTTATCTTTACTTTTTCCCTAGTCAAAAAGTGCCTCAAATAGGTTTTCACTTTGGGACCTCAATGTTTTACTTATTTATTTTTGGCTAAGGGTGTTCACTCGCTCTCCAAAATAGGCTACAAGATCCAGTGTGATTGAGAACCTTGATTTGTGATCTCCCAATAGAACATTATCTCTAAGGCCTAAGAAATCATAGAATGCCTCATCATTCTAGAACTCATCAATTGGTAGAGTAGATTCTTGTTGGTCCTAATCTATCAATTGGGGATAATATAATGGTAATGGGTTATGATGAGAGATAAGAGTAAGGGTAAAAATGGAATTATTATCAAACAAGTTGGTTTTAGCTAAGTCATCAAAGGTGAGTTTATGATCGAACTCTACTTCATTATTAGCATCATCATCAATTATCACTGGTGATGGGGTTTGAATAAGATATGTGGGGTCACCCCCAGGTGGTTTAAATCTAAGTCCATAAGGTCTTTCATACTTAGTCATGGAAATTGGCTCGATGGTTCCTTGTTGATTTGGTCTAAGGCCTCTTCCTTCATATTTTTGATACTTCATGATCCTATTAAGAATAGGATACTTTGCACTTTTATAATAATTAACCTGGTTGTCATCGTATAACCATGATTCATCTCCTTCAAGAGGGCTAAGTTCTAGGATAGATGTTGGTACAAATGTGACAGGTCCCTTATCTTTGTTATTTTGTTGCTAATGCATATGTGGGGTGATTTTAGGTCACCCAAAGGTTTCTAAATTTTGAGGAAGATTGGAAATATGAAATGTATTATGAGTCACATACTCTCCTAGTCCATTATCTAAAATGATGAAATGATTAGAAGCTTTAGGAGGTGGTATGTGGGAAAGGGAATCCAAGGTATTCAGATATATGAAATTATTTGGTGAAGGATCAATAATTATAAGCTTTCCTTTATCTTACTTGGAACTTGGATTCATACTATACTATAATTATAGCTTTGAAATTTAGCCTCAAGATGATTGCAGTGTTCATATGGGTGTAAATCTTCTAGAATATTCACTTCCATCTCTGAGTGGGAAAACTCAATACATTGGTGTAGTGTTGAAAAGAATACATGAATTTCATGTAACCAAGGCCTACCTAGAAGTATGTTGTATGATAACTCAAGATCAAGCACATCATAAAGTGTATCATGGGTCAAAGGCCCCATGGTAACTAGAAAACTAATGGTGCCCTATGACTCTCTTTCCTGATTATCATAGGCTTTGATAGTTATTATTTTTGGTTAGATATTTGCCATTATGTACCCAAGAATCTTGACGAGCTTTAGAGACACTATGTTGAGGACATATCCATTGTCTATAAGGACACATTTCACTTTATGTCATCTGATACAAACTTCTATGTATAATGTTTTATTATGGAGTGGGCCAAGGGAGGACATATCACATTGGTTTAATGTGACTTATTGGGCTAGAGCTAGGTGTCTAACCAAATATTTAAAGTTATCAAGGGATATGCCACTATCAATAGTAGATTGGGTTAAAAAATCATTCAAGATGTTTTTGTGGATTATTGATGTTTGTAGAAAATCTAAGAAAGAAAGTTGTGTTGGTGTCTTCTATAATTATTCCATAATATCAAACTTCTTATCTTGGTTAGTATTGAAATATTTATTCCAATGTTGAATGGTTGGTTGGATGATAGGCAAAGTGGTAGATGGTTATGGGCCTAGGATAGTAATCTTTGACCTCTGAGTTTTGATTACATAATTAGGATTAAATATTGGACAAATATCGCTAACTAATGTTGGAAATGGCATGGGACTAGATAGGACAAGTCTCAATTACTGGTGCACTTACATGTGGTCACATGGCAAGAATGAGTTGTCATTATAAGATCCAAAAGTGGAAGTCTTAGTTTGATAGTTTGCCTATATGCACTCCTAGGTCAAAGAAGGATTATCCATGTAATTTGGTTGAATATTATTGTTTAGCAATGGTCTAAGCTGATTAGTGCTTGGTCTAGGATTAATGGAGATGGTATTAATGCTACCCCCTATAATATGTCCTACAACCTATTGTAGTCATATGCAATTGTATGGTAGGTTTGTTAGTTGTTACCATTTTGACCTTGGTTTTGTCTATTATTCTATCATTGTGGGTTTTGATGTTGATTTTGTTGATTCTTCTAGTTCAACCTTTAATTTTGATACTGTTGATTTTATTGCTACATTGGCCATTGTTATTATTGTTGATTTTTCTACTATTTTTTATTGTTATGTTAGGGAAATAGGTTTTCATAGATCCTAAGAGTTTTATTAGAAGTGGAATTACCATTATCCAATGTTATCTCCCCATTCTCCAACATATTCTTGATTAAATGCTTGATTTGGACACATCTTCATAAATTATGCCCTTTGACTTGATGATAGTCAAAAAATTCATTTTCAAAATACCAATCAGGATAAGGAATACCTTGTAAATAATGCTTTGGTATAGCCCAACTGATCAGATTAGTGGTATTAAGATTGAGAAATATAGATTCAATAGGTTCTCCTAGGTCACCAAAGATATGATGTGTAAGCATGATTATTCTAGGAGGAGGGGTTTACAATGGTAAAGACTATTGTATTTGTTGTGCAGGTCTTGGTTTTTATGCTTTTAGCATTAGTTAGAGAGGTTTCTAGGTAGGAGTAAGCTAAAAAGGTGGTGTATATAATGTTTACACCATTTGCACATGATGGGATTTAGTTACTCCATTTCCTATAATATTCCTATTATAGTTTAATTACTTTGGTCTTTCATGGTTATTAGCTTATGCTGGTTGTGATGCTTACATTTGGATGGGATGTTGGTAATTTCCCTAATTGATACCTTGATTTTGATTAGTTGAATTAATATTGATGACTCTTTTATTGATGATTTCCCTCTCAATCAACAAACCTTTATCAATAATCTCCTTAAACATATGTGCACATTACAATTCTAGATGATAATCTATCTCACTATGAAAATTTTTGGTAAACATAGTGGCTAATTGTTTATCTAGTAAATTTTGGGTGAAATGGCTTGCAAGGGATATCCATCACTGTAAATTCCCTATATTTTTTATTTACTTGTGTCAGGTCCACTAATGAAATGCCATTCTCAAGATTATAAGAAAAATTCTGCACAAATTTATCAAAAATATCATCAAAGTCCATTACTAAATTCTTGGGAAACTTCAAAAACCAGTCCAAGGATTTTCCACCCAAGCTCTTTAGAAACAAAAACAAAAGGTATATGTTGTTATATGCCACTGATTGACATACGATAAATAATTTAGTCAAATGAGCCTTAGGGTAACCTTTCCCTTTGTATTTGTCAAATTTTGGTGGTTCATATCCCAGAGGAAATGGTATATGCAAATACTCCATGTTGAATGGATAGTAACATACGTCATCCAATTTAAACATTTTAGTTTGTTTACCAACTTGAATGACAATAATTGCATCCTTTAGCTATTACAATTCTTGGGATAGGAAACTAGGTGGAATATTGGTTTGAGGGATAATTTGGGTTTGGATAGATGCTTGGGAGGTCACAAGTGGAATATTTGACCAAGGTATGGTGGAGATAGTTGTTGGGGTATATTGGTTTGGTTGGAGAATGGACCAAGAATACACATACATGGATTAGGATGTACTTTAAATTACACATTTGGCTACGTGATATTGAAGTTTGGGTTGGTGATAAAGGTTTGACCTAGGGGACTTTGTGGTTGGGATGAAGGGATATAATTATATTATGCCTATTATGGTTAAAAAGTGACATGTTGTGGACTAATTGAACCTTGCTATTGAGTGGGAACTTGTGGACCAAGACCCTTTCTCTATATTTGTGGCACATTTTGAACCAACGGTTATCTAGTAGGTACCTGAGAAACATGGGTACCTCCTTGTTGCATGAATCCTTGCAAGGAATTGAAATTAGATTAAAAATTTGGCATCTATCATTGACCAATATTTGTACATTATTTAATAGTCATTACTTTATTTTGGATTGGCATATTAGTCTATGACTATAGAGGTATGCTCATCATTATTTGGTGAGGTGGAACATTTATTGCCCTTGATTAAGGTGGTAATGTATTCATCTTATATTGTATTGATATACTAGGTTGTGTCTGCTATTATGGAATACTACTCACTACCTATTGAGGGGGAGTAGGATTCATCACATTTTATCATTGAGGTGTGACATTGGCCATTATTTGATTACCTAACCCCATATATTTTACACTTAAGGAAATAGTTGGTTGAGGCTGGGGTACAAAAACTCCTATTCCTTGGTATGATGATCTGCTCATGGGATTAACTACAAGCATATATTATTTTCTAGTTGTTTGTGTTAGTACTGGTTTGATTAGGATTGGATGTTTTTTGCACATTATCCACTACATTTGGCTCACTATTTAATATAGAGTCTGAAGACAATTCTTTAATAATGGGCATATGTATTAGGTTATTTATTGAATTAATTTGTATAGATGGGTCAGAATTTAGATTCTCTTGTCTAGTTAACTCTATCAACACTCTTGTTAAAGGAACTAGATCAATGAGAGGCTTACTTACCATGTTCATTTGATTGAAATCATGTGATAGATTCAAAAATGTTTGATATGTTTTCTAAATTTTGTTAAAGTGATCTTCCATATTGTTTTTGCCTTGATTGGATATATTAGGGTCTTGATATATTATTTGGACTAGAGGCATAGGATTACTAGAAGAACCCTATTGATTATAAATGATATTTTGGGGCACTCTTACTAGACTTGGTAAATTTTCATGGGGGAAGTCTATTGGAAATTTAGTCCCTACCTCTATGGCTCTAACCAAAATATTATCTTTGTTCTCAAACAAATGTCACTCAAACAAAAATGGATCATACATGAAAGTTGTAATAGTAAAATATGATTGTTGAAGAACTGGCTTATCCACCATGGGTATTGTAACTAAGTATTGTGTGGTTTACTCTTGGTCTTTATCTGTGTAAGGTGGTGTGTTAACCAAATAGTTATCCACTGGATCTTAGATTTGTGCCCCTAATTGAGTATTATAAGAGGGATAAGAATCCATCTCATAGGAATCACTATTTGCATAGGGGTCTTTCACCATTTCTTCCTGTGCAACTACATTACTAATCCCTAGATTGTACATGAGTCCACTATGAGAGTAGGAATACATGTTGGGATCCATAGTCAATTCTTTTTTATTAAAGGTGAAAGAGTTCTAAAAACTCTAAAAATGACAATGTCTAAAATAGACATTGTTCCAACTTGGTCTACATTTATCAAAAAGATTAAAAGGTTTATGAAAATATTTGTGAGGAAGAAAACTAGTGTAAAGTATCTAAGGTTTCACTATTCACACAAAGATAAGCAAGTAAATGGACCATAAATTCAAAATGCCAAACTCTAAGGTTGAAGTGTTTCAAATCAATCAAATTTAGGAATTTAAAAGTTGTTGGGCCTTTTGGTCAAATGCAGCGTCAAAAACTAGGCTCAAACAAGGAATGTGTTAGGAATCTTGGTCAAATGGTGTCAAAATCTAGACTTTGAAAATAGATGAAAGTTTTAATCTAATGGATTTGAAACACTTATAACAAACACTAGGAATTTGATTCTTGGACATGAACTTGATCATTTAGGTATAAGGTATGAAATAAAAGGCACTTTAGCAATAGTTTACTTTCTTCACAAAAAATGGTATAAAACTTTGTTCTTTTGAAAAATGAGTTAAATAGAAGTGAATAGTATAACTGTGTTTTAGATAAAAGATCACAAAAGTACACTTGGATTAGTCTAAAAATGTAGGAACAAATTTGTAACTCTATGCAAGAAGGTCTATGAAACAATGTTTGAAATTTTTTGGGTAGTGTAACGATGCTATACTACCTAAAAAGTATGACAAAAAAGGTTTGTTTTAAAAACTCTCTAAGGCAAAGATGTTTTCCTACAATTTTGACAACATAACACTACCTTTCTTGACTCAAAATGTTGTGGTGTATAGACTTAAAGGTCAAGTGTTTAGCATAAAATGGCTTAAGTCTATCAAGTGATGATAATGATTATGAGTCTTTAAACGACCTTCAACCTAAATTAGAAATTAAACCTAAGTTCCATCAAGTTTAGTGAAAATGGTGAACCCACTTAACACATCAACCCTATGAACTTGTAAAGGTGTAATTTTGAATTTAGATTATAAGTGAAGGATTTAAACAATCTTTGGTAAAGGTCTAGACTCAATTGGGCAACATAAATACAACAAAGTGGATAATATGACTCTCAAGCTTTTGATGAACCTTTGAACAAGGAAAATTGATGATCTCATGTGGGAAGCATAACACCTCTTTATTCAAAATAAAATTTGGACTATGTGTTTGGTTTGGATTGTTTGTTTCCACCAAGTTTTGAATCTAAATAAGACTTTAAAATAGGACAAGACCAACTAATTAGCCATTCTTAGATCTTAAACTGACAAGGTTGCTTGATATTGTTGTAATATGTCAATATAAATCATTTGAGAGTTTTTTAAGTGTTCATCCAAAAGTAAATGCATATTATATAGTAGGATTTTAACACCCCCCCCCCTTCTCTCAAATGAAAATACTACAACATGGACCTTGAGGTGCACCTTGCACCAATAATAATTCTATGGCAAGTAGGGATTTCTCTAAGATCTAACAAGTTTTTGAATGATATAGGGGAATAAATTTCACAATGAATTTCATGCCAAACAATGCAAAATAAAATCACAAATTTTATGTCTATATCACTTGGCTTGTTGCAAAAAGGTCTAGTCCTTTTATAACCACTACATCTTATTGTTTGTTTAGTGTAGTGCGATATCCAAAGTGCCACTATGTCCCATGTGCAACTCCAAAGGAGCCAAATGAATCAATGTTAGGAGATGAAATCCCAGGTCAAAGTTTCCTTAAAGAACTTGCAGGAGGTGATGAAGTCCCCCTCATAAGCCAAGATGCATAAATAAATAAACCATAAAATTATAAAGACTTTAGGGTCATTTTTATGATCACCCAAACTTTGATGAGTGTTTGGGGAGTACTTTAGATGACTTTCTTTCTAATCCTTAGACTAGGCTACTTGCAATTAGAATGGAGCTTTTGATTCTAAGGGATCCTTATAGGGGACAAATAGAAGAGTATACATGCAACATTCCTCTTTTTATTAAGCAAATTTTATGTAAACAAGTATTGCAAACAAAAATTGACAAGTGCATTCAATTTTAAACCCAAAATGAAATATTTGGTGGTGTTCATTTGACCCCTTGGTATTAGTTGAAAACTTTGAAAACATTCATCAAAAACACATAAATTCTTTGTTAAACACCCAAAACAAGGTTCCTAATCAATTTTAAGCATGAAAAGGTGATTTAAACATGTTTTGAGCAAATTTTAAACTTGGTCCTATAGCAAAATTGTTGGCACACCCCTTAGCTTTGAAGATCTTTTGAGTTTGAAATAATAAACTTTGAAAACATAGCTCTTGGGTCTATGTTTTTGGAAAAACATATTGATTGATGTCGGTTGTTACCACTAACGTCAGTTACTCAGCTACCAAGATCTGGTCAATGTCAGTTTTGATGACTGACATCAGTTAATTTAGTGATCGATGTCAAAATTTTCTACTAACGTCAGTTACTATGTAAAAATGTGGTAACAAAAAACAACAAAATAAAGTTAGAAGATCAATTTTCAAGAGTTTTAAAGGCTCAAATAAATATTTTAGAGTTGAAAAATAATCTCCTTCAAGTGTGAGATGCATCTAGTCCCATTGGATGTGCCATTATGTGATCTAGGAATTTGACTCAAGAGAGGACGGTTACTTTGGTGTTAGTTCCAAAATGAAATAAACACACTAATAACATAACATCTCTAGGCCTAGACACTAGGGAGAGATTAGTTAACAAAAGCAAATGACAAACATAACTAAAAAGTAAGGAATGGAAATGTAAGAATTCCTTCACCTTCTTTGGATGCTCCAAATGCCTTTGTAGTGGTGGCTTGCTCATATTTTTCTCATGAAGTCCTTGGGAATGGAAGCTTGGCTACCTCCATCTCTCCTTGGCACCTTTGGCTTATGGGCTTGGATTGGCTTGGAATCAATTTGGCATTATAACTTTGAATTATCAAGTCCTTTTAAGATATTTGAGAATAATAACTTTGCACTAAAAATAAATTATAAATGATGTTTTAAGGCCTCCTATTTATAGATTTTTGAATTTGATCAGAACCAACCTCAACCATCCATCTCAAGATTGAGATGTGTGGTTGAGGATTAATTCAATTTTTGGAATTAAGTTTGTAACTATCTTCATAATGACATTAGAATAAGGGGAAATTAACAGGCATGAAGGGTGTCATGGAAGGCATTGATGAGGCATGGAAGGCATGAATCTAGATATTTATGACATTTATGGCCTAGGGATGTCTTCCCAAGAAATGAAGTCACTTGATGATGTAGATATTTCACATTCATTTCAAAAAATAAGTATTCAACAAGTTTCCATATAATTTTTTATTAGGCCTTGATTTGGGTTAATTATCTCTTAAGCATGATTAAGCACTTTGTGCACAAATTACTCAAATTGATTAGAATGCCTTATTATTGGTGCTAAATTTGACTGGATTGGAATTGGAAGGTGGTGTTAGATGTGTTGGAACCTTATTCCCATTTATAATGTTACCAATGAAAAATAACAAAGGTACTTTTCTTGTACAAAATATTTGACATGAAAGATCAATCCAAAGCACCCAAGTGCAAATTTGGCTTTTTGACTTGAAATTAACTGATCAAAGTTAGCTAGCCCATAAATTGCATTACCCCATTAAGGGATACCCTAGCCAAAATTGGCACTTAAATATGTCATTTTCTCATAATTTTGCATGTTTTATTGTTTTTAGGCCAAATTACACATTTTGGGTGGAAATTGGCCAAAAGCCTAGTTGGAAGGTCCACAACAATAATGTCTTAAAGAATGGGAAAACTAGGATAGTCATGGACGAAGATATTCAATTTTTTTATCAACCTAATTATCTTACTAGTTGTACAATCTAGATGAAGCACTCCTTTGCTATGGGGATTATATTTTAGACCTAACTTATTAGCTACAAATTTTGGCATGACTGATGTAGAGGCTTTACTATCAACTATGTAATTGTGGACTAGCTTGTCATCCACTATGAGAGTGAGGTAGAAAGGTGTAGGATTCTCAACTTTGATATATTGTTAAACAATGGTATTATGGGAACTTTTAAGAGCTACATGAACATGAGTATTTCTTGGAGGTGAAGGGATAGTAGGGATAATGGATATCTATTTTTTTAAGATATATTTTTGGTTAGGAATATAGAGGACATCACATAGAGAGATAGATGATTTGTCATTCTTCAATGAATGCACTATGTTTAGGAAATAAGTACTTACTTTCTCTTGATTCCTTTAAGGAAAAGATGTGTTTGTAACTTGAGGAATTTAAACACCTTGAGTAAGCCTTACAATTTTCTAATTTTAAGAAGTTAAAGGAGAATTTTGGATTCATGCATGTATCCATGCTTTGCTACCTTATAGGAGGATTATATTTACTTTTAGTCACATTAATATCACCTTCTAAATCTTTCTTCTTGTCTCTATTTTTGTTTATAATAGAATTTACTTGATTGAGCACATAAGTGTCCTCAAATAGTAAATTGGTGAAAATTTATCCTTGAGGTTACCAATCCCCACTTGTGTGCATTAAGACCTCATATTTAGCTGATAGGAAAGGAGTGACCCATCCTTGAGAAACTAGATATTTCTCTCTACCCTCATTGGCAGCCATGAATTGGCCTTGTTTCTAATATTTCCCTTACACCAAGTTGTTATGCACCGGTACTATCTCTCTTGTAT
The DNA here is from genome assembly GCA_037957365.1 of Torreya grandis. Classification (NCBI taxonomy): domain Eukaryota; kingdom Viridiplantae; phylum Streptophyta; class Pinopsida; order Cupressales; family Taxaceae; genus Torreya; species Torreya grandis. Next base: position 5,888,155 of record JARHVA010000345.1, on the reverse strand, counting down.
TGGTGGTAGAATTACGATAGTATGAATTAATAGGCCTATTGAAGTTTGGACATCCTTTACCTTTTCCTCTTCCATATTACTAACCATATTATTGTTTATAGGGATATGGTTTTTCATTCACAAATCTTTGAATTATCCCTTGCCTAAGCTCAACTTCTAGGGTTTAAATTCTTGCATATGGATCAGGTTTATCTACCTTTTAAAGAGCATTCATAGGCTTTGCATTAGCATTAAGAACTTGAGAAATGTTTGTTGTAGTAGCTAGTATATTAGGAAGTATAAGCATGGACACCTTAGGAGGCAACTTTATTTCTTGAATGAGGCTATTCTTAGCACTAAGGGTAATTTCATATGCTTTAGGGAGAGTGAATAACCAATGGATTGAATCATGATAGCAATATCATTAACAATGCTTCTCAAGTATGTAGGGAACACAAAGTTATTAGGTTGTGTAATGGGAGGAGGCAATCTATAATAAGTCTTTTGAAACCTCTCATTAAAGTCATGGATTATTTCCTTGTGACTCTTTTGATCACATTGAGATGATGTGTGAGCTAAGTATGGTCACTTTCATCTTCAAATTTTGAAGTTATAAACATTCCAAAGTGATCCCATGATGTGATGCATCCACCAAGAAAAGTCTCATACCAGTCAAGTGATTCCCCTCTGAGTTACATGACAAGGAGTCTAATGGAAATATTTTCCTCAATGACATTGTGGAAACTACAAAAATTAGAGATATACTTGATGTGTTCACTAGGTGTGATATGACCTTCACCATTGAATGTAGGCACACTCTTTGTATCATTAGGGGGAATATAATCATAGGTATTGAGATGAATTAAATTTTTATTATTAAACATAGGGAATTCATGTTTCCTATCTATGATGGATTGGATTTATTCAAGATCTTTGCTTTATTGACTAGAAAAATCTTATTGGTCTTGAAAGGGTAGATTAGGCCAGGGGTATTAAACTTCAAGAGGGAGTTTATGATGAATAGGTGGATTGATATGATTGAAACCTCTAATAGATGATGAGCTAGTAAGGACTATGAAGTATAAGATAAACTTTATGACAAAACATTGTTGTACAACTAGATTTACCTTGAATGGAGTCACGAAATGTTGAGTAGCACACCAATTATGTAGTTGATGTTAGTAAGACCAACACTCACCTTGACAAGTTGTCTTGAGGACAATAGTCCCATCGAGCATGCCAAAAATATTATCACCAACTATTTAAATCTAGAGGAGGTTTTTCATGCCTCTTCTATATTTGGGAAACATGAGAATACTTATATGCATGTGGGTTTACCTATAGCATAAGAAGACCTCTAGGTTTATGGGCTAGCTCCTTGAATATATCCTGAAATGATTATCACCTACTTAACTATTTGCTTGTGGGAAAAGATATATAAGTTTACACAAATTTAAATTAATATAAGGGGGTGAAACAATAGAATATTTTCCACTAGATCATCATATGCATTTAACTAAGAAATGAGACCTACAAACCAGCTTCAAAGTCCTAAAAGGTTCTAACATAAGGGTTTCAATATAGAGGTGACATGCATGAGGTAACACAAGGTAAGTGAACCAAAGGAAATATTACACACTATAAGAAAAAATTTACACTTGAAAGGAACCTAACACACTAGATACACTCTATATGATGTGTTATAATAGAAACTCTTTCATGAACATGAAAAGATAATGAGAAGTAAGGATATAAGATTATCACTTAACATCACCATACATCACTTTGCACACTTAAACAAATGTTAATGAAATCAAAAATAGAATTTAATTTATTTTTAAAATGTAAATAATAATGTCACAACCATTAGGGCTTCACCATACATGGTATGGTATTATCTTCTAAGATACAAAATGGCTACTACTTATAGAATTTGAGAGAGGAGAGAGGAGAATGAATTCCAAGAGTCACTATAACATGTGTCAAGATTAGATATGGAGTTACACATGAAATAAATATGAATATGGAATAAAACATGCAAGGTATAGTTGGAAAATTATCTCTCAAAACATAAAACTCTTGAAATATGGCATAAAACTCTTCATTTACATTCCTAGAAACTACCTTCATCATTCAACCTCCTTGGAAAGCTACATAGTAGACTAGGGATAAGTGAGATGATTTAACTTAGAGAGAGGGGTTATAAACATGATCCAACATACATTTTATGTGTCCCCAATCATTATGATTCTTCTAGACCTAAATTATCACTACCTATAGTCTAAGTAACTCCTCTTTCACTCACCCTTTACACTTGGTAACAAAGAGGTATTTAATTTTAAAAAATAGTTCATATAAGGGAGTGCATGGAACTTTTAAAGATCCCTCATGCCTTAATATTCATCAATGAGACCTTAAAATGCCTCCCACTTAGAGTTTTCATCTTTTCACTTGCTTGTTCACTATGCCAATTTGGACTAGCTGAGATGACAGTGTTAGTAGAGGCACTTGTGAGCTTAGATAAATCATGAAATGAGAATGGTGATTTATACTAAGTCCCATTATTCCCCCAAAGTATATTTCATCCTTTTAAACCCTTTCATACATGCATACCACCAAATAAATTCAAGAAAATCCATTTTACACCATATTCATACAAGTAGGGTGAAATAAAAATGGATGGGAAGGAGCCTTGGGGAGTCTTTTGAAATATCCAGTCACTTTCCTTATCATTATATCTCATCTATATGCATCTTATTATTCATTTTCCCAATCAGGTGCTTATTAAGGGTTTTGAGTACTTCTAACCTTTAAGGTTTATTCATAAAGGTATGGCATTCAATTTGAGAAAAAAATAAACTAATTATTTGTTCAAGACCTCCTTATACATCTCCCAACCTCTCAGGTTCCCATTCTAATCCTCCATGTAGGTATGAGCATTTTAAGTTATCCTTTCAAGCTTTGCTCTCCATTTTACATACCCTATGATGGTCTTAAGCCAAGGAATGGCTTACCTGTGGTCTCTTTTATATTCCAATAGTTCAAAAAATCCTTATGAATTCCAATTAAAGTGTATAAATGAATTATAATGTTAATCTAAAGTCAAAATTGGTAGTAGACCCCCTTGAGGGTCTTAGGCTTGGACTAGACCTAGTAGGCTTGCCTACATACTTGTAGGTTTGGACTATCTTGTTTGGTTTCTAAACCTTTTGAATTATTTTTAATGTTATTACATGTCTATAATATCCTTACAAATCTCTTTAAAATGTTAAAACATTATCTATCCTCATTCTCACCACTTTATTATTAAATCTATAGAGTATGACCTTTTGGGAGTTCCCTCTATTTGAGATAGAAAAAAAATGAATCTCCCCTATTATCCCATATAAAAGGAAGGTGTGAAGTGATTATATAAGTTATGGGGACATTATGTATTTAATTTAAATGTTGGGATACCCTCTTATCACCCTCAAACTCCTTAAAATTGTAAGACATACTCTTGAGTAACTCATTATGTATAGAGTGCCTAATATGACTATAGGTTGCTTATATGAGAACCCTTCCATGCCCTATTTATACTAAATGAATGTATCAAAATATTATTATAACCATGGTGAATGTGATCTAAACCTAATTACCACACACACCTTAAAAAACACCTTAAAGTCTCCATTGCATACCCTCTACTTGACTTGCTCAATTACAGGCAACTGTGACTGTGTTACCTTGCCTAAGAAATGACACCTATAGGTGAAACTACATATTTGGATCTTGGAAATAATGCATAAAGGTATTATTTTATCCTTAAAATTACATTTTAAATTTAATAAATACTCTTTCTCTTCATATCCATGCTAGGATATACTCCAAATCACTTGTTTCAACTTACTGTCAAACTATAGTCAACTATAGTTGACTAATTTGGAGTAAACAGGGGTCTTATAGGTGAATATTAATATTTAAATCTATGATAAGTGGTATGGTATCCCTTTGAGGTATTTAAATTTAAATACCATTTGAAAGTGTTTGTGTTTCCATGTTTAAGCTCACATCATGGACCTGTAGGAGTAAACAATCAACTATAAGTAAGTTTTCTCATCGCAAAGCACACCTGTAGGTGGTGATACAAGTCACAACCTCATACCTTAACTCCTCATGATGATATTTATAACACTAGTGTGTTTTTATACTCAAAAGGACCACTCAATCATGGATACATGATTATATTCTTCTTTGTATTGTGTGAGTCATTTGAGAGTTCAAATCTTGTAGAAAACACTGAAGAGTTGTAGTGGACAAATGATAATAATGGAGGTTTCTAAACACCATGTTCCTCTAGTCAAACACTTATTCTCTTTTGTAGGATAATACCCCTTCATGAAGGATACTCAATGGGCTTATCTAAATTCAACTATATTCTAAGTTAACTCATCTTATAGCATCATTAAAAGTACTCAGAGCCCTATTTTAGAGCTTTTAAGGGGACTTGTCCCTAAAACTCATTTCTACATATGGACACAACTCCTTATATCTATTAGCCACTATATGGTTTAAAACATGATATTTATTATATTTCCAAATCTAAAAACCTCATGGAGGTAAAAAAACATGTTAAACTTATACCATACAACACTTTTATATCTCTATGGGGCCACCTTTAGGTGGACATTTTTGTGTACAAGCAATGACTATAAATATGGGCAATGCACATGGAATTTGACCTTATGGTTTATCTTTGACCTTCTTACCTCCTTTAAAAAAATCCTTTCAGACAATTGAATCAAAAATAGATAATTGCTTTGTTTGAATGTGATTGACTCTATCTATGACACATGTAGGTGCATATTAATGGAGTATGACTGTGTTTGTAGAGGTATTGTTCATCACAGTTTGTTGTATGCCATTTGGATAGCTTGGCTTGTTTTATTATGATAAAAAATGTTCCCACCACCCATATAAATCTTCATAACACCTCCATGACTATTAGCATAAATTCACACACTATGAATTAGTTGATTGTATATGGAATCATGTAGGAAATTGACTGTGGGTTTTGAACTATGACTACAACTCCATGGATTATAGCTTTGGAGAGTGGGGTTAAAATGAGATGGGATTATGAATACATTATATACATGAAACACAACACCTCACACTCATTTAAAACCATTGTAGAGAAATAAATTTTTTTACAAGCGTTGAAATCTATTTATAACTTCACTAGCATACTCCACCTACAACTTGAACTATTTGGGTCATGAAATCAACTCAAAACATGAAAACTATGATGAAAAAATGAAATAAGTAATTAAACATATTTTATATTCAATTTAAATAACTATATTATATGGACTTACTCATATAAGAGGAAAATCTGTAGGGTGTGGGAAATAATAAGTAAAAATAGATAGTCAACTTATTAACATTTTTCATAAAGTGTAGGAAACCATTATTTGAAATCCAAACATGAAAATTAATTACACCAAGTTTAATATCCACCACAAAGAACATTTGAACTGGAAGTTCTCCTATTGGCCACACCATCAAAAAACATGTTGACCAGTTTTGCTTGCGTAATGAAGTGATGGAGAAGAGAAATGGATTTGGCCCATTTTTGACACTTTCAAAGTAGATAAAGAATTAAAATGGATTTAGGTAATTTTAAGGTTCACTATATGATCTTTTCCCATGTTTCACTCTTCTTCATAAGCTATACAACTACCAAAACCTCCTTCTTTTCTCTTGTTTTCTTGATTTTAGTTAAAACCTATAATTTTTTCAATTATAAACTAACATATTTAATAAATATTAACATTAAATATGTTGAAAATTATATTATAACACTTGGTCACCTTGGATAACCATACCACCTTCATTTATGACCCATTTATGACCCCTAAGTGACATAAAATGACATAAGGACTAAATTGGACTATGACCAAGGCTAGAAACATATTAAATGACATAAAATATACCATGAAACACCATATAACATGATAATAGACCATTATTTATGTTTTGTAATATAGGGGGTTGACCTATTTTGAATTGTGGTCAAAATAGTCAACATGGACAATAAATATAATTTTATTGGTGAAAACCTCTTCGAGGTGCCAATAAATGAGCAAAATAGTTATTCACTTTTTGATGAATACATTATTAAATATATCATTAATAAATATTATAATATATAATATAATTTTATGGTATCTACTCTCAGGCTTAAATAATGAAAAAATTGGTGGTCCTATTGAGATCATATTTAGAAACCTTCAGCCCCGCCACAACCAAAGTTATGTTGAATCCAGAATCAACAGCATTGTGTGTGATCAATATTACTGATCTTAATTTATTTCATAACCATTATACATTCCATTAAAATCCATTTATTCATTCAAGACCTATATTACCTTACCAACTTAGACCATTCAACTAATAGTTATCCATATTTACCATCTTTGGCTATAGTTTCCTTTGTAGAGGTTACAAAGACATCTTGTCTCTAATTTTGGAGGAAAAATAATCAACAACAAAAAAATATCAAAAAAATATTATTGGATTCCAAATCATTATTAGGTTCTTGATAAAGTAATTATTTAGAAGGGGTGTGGGCTAGTAATTTACATGATTGACTATTTTAGTTGTATCATATGTTAATCAGGATGTGCATATCCACATCAACAAGAACAATATAATCATATGTTTTGCCTTGAAATTTACCTTGCCTTTTACATTTTCCATTTACCTTGTCATTATTTCATACCCTACAATTTACCTTACCTTGTCACTTGGGGAAACCCTATTACTATTATATCCAATTGTCATACCATCCCCATCCTTATACCATACCATATCATATACATTTATACCATGCCTTACCTATTGACAAAATTTGTTTTTAACATCTCTCCCAACCCCTTTGACCTTGGTTACATTATTCTAATTCTTATAACACCTTAAGAGAGGGAGTTTAGACCAAGTTTCAACATTTGATTTAGTATTCTAGACAAAGGTAGTATCTTGGACCAATATGATAGTGGTTTAGCAGTTACATCCTTTATTTGTTCTATTATTTCATTCTTAATGTTATTGATTATAACTACCTTTGGGAAAATCAATGTCCCTCTCTATGTTAATAATTATAAATACCTCTAGAAAAATTAGTATCATTGACCTATTCTATTATTTCCTAATTATAACTGCCTATGGGCAAATTAGGAATAAAACTTTACCATGCATTTCCATATCACCTAGCCATTCTTATTTCCATACTTTGCCATTTGCCTAATTTGAGAACTTATTTATACCTAGTCAAATTCCTCTACTAAAAATTAAAACTAAAATGACTTGAGGTCTCATTTTGGGACTATGTAAGTAACACTTGATTCATGTCGATGTCAGCTCAGTCACCCCTTTTTTCACACTCTCACCATTTTTTTAGCAATTTTGGTTTGAATGATCTTGTAATTTTATGAGCACCCATTTTCCCATACACTCGCTATTTTTAAAGTGGTGTCTTGTAAATCTCTACTAATTTAAGATACCCCAAAATTACAAAAACATTCAAAACATTTCTAATTCCTAAAAATTAGATAATCAACTTACAATCTCCTTGAGAGATATGAAGCCTCAAAATACAAAAATATTTGTCTTGTTTAAACCCAATTAGTCATCCTTGATCTTCTCTACCATGTAAAATCCATTTTAAGTTCCAATCCATTCCACTTCCATTGGGGTTGTGATGTTGCCTTTGTATGTATCCTTGCTTGGGGTCACTGACTGTATAGCATTCCATTGAGCCTTCACATGTTGATATTGACTTCATTGATGACAAGATGATTTCTATTGTTTTTAATTTCAATATTTCTATGTGTTTATTTCATTAGTTATTTGTTTTTTTGTTTACCTATTTTTTACTTTCATTGTTATGCCTTGACTCAGTCTATATGAATTTATTGGGTGATTCCTTGTGCATTGTTCTTGAGTTTATCCATATTCATATGTCAACATTTTCATTATGGTTTTTATCATTAGTTCATTATTTTCAATTGTTTATTATATCAGGAGTCAATCATTATGCACATTAAGGATAGGTCATCATGGTATTTTATATCATGGTTTATATCATCATGTTATACAACAAAAATTAGCTTGAGAAATCTTACATGCAATGGTTTCAAAGAAACTTCTCCTGGTTCACCTTAGCAAATCCTCCCACCCTCCTTGATTAAATCAACCAATTAACCATTTTGGTTGCATTAATTCTAATAAGGAAAAGCATCTCCACATTGGTAGGTAAAACTGAATCATTAGCATTGATCAATTATTATTCTTTTATTATATTACTCATTTCATTTTCTCCCATGTTTGGGTGAACTACATTGGCCTGAGGTCTATTTAGACTCTTAAGTAGCATTTGGATACATGAAATATCTTATCTCATCTTAGTCACCTTTATTATTAAAATCATCTCTTTTATCACTTTGTGTATCCTCATGTGCATAATTTTTTGTAGCTTCTTCAGTCATTAGACCATCACATCTATGTTTGTGCCCACTCATCTTTAATCTATGTAATAGGTTATATCCTTGAGTTATGCTTGCCAATTTTCTCTACTGGGGCACAACCAAAAATAATTATTCAATCCAATTTATCTTAATTATTATAACCACCATGTTAAAATCATTATTTTGACTTATCTTCCCTATTGGGGAACATGTTTATGTCATTGATTATAATCACCTTTAAGCAAATCAACGTCTCAACCTTTATTACTAATTATAACTACCTTTGGACAAATTAGTGCTTTTAACATCAAATGGATGAAAGCATTATATTTATTGGATTAATAACACCAATATATTAATTTATTTCTTCTTATTACTTTTTTTTGAGTGATCATCCATAACTAATATATGTCTGCCATTCTCTCAAGGGGGAACCATTATAGTCTTCCCAAATGTTTTTTGGAGCTTCTTATTTAGTAATTATCTTCTTTAATTATTAATATAATTTTAATTATTTGAGAATAAATTAATTTTTCTATATATTTCAATGCCTTCCCAAATAGGGGCACCTTGCAGACACCCCATTCTAGCCACAACTAGCTTTCGACCATACTTCAAATTGATTTCTACCAAACATTAGAAATTAAGCCTAGGAATCATTAAATGTCTCAATTTCATCTAAAAATCATTTATTAATGTTTAAAATAATTTTGAGTCATCCTTATTTGAGGTACTATCCCATACATAACAATAACCTCTCATAAATTCATCTCAGTCACATTGTAACCTATCAACTAGTAGTTTGGCCTATAGACCCATTAAGTGGAGCACTTAAGAAATTCTAGAGTTAAAATTCTAATAAAAATGGATCAAATAATTAAACTATATTAAATTCTTAGTTGAATTATCCATTTATAATTAACAAATATTTAAAAATATAAATTTTGATATTAAAAATATCAATCCTTTTCATCATTGCCTTTATGAGTTGTCAAGCTCTTCCAAAATATCTCAAAATATATAATATGAGAACCATGCCTAGTAATTAAAAATAATAACTACATGAAAAATTTAAACCTAAATGGAGTTAGACTCAACTCACCTAGGGTTGATTTGAACTCATTCCATGTTTAAACTCAACATTAACTCACCTTAGTTGAGAGTTAACTTTTGATACTATAAATGCAAGGCCCTACCTATTGATCATTAATTATTTTTGTGTAATGTTATTATGGCCAAATATATTTAAATTTATCTTGGTGTAATATTATTATCCACAAATATATTCAAATCTCTCATAATCCAAAGTTATTATGATCAAATAGATATAATAAACCTTTCAAGTAGTGTTGCCATGCCAAATTCATAAGCCAACCAACCAAGCCAAGTTGCCAATGAGAGAAGGATAAAATGGAGATTCATTGGTAACAACTTATTGTTTAACAAAAATAATAAAAACACTTAAACAAGAAATTTAGGGCTATAAGGAAGGTAAAATAATAGTTTCTTTTATGTTCTAGTTGTGTTTTCATTTGTATGTTTGTTACCTATGTTGCCCCTAGTGTCTATGCTAGAGGTGTTAAGTGTTTATTGTGTTATTTTTTTTTATTGCACAAACACTAGACTAACCTCCCCCAAATTTATTCCTTATTCACAACCTCTACCACATTTTTAATGGAGAAAAATTATATACACTTGATTTATTAGGACCTTTGTGTGTCTCAAGATGAGACACCTATTTAAGTCTAAGTGAGTGTTAGAAAGGGTTTATGCACATGGAAATAATTGTAAAAAGAGGATAAAATAAATATAATAAGTGTCAAAAAGGATAGAATGAGTCACAAGAAAGGAAGAGTTAAAAGGCAATTTGAAGAAAGTTTATAGGAAAATGTATGAAGAAGATAAGGCATGCCATTTATTGAATAAAGTCTATATTTTATGGTCTCATGTTTGTTATTCTCCTTATTTATTTATTTATAATATTATAATTTTGTTATTTATTCTCACCGTTAAACTCTACCAATAATCCTCTGAATTAAATAAGAATAATATGCTATAATATAACATTTTGAACCACTTCTCATATGTTCATGTAAACCTATATTCGCATGTTTAGTATGAGAAGAGGTAACAACCTGTACCTATGGTTAAGTGATCTAAATAATATTGATGCCTTAGTAAATGAACACCTTATTTTATGTGCTACTTTATGCTTAGGAGAATGCACCATTCTCTTTGGAACTAAATAAATATGCTTATGTGTAACTCTATCCTGCTCATAAGTAGATGGAGAAATTGATTATATAATATACTCATATTCATAAATAAAAAAATTAATTAATTATATAATATGCTTTGGAATATGTAGATCATTCCCTTGAATGGTTATGTAGACTACTTCTTTACCATTTTGCTCAATGATTTTGCCAAGTAGCTATTGTATAGGAAAAATAAACATCATTGGTTCCAAATTATATTCATATTATATTCTTGGAATTTTTACCACTTGATTATCATGAATATATTTGAGACATTTATGCACTATAGAAGATACTTCTCTAATATTTTATATCAAAGTGCATCCTAATAGCATATCAAATACCTTTATGCTTGGTATAACTAAGAATGGAGTGGGCACCATGAGAGGGCCCACTTGTAAAGCTACCACTATATTCAGAAGAGTATCTTGTGTATGACCATAAAATACTTTGAAAAATATGTAAGTATCCTATAAATCTTAATCTGTATAACTAAGAGAATAAATAAGTGTTATGTTTCACACATTTTTTCTTGAACCATTGTTTCTCATAACACTATGTATGGATTCTTTTTCAACATATGTATGAATAAAGATCACATGAATCTTTGAATCATCATCAAAAAATTCAATATAATAAAATATAATCATAGGACATGATGTGTGTTTGCTTGTGACAATAAAAATTATGTTATCAAGTGGATTCCATATGAAAAAGGAGGAGGGTGAACATTATATGCATAATGTACTGCATAATTGTCCTTGTTAGTTTATTCATGATATGAAAGTGATATTTGTATATTTTGAGATTTTCATTGTCATTTGTTTATGTTTTATCCTCTTTATTAGGTGTATAACTATCAATAATGTTGTCATCAATAATATCTTAAATATTATGCTTAAAATTGCAGCATATGTTTGTAGAATGACCAATACATCTATGGTAGTCACAATATGCATTTCCATCATTTTTAAAAAAGTTTGGTCTAAACATGTCCACTTCCATTAGTCAAGGAAGAGTGATGAGATTAAATTAAAGTATACTTTGAAACAATACATGAGGAGGTGATGGTAACCTTGAAAATTACCTTGGGGGAGCATGTAATTAGAGATTTTGTGATGGTTTTGAGTTATAATTAATTGTAATATTAGATTCATTATTTATTTAATTTGGTTTGTTCTTATGATCTTTTTTGTTTAAAATTTTACATTTGAAGTAGAAGGAGAATTTGAAGTATGCTTAATCTTGTTCAAAGTGAGTACCTTGATCTCACACTCTTTGACTATATGCCATAGTTCATTGAAATATTTGAAGTCATAAAAAATAATTGAATATTGAAGTGAAGATAAAAAAAATTGAATGAAAACATCATGGATCTCATTATCAATTAGTTAGTATTGTATATTAACATATATTCATTGATTATTTCATTAGACCCTTGTTTGAGCTTTAAAATTTGAGAATTTGAAATTTTTTCACCAATGTTGATAGAAAAATGTGTTAAAAATTTATTTTTTCCAAAGGATTGAAAGCCTTTATTGATTGAAGAGAATGATCATAGAACCATATAATAGCATATGCTTTAATAATTCTTTGAAATAACATTGTCAACAATTTTAAATTGTTTGCATGGTCTAGACAAGTTGCATGGAATGCACACAAATGTTTTTTAGGATGACCTTTTATTCCATATAAAATAATCTTAGGATCCACAAAGCTCATTGGTAATGGATAATATGTAATTTTGGGTGCTAACAGGTTATGTAAGAAGGAACATGAGTCCATAGAAGGGATAACATGAGATACTATTTTTTCAATGTTAGTAAGATTATCTTGTAATGCAAGAATGGTGTTCTCAAGAGCATAATTTTTGAAGTAATTGAAGGAGTATAAGTAATATGAGTAGGCATAGTCATGGATAAATTTTGGAAACCAAGTAATGTTCCCACACTAAGAGATGGTGCTATGGAAGTAGCTATAGGTGTAGAAAGAGGAATTAATAGAATAATAAAAATGGAAATATTATAAGATATATCTTGGGTAACTTTATTTTATTTATATCTAGAAACATATAAGAGTGAATCAATATTTTATGGATGCTCAAGAATAAATTACATAAATTTAGATTCTTAAATTGGACCAGATTATTCTTAAGTATTGGTTTTTGAAATAAGAGACATAATGCACCCTTAAAAATCCTTTAAGTAAGCAATGAAAGATCCTTTAAAGATTTAGATTTTATACAATGTGTGACATATGATTCCTCTTGTGCCTAGGTCATTTTAGATTTAAAATTTTTTTTTGATAAGAGTAGTAACATGATATAATGGTGCAAACATGTGAAATTAGAAGATTATGAGATTGGGCCTTTTTAGATGTAGATTATTTATTAATTTAACATTGAATCCATGTAAACACATAACAAAGAGCATGATAAAGAGTAAGACTAGATGTATTAATGAATTACATAATGTTATGTAACACATGAAATAAATATTCAATCATTGGTCCCATTATGAATATAATAGATCTAATGTTTAGGAATAAAACTCAATAAAAAAAATCAAGGTATAAGGTAATCTAGGAAAGGGTTTGAATGATTGTATTTGATCTCAAATATACTTGATCATTCATTGATTAGTGTTGGCCAAATTTTTTAGAGAAATAACTATAGAGGAAAAGCCATGCCTATAGCCCACTAACGTTATTTCTAAGGGTATGATGAGAGTAACTTCCCTAAGTGATATAATCTCTCAAGTGCACCATAAATCATATGAATAAAATAATCTTGAAATGGTATGGGATACTAGGAATTTATGATATATGATGAGGTACATGGAACATAAAATCAATGTTTAATGCTATATAATTATTATCAGTCTGAAGTTGCACCCTTTGGATAAGTGGTTTCAAGACTCCTCTCTTCAACCGATACAATGGAAACACCCCTCAAGTTATGGGTGATATTGTATGAGGGGTCAATATAAAAAGAGGTATGGTTTCCTTAGTGAATCACCTAACTAAACCTACTCTATGACTTTATGGGAAAGGAAAAAGAGAGAAAACTAAAAATCAATAGGAGGTGATGCACCAATGATATTGCGTCTATTATAATAGCTTCTTGACAACAAAAAAGAACTAAATATGAAATAAATTACTATTACACACTCTCCAAATGAGGATCTTCATACATAAGTTTTTCATATGGAGGTCATGATATATGCATAAAACTTGAAGGGATAATTGCCTCGTATAAGACACAATTAGCTAATCTCCATATCAAATCACTAACATAATCAGATTCAATACAACATATGAACTATATAAAATCATCTTACTTGTATCATGGTGAAGGACAAAGGACATAAAATAGGGAGAATGACTTTAACCACAAATGTAGACCAATAAAGTAATAGAATCAAACAATAATACCAATATGAAGAAGTTAAAAATTAGTTTTTTATTAATTCAAAGGCTTGAAATAACGTAATACAAATGGGCAGAGTTTGTCATACCTAGTGGAGGGATACACTATAATGAACTTTCAACCTAATATATATAAAATGAGATGAGAGGGAGAGGAAAAGAGCACTATCAAGTTACATAAATGTAGCTTTTATAATATAATTGAGCCTATTGAAGAGGGATCGTTATCACTCTTCAATGCCTTGGTTTGTTACATGATGGTGGTTAATGGTGGTGTCATGTTGAGGTAGAGTAAAAGGCTTATTTTCATTAAGAACCTCTCTTTTACAGCTACATTCTTTGATAATGGCCTATTTTAGCCTCAAAAAAGCACCAATTCATCAACCACTCTCTCATGATTAGGATGCTTTAGAAAATATATGCTGAAAGTTCCCCTCATCCTTTAATGTCATGGAAGGAACATGACCCATTATTAATCAAGAGTTTCAATTGCAATAATTACCTCATTTCATCTCCACATAGCCTAATACACCATATTGGCCTATGATGCCTTTTCAATGTACCCATTGACCAAATTTGATCCCAAGTGAAATTAGTCATCCCATCTAATTTAAAAATTTCATGTGGTATTATCATATGGTATTAACATACCATATATGGTCCCTAGAGTATTCATATAACCTTGTTAGCGTTGTTTAAGGTTAGTTTGTAGAAGTTAAGGTAGTGTCATGTTTTGGTCATATAGTGGTCTAGGCATGTAATGAAGAGATAAGGCTTGGTCAAGTTGCATAATAGGTGATTATGAGTTTATTAAGGTAATTTTTTGTCTTAAACATTGTATCATAACATTTAGTGATGTTTTGGAATGTCTAAGGTTCATTTGCTAGCTTGAAGATGGTAAAAATGAGTGAAAAGGGTGATTTTGGCTAACATTTATGTATGTCAAAGTTTCTTAAGTAATAAATACATACCAAAAGCCTTCCAAGGTCCTTAGAGAAGTCACTTAACTAGAAAACCTATCATAAATTCATATCAAAGTCAAAATCTTGCATTTCAACACCATCTTGAGGAGTTAAGGAATTAGTATGGATTTTTTGAGGTCACTTGAAAGTGAAAAGAGTTTTAGAGTGTCCTTTGAGATTATATAGGTTAGAAACAAGAATTGGAAGAAGTTTGAAATGTCATAGTTGTAGAAAACCATCTCTCTCTTCCATCACTCCATTTATAAGCTAGTCAAGGCTAAATTCAATCAAATAGTATAGGTAGTCTAGGTAGATTTGGGGGATAATATTTTATAAATTTTTTGGGAACACTACGAGATTATAATTTGAATAATTTATTATTATATTCATGTCCTTAGATTTATGGAGAATTACAAATGAGTTAACTACTTTTTGAATGATCAAATCCCCACAAGATGAGTTTAGAGAAAATACAATGTAAAGTGTGAGCTCATAAATGATTAAAATTAGTTGGAATGATTTATCATATGTATTTAGATGCCTCACACACTTTCAATCATAATTTTGGCATGTGTGGATGGTCCTTTGGAAAGAAAAGTCTATCTTGTTCATAGTTTGAAGGGACTAGCATTTTTTATATTTTTTTGGGTTCTCCACATGGTAAAATGAATATGATTGGTTATTAATTGTCCTATAATATCTTATAAATCCATAAAGGTCCTTACTATTATTTAAGTATTATGTAAAATTATCAAGAAGCTCATACCTTCATTCACTTTATAGACTGTGATAGTAATTGAGTTGATTTGAATGGTTTCAAGTACGTGTTTCCAAGAATTTGGAGTTATGACTTCATGTTTGATGTGTTGAAGTAAAGGATAAAAAATATTTGAATCCCAAATACCATATTTTCAATTTCATATTCCTAATACAGATTTTAAACCTACAAGTCTGTATACCTGTATGATCTGATCAACATTTCAAGTGATAATTCAGGTGATGGTTCTACCCTAATTAATGATAAAACTTCTGAGAGCCATAATTTTTGGACCATAGCTCCATTAAACTCACCATTTGAACTATTGGAAAGCTAATAATGAGGATAATGTGGTGAGATGGCATGGAGATTTTATCAATAGATTTTAACACCTAAAAACCAATGAAAGTTCCCCAAATTTTAATTTTAGTAGTGCAATCTAAAAATAGTAAGTTTATAAAAATAGTAATTCTTTGAAATCTATATTGTTGTAAATCGTAGAAGTCAAACCACTTCATATCCCTCAAGATTGGTGACATTCCACATCCTCCTCCTACCTTCAAAATGTGTATAAATTAAGGTGTAACCCAAAAGGGAAATTAGACATCTCTTCTTAGAGATAAGCATATGTTTGGATCTACAAATTTGATGAATAAAACATCTCTTCTTAGTGATACCATTATTTTTATTGTGTTGTTCTTGTTTATTGAATTATCTTTCAACCAAATCTTATAAGTTGTAGATCAATGGTATCAGAGTGGTTTGTCTTTAGAGTGTATGATCTCGAGGATGAGTTCAAATTACAAGAAGCTTGGTTGGAAAATAGAACCAACAAACTATCTACCTATTTGATCCCAACAACCTCAAATGGTGGAAAAAATTGAGACATTCAATCCTTTTAAGGAAATGGTGAATGAAGCCCTCCAATAGTAGTAAGTGTAGATGCTATAACAATTCACCCAAATTCTCCAACAAATCTCCATGGGAAATTTTGGCTCCTCATCTACACCCCCACATCATTTTAGTGCCCCAACACACTTCAAGGTTTAGGTGAATTTTGATATCCCTACATTTGAAGGCAAAATCAATGCTGATGTAGTAGAAAATTCGTTGGATCAATTTTCTTCATATTTTTTGGTAAATAAATTCATCGATAAATAGAAGATCACTTTTGCTCTTTTGAAAGCATCATTGCCTATCAAAAATTGGTGGTAAGTGTACAAGAAGAGATTTAGTATGGATGATATTGGCCTTGAGGTAGAACCTACTTGGGATGATTTCATAGAATTTGTAAAGGAAGAATACTACCCCATTAGAGAATATGATGATCTGTATATAGAGTGGTAACAACTTCACCAAGGTAAGGAATAGTCTATTCAAGATTACACTAATTTCATTCTCTATCTGCAAGATTGGGCATCTAAGAAAGTGAGAAACACAAGGTTCTCAAATATTGTGTTAGATTACAATGGTATATAAGGGGGGAGATGAAACTCTTCAATTTGGAAACCTTTAGTGAGGCATATAAGTTCATGGTGAAGATTGAGTAGAAACATGGAAGAATGAATACAAAGAGTCTACCTTCAAAATGGAAAAGTGACAAAGGAGGTCAAACACGAGGCCAAAATTAGAAGAAAAAGGAATAGAATATTGATAAATGGTGTGATTACCACAAATCTAGAATGCACTCCAAAGAAGAATGTCAAGCCATCAAGTCCCTACTTTCAGAGTCACAATCATCAACATCTACTACTCTGCCTGATACACAACCTACAGTTGAAGAGGATGAAGAAGAGATTATAGATGCCAATCTTGATTCCATCATTGCTTCATCACAAACCCATGAGGAGGGGCCAAATGACAAGGAAAGGTTGTTTCACTCTAAGTTATGGGTGAAAGGTAAGCCTTTACATTTCATTCTTGATAGTGGGAGTCAAAAGAATTTAATCTCTACTAATGTTTTGAAAAGCCTAAATTTGTCCATGAAGCCTCACCCAAAGCCATACAATATTGGATGGTTGAGTCTAGGGATAAACCTCCATGTCACCCACCAATGTCTTCTCTCATATGCAATAAAACCTTTCTAGGATGAGGTCTTATGTGATGTATTCAATATGGATGTTTGTGATGTACTCTTTGGTCAGCCATTCATGTATGATCAACATGGAATCTATGAATCAATAAATTGAAGGATCACCCTCACTCTTGGAACATGATGTTATAGGGTACCATAGGTACTACCTTCTACATCTGTCTCCCTGATTAGTGCCAAGAAATTCATTCTCATGGTGGTTAAGCCATATGAATCCAAAAGGGCTGATGTTATATCCCTAACTATATAAAAAACATAACAAAAAAATAAAATAGATTAAAATCTAAAGAAGTTCATAGCCTTACATCCACAAACTAATGGTTAGATAGAAATGGTGAATAATCAGGCCCTACATAGCTCCATAAAGCACAGTCCATTCCAAGTATGCATCAAAAATAAAATCAAAACATAAATACCACACTTGATGACAAATATTGATGCAATGGGGAAAACTTCTTCTCAAGGAAGGACGAATGATTTGATCAACATTTCAAGTGATAATTTAGGTGATGGTTATACCCCAATTTATGATGGAACTTCTAAGAGCCATAACTTTTGCACCATAGCTCCAATCGACTCACCATTTGAACCATTGGAAAGATAAGAATGAGGAGAATGAAGTGAGATGGTATGGAGATCCACTTGATGGATTTTGACCCCCAAAAACATAATGTAAGTTCCCAAAATTCCAATTTTAGTAGTGTAGTCTAAAAATAGTAAGTTTCTAAAAATAGTAATTCCTTGAATTTTGTATTATTGTAAATCATGGAAGTCAAACCACTTGATCTCCCTCAAGATTGGTGACCTTCCACATACTCCTCCCAACTTAAAAATGTGTATAAATTAATATGTAACTTGAAAGGGAATTCAAACATCTCTTCTCAGAGATAAGCATATTTTTGGATCTGCAAATTTGATGAATAAGACATCTCTTCTTAGAGATAACATTATTGCTATTGTGTTGTTCTTATTTATTGAATTATATTTCAACCAAAGATTATAAGTTTTTTATCACTATATGTATTCAACACCAATGAAATTCAATGATTTAAAATGTTTAATGAAAGTTACCTAGACATGGAAACATGGTGATGTTCCAAGATGTCTAGTTCCTAGACTATGAAAGCTTCTAAAGCATTTAAATTTAGTGATGGATAAATACTAAGATAAAAAACCTAGTGACACAGTCACTTATAATACTATATGTGTGACCAAGTGATGGTATAGGTGAAGATGTTTTGAAAAGGCTTATAGACTTGAGAGAAGTAAGAGAGACATATCTTTATATAGGACTAACCATTATAAGATATCATGATGTAGTAAGGAAGGTAAATCCAAAATAAATACTATTGGGATATTTTTTGCAATGATGTGTTGTCATTGATTTCAATTGGCATTATGATGAAAAAGTGGCATGAGATTACTCTTGGTCTAATATACATGATCTTAGTGCTCAACTCAATTTTGGTTGCTAGTGAAAGCTTGTGAGAGTAGTTAGTTATATGGAAGCATGAGTGGATGATATGGAGCATGAATATAGAGTGCATGGTATGTATATGTGGTTTAGAGAGAAATTAGAGTCCTTCCATGTGGTCTTCAGGTGGATTTCAAGTCATCCTATGCCTTGTGGGCTTGACCATGTGTGGTTGCCTATGGGGTTTTGAGTGCTTTGAGAGATATATCATGATGAGGAGCTCAATATTATTGGAATATACATGTTATAAATGTATAGAGTGATAAAATTTTAGGTGAATGGTTTTCAATAGGTGGCTAGTGGTCTACAAGATAGTTTGGCCATTGGCCTAGTTGGCTTAGGTGGGCTTATAAGGCCATGCGAAGGGTCAAAGGGTGTTTTCAAGTTGGTGAATATTATTTTTGCATGATAAATGGTAAATAATTTTTTTTAAATAATTTTGATAATGTTTAAGGTTAGAGATTGAGCTAAAAAACTAGAAAGTTGGTTTAGAAGCTTCAAAGGGTGCTAGAAATGAGTGCAATGAGCATGAGAGGAAGTTTCTCATGCTTTTTGGCACATGTAGGTTTGTAATTTGAATATAATATATTTATAGTAGTTTTTTTATGTCCCTTATAATTTTCTCTAAGCATTGGTTTAGGATTTAAGGGGTAGAGCTTTATGAACATTCATTAAGAATGTAAACTGGTTAAAACCCTTTATAAACCCTCATAATGGACTGATTGGAAAGAACTTGATATAAAATAAATAGAATGGATTTTTTTTACCAATTTTGAATAATTTAAGTTATATAATACTCCTATATGAATCTCCAAGTGGTAGTGGTGTGTCAGGGAAGTGAGTTGATGGTATATACATATGCTTGTTTCTAAAGATTTTAGTACCATAGGTAGGGTTGATTAAGTCAATACATGAGATTCATTAGAGATTTAAGGTCAAAATTTTTTATTTGGTATATGGAGTTAGTTTTGAAATTTATGTTCTCTATGTCAATTATCTAAGTAAATAAAGTTTCCCTATCACTAATCCACCAAATAGTGAAAATAATGACAAAAATCTAGTATGAGTGAGAATCCATTTAGGGATGGTGTACAGGTGAGTAGGTATGAGTCTAATGGTTTGGGGTATTTTTTAAATACCTATTTATTACATTACATTTATTTATATCTGATTTTTATGACCATACACAAGAAATAAGGTGCCTTCAAGATGACTTTTTTGAGTAATGAGGATAGTAAAGAAGTATGTCTCATAGAATGATCTATATGTTTCATATATGACATTCTACCTCTATATGTTTTTGATTGGAAATGTTAAATTT
Organism: Torreya grandis; assembly: GCA_037957365.1. Classification (NCBI taxonomy): domain Eukaryota; kingdom Viridiplantae; phylum Streptophyta; class Pinopsida; order Cupressales; family Taxaceae; genus Torreya; species Torreya grandis. Next base: position 5,867,379 of record JARHVA010000345.1, on the reverse strand, counting down.
TTTTTGGATGATCACATGAATTCATTGAAATATCAAGCAAGTATTTTCATAAGTGTTAGAATCCATGTTCATCATGACTGGTTTTTGGAGCTTGTAGGTAGTCTGGAGTGGCCTATTTGGAGAGGCTAGTTTGAGATATTCTAAGTAGAGTTTGAGGTGAGTGAGAGATTTGTGTTATTAAAAACATCCTATATATTTATTAAATGTAATTTTTCTTCATGTTTTGTCTCTATTTGGTTGGATTAGTCAAAGATCTTTGACTGAGTTTCTATTGTGCATGACCAATTTGATTAATTAGTTTATTTGAGTTGGTTTGGAACTGTGTGAGCTATGTAAAAGTGAAAAATGGATTTATTGATGTTTATAAGGTATTTTATGACCTATTAATGTGATTTTTTAGGATATTTTTTGAAAAAAACATCGTCATACTTCAATTCTTCTTGGTAGTATTTTTTAGGTGTTTGTAGGACTTGGAGCGAGAGAGAGAATGGCTTGGATGGAGTAGTGGTTTGGAGTTATATATGTTGTAGATCCATTTGGGAGTGAGAAATGATATATTGGAGATAGGTTTGATGTTTTTAATCTATTGGTGAAGGCTGAAGGTGGACCAAATATTCCAAGGAGTATCGTGTTGGTTTGTAAGCCTAATTGAGATCTAAAGGAGGATTAATCTTGATTTGGGTTATGGATGACCTATGAAGAGATTATAAAATTAATTTAAAATTTATGAGGATATTTCATTATGGTAATAAAAGTGTGTAAAATATCTTGTCCAACCAAGATGGGTTAGATGAAAGAGTAGTATATATACTAGGTCTATTTAGCCTATTCAGAGAGAGAGAGTGAGAGTGTGTGGACTACAAAGAATAAAAGAGATTAGTCAAGGAGTAGATATGGGTGATTAATTAACATGAAAGGGTGTATAGGATCATTAATTTTTTTCTTATTATATTCATGATTTAACAAGTCATTAGACCTAATAGTTTAAAGGGTGACTTGGTGGAACGAATGAGGTAGGTGTGCCTATTTTGAGAAGAGAAGTAGATTTTAGGTGTATGATATTAAAAATTTAATTATAAGGTGTATAATACATCATATAAATGTTTTAAATTAGAGAATATGTGGTTGAGTTGGTGATTAAAATCCTAGGGGGGTTTAGCCTCCTTGCTAGTTGGAGCCAGTTAAAGGTCTAGTTGGAGCTGAACTAAATTGAGGGGTGGATGTTCCTTGAGTAGTTGGTCCTGGTCTAAAGTCTCATGTTTGTGATATAATTATAGTATTTTATTCCATTGGTTTTTAGTCTTGAGGGTGCGTTTTATTCCCTTAGAGGGTTTCCCATAGAAATGATGTGTTCACATGATGTATGCTCTTGTTCATGCTTTAAATGTTTAAGCTTTCATGTTCATGTTTCTAGATCAGTTTAATGAGTGATGATTGGGTTTTGGAATTTAATTTACATTATTTTCTATTGATTCACCCTCCCTCTTAGTAGCTAATCTCAACACATACTTAGAATTCGAATGTAGTCAACTATAACTAGCTAGGGAAGTATTTGCCTTGAATATGGAATAATGGTGAAGTTTCAAGAAATATATAAGGTCTTGAGAAATTTATAAGACCCTCAAAGATATATAATATCCATAAATAGGTTTGAGGAATTTATATCAGGACTATCTTGAAGACCATATAATCAAATTGTCCAAATATGCACCTATAGCCATCTATTGAAGGATTGATCTTAAGACAATGATGATGGTGGAGTATAAGGTTTTGAAGTAATTGAGTCAAATTTATAGACATAAAATATTAAAATAAATAGTCATTGACAATTTTTAAGAGTGACAATGTGGTCTTAAAGCCCAAACACACTCATTCCTCTCTAAGAGAGACATACAACCAATACTAGATGATATGGGCTATTTTCAAGACTTAAAGAGAGTGACAAAGTTATTGAGGAGAGTAAAATTTTGATTCAAGATATTATTTTGGTGCCAAATTCATTTAATATCAAGGATACCTAAGAAAGGAGTAGTAAAAATACCAAATAGGGGTCATAAGCTAGTCACATAAAGTCTTTAATACAAGCCTGATCACTCTTGAAGTTTGTGTTTTCTAATAAGGATTGTAGAGGTTTTTGGGAACATGGGAGGGAGTATAAATATTTAAAAATAATTATCATGATGATGACATGGCCTCACAAAATCTCTAACTCACTTGAGGATAGTAGAACATTCAAACTCTACATACTGAGTCCTAATATGCACATTCCTCCCTAAGTTCATAAAAGGTTATGCTTGTATGAAGAGGTTCAATGATCTTAAAAAGATATGAGTTGAATTAGGTAGTTTATAATGATTTAAATAGTTATAAAATATTCCATAAATATACTTTAGACTCAATAAAATGGATACAAACATATTGACAACCTTCTTTAGACCATGCATAGGCCTAATTGCATTGGCGGACATAATAGGTAGAAGTGGAAAGGTGAAGTTATTTGGGGTAAATGATAATTTTTAAACCTTTAAGATATGTGAAAGGACATGTATAATCATTACATAAGTTTCTATACCTCCAACATAAAGAGAAATAAAAAAATAGTTAGTTAGGGTAAATTGGACAAATAGGCTCAAGAACCCTAAGCCTAAGCTAATGACATTATAGAGGACCTAATAGGATATTTTTTATTTTATAATGATTTAAATAGGTTATGGGATATGTATTATACCTCATTAATTTCATTGGATCTCAAAAAACTCAAGAAAATCATGTATAGACCTAGTTTACTCTCAAACATCATAAAATACCTAGTTACAACCCAAGAGGCTAAATTTCATTGATTGGTATAGATAAGAGAAGTTAAATGGGAGATTTTTATCCTATGGGAAGTTATAAACCTTGGTTAAATTCCATAATATGTAATTTTTTGTAATATTTAGGCCTCAAGCTTTATAAATCATCATTAAGACTATGAGGCACTTTCAAGTTGCCTTAGAGAGTTATAAGGACCTAATGAGAGAGAAATGAAGTTTTATGTCTCTAAATAAATCATTAAACTTATAAATAACCTATAAAATGTTCAATAATCCACTAATAATTATCCCATGTTATTGGATTGTACTTGTAGGTACATGATTATACATAATATGCCCTAAAAGACTAATTTTTGCTATTAGACAAGTCTTTACAAGTGTTCAAATCTTCAAATTTGGAATGGAGAATAAGGATGAGGTTGTATAAGTGAATAAAATTATTATTTATAATTTTGGAGAGTGTGGGGATCCCCTAGAGTCATTTTTATATATCTTATCAAGGAGGCCTAATTAAGGCCTAGTTAGGAGAGAGAAAAGGTAAAAAGAGATATTTTCACTCACTTTATGATCATAAAATTTAACATGGATATATAAATACATAATGGGTCCTTTAATATTTAGTTATATTATTGTAATCATCTATACAAATCCCTACACAAGAAGATTTTTATTATTTTAGGGATACAAGAAAAGAGGCCTAATTGAGGCTTTTGATAGAGAATGAATTGTTGGGGCTAGTTTGAGACCTCAAAATAGATTGTTTTCGGTATAATATGAGTTTATTAGGACATACATGAATTTTGGATTAATTTAAGAAGAAGAAACCAAGTTTTGACACTTGTGTGTAAAATAGGCCTAAGGAGATGAAGAGTCTTCTAGACACCTTTGATCCAGGTGGATCCATGTACCGTTCTATTTTTCAAAGTCTTCAAATTCAATTCAAATAATTTTCACATTGTATTATTCATCAAGAGATTTATAATGCTTTTCATGGTTCAAAAAATGGATTCTAAATGCTCAAGATATAGCCAGTTGAAGAAATCATGCGACAGGGATGTCAAAAGTGACGTGGCATAGTTGAGGAATGCCAAGTGGACCAATCTCCATTTGACACATGGAAAATAATTAGGGGGAAATTTTTTTTTAGGTGTTTTATTTGATGCACATGATATTTAACATTTTCAAATCAAAATAGGTGCCAAACCTCGACGCCACAAACACTAAGTGCATCCCTCATTCCTAGGCATTTGAATAGGCTAGGTGGCATCCAAAGTTGGTGCCCAAATCTTTCTCATTTGAAAACTTCAACAAACTTTCTATATAAAGCATTAAAACAACCACTCCCAGCAAATGTGGGACTAATTCCTTGGTCAAAGTGCACTTTTGGAGGAAGGACACCCTTGCCCACTTCCCTAGGCACCTAGAATGGAGGAGGAGAGTTTGGAACTTGAGACTTGGCACCTAAAAGGCTAAGGCATTGACCACTTCAGCCACGGTGGTTGAAATGCTATAAAAGGGAGTAATTTTTACTTGTATTGACATGGAAATCTGATTGTGTAAAGAGAATTAAGAGGATTAGAGCTTTGTTTTTGCCTTGTATGGCCTTGGGATTTTGTTTTCAGGTCTAAGAGAAATATTTATAGGCAAATAGAGATCAGAGAAGGTGAATTAAAGACTTGAAAATGTTTTGGAAGCCATTTGTTGCACCAATTTAATAGAATGGTCCTCACTTTGAATAGACCCAGAGATGTAGGCTATTGAAGCCAAACTCCGTTATCAATTTGTTGGTGTTATCTTTGATTTTCTCTAATTATTATTGCATTATGATCTTCATTTTAATTCTGATTTTAATTTCTTTATGCAAAACTAAACACAAGAAAGTGAGAATTTGAAGGATTTATTAAACATGAACAAGTGATTTTTGAATGTACTACACTTGTATTTTCAGTTTACAGATCATATTTTTGGTATCAGAGCAGTTTTTATTTAACAGTGATTGCTAGTGTATGTTGACAAGGCCTAAATCCCAAAAGGGTGAAGGAAAACTTGTTGAGTATAATCTAGAGATTTGTTCAAGGCATGCTTCAAGGATGGTTGAAGAAGAGATGGAATCTAAACAAGCTTTCTGCCGAGCTTTCATGGACATGAGAAGCATGGTTGAGGAAATATACTGTGACAAACAAAGAAAATCCAAGAATGAAAAAGAAGGTGATTCATGAGAATTAAAAGGTAAAGAAATCAAAAAACCTTCTCCATTGGATGACGGTAAAACAATTGTGGAATCTCTCCTTTCACTAAAATTGGATATTAAGTTTGAATTACCAATGTTTAATGGTGAAGTTAATGCCAAAAAGTTAGATAATTGGGTCAAGAAAATTGAAGTTTATTGCAGGGTCCAAAAGATTGTAGGGGATGAGTCAAAAATTCATTTGGATACTCTTCATATGGGAGGTACAACTCTCATCTGGTGTGAGAGTAAGTTGAAGGAAGCCGAGCTTCAAAAAAGTAACTCGATTTCTACTTGGAATGAATTTATTGAAGAAATCAGATTGCAATTCTATCCTTTGGGCTATATGCAACAAGCCATGATGGATTGGCAAAGTTTTAGATAAGGAAAAGGCCAAAGTGTTCAAGATTATACACAAGATTTTAGGAAAAAAGCTTTACTTTTGAATGTTTCTCTATACACACAAGAAACACTGCTAAAATATATAAGTGGGTTACATAGTTACTTAAGATATATGATTCTTATGTTCAATCCCACTAATTTAGATGCAGTATGTGTTCAATCCACTCATTTAGAGGCTAGAGGAAAACAATCAAAAGAATCTTTTCCTAAAGTAAAAAGTAAACAATCTAATGTTAAACATTCCAAAGGGGGAAGTTCATCAGGAAAGGGTAAACAAAAATCCACTTATACTGTTAAAAAAGAAGAATGAAAACCATTTTGTAATCATTGCAAGAAAAATCATGATGAGTCTCAGTGTTGGAAACTACATCCTGAGTTAAGGCCTAAAAAGTTTTAAAAGAAAGAAAAGAAGGCTAATGTTATGGTTCAAGACTTAGGATCGGATTCAGGTGATGAAACTAAGATCATAGCTATGGGTTTACATAATGATTTTTCTCTTTTAGTTTCTAGCACTAAGTCATCAAATGATGCATCTTCTTCTAGATAGAATTCTGTGCATGTTGATAAGAAAAGAAATGAATTGTTCCACATTAGAGTTGTTTCAAACATACTAAGATTGACACTCTATTTGATAGTGGTTCACAAGCAAATTTAATTTCTAAAGAGGTTGTTAAGAAGCTAGGATTACAAACCAATCCCCATCCGAAGCCTTATCCACTAGGTTGGGTATGTGACAATGCGAAGCTACAAGTCTCACAAACTTGTAGGCTAAGGTTTTCCATCACATCCAAGTTCATAGATGAGGTTGAGTTGGATGTTGTTCCATTGGACATATGTGGGATTTTTTTGGGAAGCCCATATCTTTATGATAGAAAAGCAATCTTTTATAGAGAGGAGAAAAAGTACTTGCTTGTTAAGGATGGCATTGAATGTATAGTTAGAGCACATCACATTAGAACAAGTCTTTCCTTGGTTATAACACGGCAAATGAAAAGACTAGTTAATTCAAGCAAGACTTTTTGTCTCATGTTGATTAAGTCTAAGGAAAAAGAATATACTCAAGCTTTGGAAAAATGTGATCCTAGACACAAAAATTAATTGGTTGAAATCATTTCTACTTATGATTATGTATTTCAAGATCCTAAGGGCTTACCTCCCAAAAGGAGAGTTTAACATGAAATTCAGCTATTGCAGGATTATCCTCTCCCTAACATTGGTATGTACAAGTTATCAATGGTGGAAAATGAGGAAATCAAGAAATAGGTAATGTATCTATTGGATAGAGGTGTTATTCATCCAAGTTCATCTCCTGTTGGTTCACCAATTATTTTGGTACCAAAGAAAGATGGCACTTGGTGAATGTGTGTTGATTTTTGTGCTTTAAACAAAATTACTATTAAGAATCGTTACCCTCTTCCTCATATAGATGATTTGTTGGATCAATTAAAACATGCTATTTATTTCACTATGCTAGTTTTGAGAAGTGGATATCATCAAGTAAGAATTAATGAAGGTGATGTATGGAAAACTACCTTTAAGACAAAATAAGGATTGTTTGAATGGCTTGTTATGCCTTTTGGGTTGTGTAATGCCCCAGCTACATTAATGAGATTGATTGATGATGTTTTTAGACAGTTGCTTGATGATTTTGTTATAGTTTACTTAGATGATATATTTATTTTCAGTAAGTCATGGGAAGATCATGTGATCCACATTAAGAAATTCATGGATGCATTACGAAGGGAAGAACTTTATCTGAAAATGTCAAAATGTGAATTTGGCAAGACCTCTTTGATATACTTCGGTTACATTGTAGGACATGGTAAATTGAAAATTGATCTTGAAAAAGTGGCAGTCATTGTTAATTGGCCTACACCCACTAACACAACTGAAGTTAGGATTTTTCTTGGTGCAGTACAGTTTTGGAGGAAGTTTATTGCTCAGTTTTCATATATTTCATCACCTTTGCATTCTTTGACAAGTATGAAATAGGTCTTTCAATGGGGAGGCAAACATAAAAAAGCCTTTGATACTTTGAAAGAAAAGATAAGTACTACTTTGGTATTGGCACTTCCTAATATACAACAACCATTTGAGATCGAGATGGATGCAAGTGAGTATGTTATGGGATCTATTTTAATGCAAGGTAAGAAACCAATTTGTTATCATTTTGAAACCTTTACAAGTGCAGTAAGAAAATATCCAATTTATGATAAGGAATTGTATGCATTGGTTAAAAGTGTTAAAAAATGGAAACATTACTTAATGGGCAAAGAAACAATAATACATATAGATCATCAGCCCTTACAGTATCTCCAGTCAAAAACTAAGCGACAACAGTCTATACATTTTTGTTGGATGGGTTTCTTACAACAATTTCATCTTGTGATCAAGTATAAAAAAGGAATTCAGAATAAGGTTGCAGATATGCTATCTAGGCCTCCTATGGTTGTTGCATCTATTCTTTTATAACATGTTTCTTTGTTTCATGAAAGTTATAAAGAATAATATGTGAATGATCTTGATTTTCAGGATGTTTATAGAGACTTGATGAGTAGTAGACAAGTAGAAGAATTAGACTATCATGTACACAATGATCTTTTGTATCATTTGGGTAAACTAAGTATTCCTCAAAATGAGAGGGTGCACATGATTAGAGAAGCACATACTTCTCTTATTTCTGGTCATTTCAGAGTTGATAAAACGGTTACACATTTGAAAATGTATTGTTATTGGCCTCGTATGCAGGAAAATGTTGCTAAATATATAAGCGGATGTACTCTTTGTGCCACAAGTAAACCTAGTAATAGGAAATTGGGACTTTACACTCCTCTACCTATTCCTACTCGTCCTTGGGAAAGTATCTCTATGGATTTTGTGGGGGAATTTCCTATGACACAAAGAAAACATGACTATTTATATGTGGTTGTGGATAGATTTAGCAAAATGTGTGTTTTGATTCCTTGCAATAAGCAAATTACTGGTGAAGGCACTGCATATTTGTTCTTTAAACATGTATGGGTTCATTTTGGTTTGCCTACTTCAATTATTTTTGATCGGGATTCTCGATTTATTGGGGAGTTTTGGTCAACTTTATGGGGACTAATGGACACTAAATTAAAAAAGAGCACTGCATTTCATCCACAAACTGACGGACAAATAGAGGTTGTGAACCGCACTGTGGTACATTTACTTAGGGTTTATATCAATAAAAATCCAAAGTTATGGGATGAACAATTGTGTTACATACGACATGCATAAAACTGGGCACTTCATTCTTCTACTATGAAATCTCTATTTGAAGTTTGTTATGGATACTTGCCTAAATCTCCTCTAGATGTTTGCTATGGATAGGATACAGTTGTTGGTGAACCAAAAGAAGCCATTCAAGCCAAGAAGTTTATTGAACAAATACAACTCATTCATCAGACTATTCATACTCAATTAGAGAAAATTCAAGCCAAGTATAAAGCCAGGCATGACAAACATCGTATTGATCACCAATTTGTTGTAGGTGATATGGTATGGCTTCATATTAGTAAGGAAAGACTGATAGGTGAAGGTAAAAAGTTGAAACTAATTAGGTATGGTCCTTTTCAGATAATGGAAAAAATTGGCACAAATGCTTTCCAATTAGACTTACCATCTTACACGTAGATTTATTCAGTTGTAAATGTGGAAAATTTGAAATTATATGAGCCTCCAATGATCATTGATCATGATGAAAGTGTATCCATTCCTTTTGTTGATGATTTTTCTCCTGAATATCTAACAGAATTGTAGGAAGATATTATACTTGATAGGAATATGTAGACTTCATGAAGAGGTAATGTTGAATATATTTGTGTTGGTATCAAAGGGATGCACCCAAGCAAGGCCAGATGGATGGAAGTTGGAAATGTGGGGGAAAAATACCCTCACCTCATTACTAATTAATTTCAACTTTTGGAGGTCCAAAAGTTCCTAGTGGGGAGATGTGATCCAGGTGGATCCATGCACCATTCTATTTTTCAAAGTCTTCAAATCTAGTTCAAATAATTTTCACATTGTATTATTCATTGAAAGCTTTCTATCACTTTTCACGGTTCAGAAAACGGAGTCCGAATGCTCAAGATATAGCCAGTTGAAGAAATCATGCAATAGGGATGTCAAAAGTGACGTGGCATAGTTGAGGAATGCCAAGTGGACCAATCTCCATTTGACACATGTAAAATAATTAGGGGGAAATTTTTTTTTAGGAGTTTTATTTGATGCACATGATATTTGACATTTTCAAATCAAAATAGGTGCCAAACCTCCACGCCACAAACACTAAGCGCATCCCTCATTCCTAGGTGTTTGAATAGGCTAGGTGGTGTCCAAAGTTGGCACCCAAATCTTTCTCATTTGAAAACTTCAACAAATTTCTATTTAAAGCATTAAAACAACCACTCCTAGCAAATGTGGGACTAATTCCTTGGTCAAAGTGTGCTTTTGGAGGAAGGACGCCCTTGCCGACTTCCCTAGGCACCTAGAATGGAGGAGGAGAGTTTGGAACTTGAGACCTAGTGCCTAAAAGGCTAAGGTCTTGACCGCTTCAGCCATGGTGGTTGAAATGCTATAAAAGGGAGTAATTTTTACTTGTAATGACATGGAAATCTAACTGTGTTAAGAGAATTAAGAGGATTAGAGCCTTGTTTTTGCCTTACACGGCCTTGGGATTTTGTTTTCAGGTCTAAGAGAAATATTTTTAGGTAAATAGAGATTAGAGAAGGTGAATTAAATACTTGAAAAGGTTTTGGAAGCCATTTTTTACACCAATTTAATATAACGGTCCTCACTTTGAATGGACCTAGAGATGTAGGCTATTGAAGCCAAACTCCGTTATCAATTTGCTGGTGTTATCTTTGATTTTCTCTGATTATTATTGCATTTTGATCTTCATTTTAATTCTGATTTTAATTTCTTTATGCAAAATTAAACACAAGAAAGTGAGAATTTGAAGGAATTCTCACACATGAATAAGTGATTTTTGAATGTACTACACTTATATTTTCAGTTTACAGATCAACCTTGCAAGAGAAAGAGGTGATGTGTCAAGGAGAACCTAATGGTGTATTTTTATAGGTTTTAATATTAGATCCAAGATGTAAAATGACTTTATATGACCATAAATAGAGCCAATTTTCCATCAACATGTTAAGGCAAAGGGCAATTTCAAGAAGCTAATCAAGGTGTCAAATAAGCATTTCAACTCCCACACCACTTGGAGGTTAGAAAATATTTAGAGGATATATACATGGCATCCTATAATTTTTTATGTAGTTACCTAAATATTATTTTGTTTGTAACTCACATGGACACTTGTCTATTGTCTCTCTCTTACGCTCTTCTTCTCTTCTCTCTCACTTGTGTCATTTATTGAGCCACTTTGGATTTTTAAAGTATCCTCCACCTAATTATGGTGAATCCCTACTCATTTTCAGACTTTTATAAATAAATAATAATCTATTTTACCTTCTCCATGAGTTATTTCAATGTGGATGTTAAGCTAGTTGATCTTGCTAAGTGATAGATTCTCTTCCTTAGCATATTGTCCTTGTTTGCATTCATATTCAACTCTAAAAATCTTTTCAAGTCTCTTAAAGTTTTCTAATTAAGTTTTCATGAATTTATTGAGTTGTCTCTCCACTAGTATCATGTCATGACCTTGTGTTTAGTCCTCCTAGCTCAAGTTTGTTTCATAAACCTCCATGAGAAATACTAATGCAATAGGCAGATTTAGTGTAGTGTCATGTGTAGATTAGGATTTTATTTGAACTATAACTATAATTGGTTGGTAGTGGTCATATTTTAATTGGTTCATCACCTCATTAGGATAGGTTTGATTTATGTTTTTCTCTCTCCCTTTTCATCCAAATGAGCTAGTAGTATAGGTGATGAGTAATCAAGACAAATCTGGGGAGTTATCCCTTTAATCTAAAGGTATACTCCTACTATAGGCAACCCAAAGGCCTAAGAGTAATCTCATTTTCCACTAAATTTTGATTAGGATTTAACTACCTCTCTAAGGGTGAAAAATTAAGTGACAATAGTTCTAGCATGCCTGGTGGGACTAAGGTCCAAAAGAGTGGAAGAATTCTTATTGTGTTCTTCTACCTATTATCCTTTAGAGGCATTCAACAAACACTAATGATGACTCCAAATGCAATTAACTAGTTTTATAATCCTAGGTACTTATTTTTAAAATAATTTTCTAACATCTTGTGTTTTCATTTGACTCATGAAGTTAGAATGTCTAGGTATGATGAGAACTTCTACTATACACCTCCTTATTAGCCTTGTCATGACCCCAACTATGTACCTTAACAACCATATCATTCTTACTACCCTCTTTATGAGTCATGGAAATCATATGGTCAGCCTATTGCCTATTTACATAACCATTATGTTGTTGATCATCCCTATGAAGAAGCCTATGAGGAAGCCTATAAAGAAGAGTATCATGAAGTGTGTTCTTATCAACCTCAATATGACCCCTACCAGCCCTATGATTCATATCAACCTCAACATGACTCCTATCATCCTTGTCATGAGGAATAAAATTATGCCATTAATTGTGAAGCAATACATATGGTCTTAAAAGCTTTAATTAGACAATCTAATGAACATTTTGAATCTCACAAAGATGCTACTATTCCCCTCCTCCTACTTAAATTCCACCTTGAGCTAAATCCTTGTTGGCACTCATGCAAATATACTAAAATTAGAAAAGGTGATGAGAAAATGGGGTAAATATATTTATGTGATCCATATTAATCTCATATAGAAGCTGAGGAAGTCAATTCAATTTTTCATGGATAAGTGGATGTTAGATGAAAAGGAAGTCAAATATGTCATCAATGATTATTTAAACAAAATGAGATGTTATATCCAATGGTGGATAGATAGAATAGATATGTGGGAAATTCAAGAGATTTAAGATCAATTTTTAGATATTGAAGAGCCTCAATAAGGCTATGGAAAAATTGAAAATCTTGTTGAAGAAGATGTCTCTTCCATTACACAACCCAACTTGTCATCCCTTTAAGAGTATTTTCAAGAAACCTCCATTCTCAAGCCAATTCATGATCCATCCACCACAAATAATACTCCCTCTCCAACCCATGAACCTATCTATCACCCTCCCACCTCATCCCTCTTTAATAATAACCCATCCTATGGGATATAAGTGAAGAACATTAAGCCAAATTTATAGGTGATAAAGAAGATGACTCAAGTGTCTATGATGAAGAGTTCACTATAGGCTCCCCCCTTGGTAAAGACAAACACAAATAAATATTCTTGAGTGAATAAAGAGATTAACTTGATGATGTTGCATCTGATCATGAAGAGGTTGATCAAGACATAGAAAAGAAGGTGCTTGACAAAAACATCACATTGGTTGAGTTAGTTGAGACTCATGAACATGGTCAAGAGGTTGAATCTAAAAAAACAATAGAAGATGAAGGTAATATTAACTCAATAGATAAAGGTGACTTACAATCTAAGTTAAATGAGATATTTAATGATTTTGAGGCCCTTTAAAGGCCTACACCTCATATTGGTCAAGTTAAAGATGTTCTTGAAGATACCTTACCTCTTGATGGTGTGTTTCAAAGAGAAGATCATATACCACCCAAGCTCATTGAAGTTTTAGATAACCTTGAAGTTTAAAACTCTTAAAGTAATCAATTTTAAGTTAACCAAGTGCATAATGACAAAAAATATGAAGTTAAAAAATTTGTGGTTCTTGAAGTGAAAGAAAACAAAGGTGATTGGCAACAACATATTGAAGTCCTTTAAGAGATTGAAGGCCTTTGCAAGTATATGTTGCCTATTGAATATCATGTGCATAAGGAGGTTGAATAAGGTGTCTTCATTGAAGACAATGATGAAGAATAGATAGAGTATGCAAATCTCATTGAAGAGCTTGATGAACTTGTAGTAACTAGGAAGAAGTGTGAAGATGTTCTTGAAGGACAACATAACAATCTTCAAATTACTAAGATTGAGGTTCTTCCTATAAGTCAAGAAGTGATCATGATTAATACAAACACAAACATCAAGAGAAGTCATGAGAATATTATTGAAACACAAGAATATTTCACCTTCATATGTGACATGTTTGTAATTGTCATTGTTTCATTTGAGATCATGCCACGAAGATTGGCAAGCATGAATGAGATGAAGACACAAAGAACAAGGATAAAAAGGAAATTTTCTTCATGCCCTATTTAATCTCATAGAGAAAGACATGGTGCAATCTTCCCCTTTGATCTAAGAGGAAGAATTTTGAGGTTATTTTTAGGTTAGTTGTATATAGTTTAGTTTGCTTATGTTGTTGTGTTCTCTAAGTGCTTGATAACACATGTGTGTGTCTTACTCTTTGATTTGTATTATTGTATTTCTTTGTGTGTGTTATTAAGGTTAAATTATTTTGTTGTGTAATGTTAAAAGTATATTAAAGTCTAAAATTGAGTGCAAGAGACTCTATTGTCTAATGGACATACAAGGCTATTGGTCCTTTTAACATTTTAGACATGCTACCCTTATGAATCATCAATAATGTTGACCAAATTTGACCCAAATTCAAATTGGTAACCCCATCCAATTTCAAACTTTCATCTCGTATTGTCATATGGTCTTTTCATACCCTATATTCCCCCTAGAGTATTTATATAACCTTGTTAGCATTTTAAAGGTTAGTTTGGAGAAGTTAAGGTAAGGTCATGTTTTGGTTATATAGTGGTCTTGGCATGTCATGGAGAGGTAAGGATTGGTAAAGTTTTGTCATAAGTGATTATGAGTTTATCAATGTCATTTTATGTCTTAAACATCTTATCATAATATTTCATGATGTTTTGGAATGTTTAAGGTTCATTTACTAGCTTGAAAGTGGTGAAAATGAGTGAAAAGGGTGACTTTGGATAACATTTATGTATTTAAAAGTTTCTTGAGTAATAAATTTATACCAAACACCTTACAAGGTCCTTGGATTAGTCACTCAACTACAATACCTATCATAAATTCAAAAACAAAGTCATAATCTTGCATTTCAATGCCATCTTGAGGAGTTAAGGAAGATGTATAGACTTTTAGAGGTCATTTGAAAGTGAAAAGAGATGTAGAGTGTCCTTCAAGCTTATAAAGGTCAGGAAAATGCATTGGAATAAGTTTTAACTTTCATAGTTGTAGAAAACCATATCTGTCTTCCATAACTCCATTCATAATCTAGTGAATGCCACATTCAATCAAATGGTATAGACCATATAGGTAGAGTTTGGGGATAGTATTTTGGCCAAATTTTTAGACCCATACAAAATTCAAATTTTTAGCATTGGTCATTAGATTGGTGCCCTTATATTTATGAACAATCACTAAGGAGACATATTGATTTTTGAGGGATCAAATCCCCACAAGTTGAGTTTAGAGAAAATTCAATGCAAAATGTGAGCTCATGGATGATTGAAACTAGTTGCAATGAGTTCTCAAATGTATATATATTCCTCACACACATTCACTCATAATTTTGGCATGTGTGGATGGTCCTTTAGAAAGAAAAGTCTCTCTTGTGCATAGTTTGAGGTAACTAGATTTTTTTTTGTGTTTATGAGTTCTCTATGTGGTCAAATGCATCTGAGTGGTTATTAATTATCATATACTCCATTATAAATCCATCAAGGGCCTTATGATTAGTTAATCATTGTATACAATTCTCAAAAAGATCATACCTTCATTCACCTTGTGAACTGTGTATGTGCGTTGACACAGTAATTGAATTGATTTGAGTTTCTTCAAGTACATGTTTCTAATAATTTGGAGTTGTGACTTCATTTTTTATGTTTTTATGTGATGGATAATAGGATATTTGAATCCATACTTCCATATTTGCACTTTCATCTTCCTAATAAAAGATTAAAAACTTATAGGTCTATAACTCCAATGAAATTCAATGATTAGCAATATTTAAATAAGGTTTCCCTAGACATGGAAACATGGTGATGTTCCAATATGTTGAGGTATTATACTATAACAACTTTTAAATCATTTGAAGTTAGTGATGGTTAAAGACTAAGCTAACAAACATAGTGACATAGTCACCTATAGGACTGTATGTGTGAACAAGTGATGGTTGAGGTGAAGATGTTTTGAAAAGGCTTATGGAATTTAGATAAGTAAGATATACCTATCTTGATATAGGACTAACCATTGTAATATATAATTATGTATTAAAGAAGGTCAATCCAAAATACATACTCAAAATTCCCATTCAGTCATCTAAAGATAGATGAGGAAAGATTTAGCTTGAATACTAAATAATGGTGAAGTTTCAAGATAGTTATAGGTTTTTGATAAATTTATAATACCCTCAATGATAGAGTATATCCATAAATAGGTTTGAGGATTTGATATCAGGACTATCTTCAAGACCATAAAATCAAACTATCCAAATATACACCTATATCCACCTATTGAAGGATTGGTCTTAAGATAGTGATTATGGTAGAGTAAAAGGGTTTTAAGGAATTGAGTGAAGTTTATAGACATCCATAATTAAAATATAGAGTCATTTAGAAATTTTAAGATTAGAAATGTGGTCCTAAATCCTAAACACACCTAGTCCTCTCTAAGAGAGATCTATAACCAATACTAGATGATATGGGCTATTTTCAAGACTTAAGTATAGTGATAGATATCTTTAGGAGAGTTGAAGTTTTATTAAATATATTATTTGGGTTCCCAATTTCCTGAAGACCAAGGAGACCTAATAAAAGAGTAGGGATAAAATACCAAATATGGGTCATAAGCTAGTCACACATAGTCTTTATTACAAGCTTGATCACTCTTGAAGTCTATGTTTGGTTAGAAGGACTATAGAGGTCTATGGGAACATTAGATGGAGTTAAAAAATATTATATTAAGTATTATGATGATGATAGTTACTCACAAACTCTATAACTCACCTGAGGATAGTAGAACATTCAAACTCTCTCTACTCAGTCATAATATGCATAGTCTTGCCTAAGCTCATATAAGGTTGTGTTTGTATATATAAGTTCAAGGATATTAAAAATATTTGAGGGGAAGTAGTTAGTTTAATATGATTTAAATATTTATAAAATAGTCCATTTTTATCCCTCAAACTCAATCAAATGGAGTTAAATAGATTGACAAACCTGTTCAAAACCTGCATAGGACTAATTATGTTGGTAGACCTACTAGGTAGAAGTGGAAAGGTGAATTAAGTTGGGGTGAATGAGAATTTTTAAACCATAAATATATGGTGAAGGAAATTTATAATCATTCCATAAGGTTTTTTACCTCAAACAAAAAGAGAAACAAGAAAAATTATCAATTAGGGTAAGTTGGGCAACTAGGCTCAAGAACCCTAGGCCTAAGCTAATTACTTTACAAAGGACCTAATAGGAGAAGGGTGATTATATAATTATTTAAATATGTCATGGGATATGTATTATACCTCATTTAGGTCATTTTAGTAAAATCACATACAAACCTAATTTACTTTTAGACCTCATAGAATACCTAGTTGCAACCCGAGAGGCTAGTTTTCATTGTTTGGTATAGATCAGAGAAGTTTCATGGGAACTTTGTATCCTATGGGAAGTTATCCTCCCTAGTTAAATTAAATATTTTGGAATTTGTTGGAAGAATTAGGCCTCAAGCTTTATGAATCATCCTTAAGACTATGAGGCACTTTTAGGCTACCTAGGAGAGCTATAAGGACCTAATGAGAGAGAAATAAAGTTTTATGGCTCAATATATATATATATATATATATATATATATATATATATAATTCAAATTACCTATAAATTTTTCAATACTCCCCTGATCATCATCCCATATTATTAGATTCTACTTATAGGTATAGAACTATAAAGAATAAGCCCTAAAAGACTAATTTTTGCTATTAAATAGGACTATACAAGTTGTCAGATATTCAAATTTGACATGGATAAAAAGGATGAGGATTTATAAGTGAATAAATGATTATTTATAATTTTGGCACATGTGGGGATCTTGTGGATCCATTTTTAGTCTCTTGGAAAGTAGGCCTAATTAAGGCCTAGTTAGGAGAGAGAAAAGGTAAAAAGAGATATCTCCACTCACTTATAATCTTTAAATTGAACATAGAGATATGAGGACATAATGGGTCCTTGAATATTCTTTTAGGTTCTCATCATAATATGTAAAACTCCCTACACAAGGATGTTTGTATGATTTGAGGGCTACAAGAAAAGAGGCCTAATTGAGCTTTTTAGTAGAGAAATAATTTTTGGGGATATTTTAGACCTTAAAATGGATTTTTAGGTCTAATACGTGTTTAATAGGATATAAATTAAGCTTGGAAAATTTTAAGAATAAGAAACCAAGTTTTGACACTTGTGTGCAAAATAAGCCTAAGGAGATGAAGAGTCCTCTAGACACCTTGCAAGAGAAAGAGGTGATGTGTCAAGGATAAATTTATGGGTTCACTATAGAGGTATCAAGATTAGATCTAAGATGTAATATAAACTAATCTAACCATCAATAAGGCCACCTTTACTTCAACATGCCAAGGTAAGGGGTGGTTTCAAGAAGATAATCAATGTGTCAAGTAAGCATCCTAGACCTATTGAGGTAGTTACCTAACTCCTATCTTATTTTTAAATCACATGGACACTTGTTTACTATCTCTCTCTCTCTCTCTCTCTCTCTCTCTCTCTCTCTCTCTCTCTCTCTCTCTCTCTCTCTCTCTCTCTCTCTCTCTCTCTCGCTCTCTCTCTCTCCTATGCTCTTTTATTATCTCTCACTTGTTCTATATATTAAACCACTTTGGATTTGTAAAGTATCTTCTACTTGATTATGGTAAATCCCTACTCATTTTTAGCATTTGAGCAATAAATAACAATCTGATTTAATTTTTCCATGAATTGTTTCAATGTGTATGTTAGGTTAGTTGATATTGCTAACTGATATATTTTATTCCTTATCATGTTGTCCTTATTTTCATTATTATTGATATTTGAAAGTATTTATAGGTATCTTTAAGTGTTATAATAATTTTTTCATGAGTTTATTGAGTTATCTCTCCACTAGTGCCATATAATGACCTTGTGATTAGTCCTCCTAGCTCAAGTTTGTTAAAAGACCTCCATGAGAAATACTAATGCAATAGGCATATTTAGGGTAGTGTAATGTGTAGATTAGGATTTTTTTAGAAGTGTAATTGTAATTAGTTGGAATTGGTTAGGTTAAAATTGGTGTATCACCTCATTAGAATAAGTTTACTTTATGTTTTTTCTCTTTCTTTTCATTCAAATGAGATATTATTATAGGTGATGATCAATCAAGATAAATCTAGGGAGCTATCCCTTCAATATAGAGGTTTGCTTCTACTATAGGCAACCCACAGTCCTAGGAGTAATCCCATGTTCCACTCAATTTGGATTAGGCTTGAACTACATCTCCAAAGGTAACAAATTGAGTGATAATAATAAATTTTATGATAAATAAGGTGAGATTGAAGCCTAAAACTGATAGGGGTAGTTACAAGTACATTCATAGCTATATTCAATCTCTTAGCAATCTCCTATTCCATAAATAGTCATTAATAATATTAACTCAACTGATAGAGGCCTATTTAGTGTGTACAAACAATTGGAGTAAGTGTTAATATTAATAAGGGAGTTGGTTATTTAGTTAATATATGTTGAATATTTTCATCGCTATTTTATGTGTGAAAATATTCCATATCAACTAATCTTGGTTTCACACAACAAATTATCATTCCATGAAACCAACTCATTTTGAAAATTTATTAAGCATTCCCTATTATTCTCCTATGATGATGGTGAATAGAGAGATGTGGATTTGTATTATTCTTTTGAGGAATAATGAGACTAGACTATGCATCATTATTATTGTGTATCTACATAATGTCTACATGATTATTTCATTATGGTAATGATGTTGCAAGAGTGGTCTTAGGGAATTATGAGTTCATTCTGAATTATAACATGATATCAGATCTCTTCCATGTAGTTATTACTCAACCTGGATAGTTCATGTTGTTTTATCTAGTCTGAGTAACTTGTACAGGTATTCTATTATAGACTTTTTTTTAAATATAGGTCATATTCATTTTTTGACATTTAAGGTTTGCATTGATTTTTGGTTCATAATTCAATGCCAAAACCATTCAATCTCCTCAGATTTAGTTGAATCTGAGTCCCATGGCCTCCCCACACTTAGCTTCAATGTCGTTACTATTGACAATGTCCACCTTGACTTGGCTCATCTAATAGACGTATTTTGGTCAAACTAACCATCTCAGTTATCAAATAGTGAGATCAACCCCTCTATTACTTTATTTTTGAAGAAATTATATATCTTAAAACCATTCACAATAGGTTTGGTAATATTTATCTCCATATTGTTAAATCCTCACCACTTTCTTTAGGTCATGTTTTTTTTAAAGATTGCATGTGGATCGATTCATCATTATGGGGCTTCAACTTATCAGTGAAGTAAATATTGGGCATGCTATGGAAATATATTATTACATTTTATATTATCTTAGTTTGAAAGTGATTTAGACATTGTGATTCAACCTTAAATGCCCTGAATCCTCCTTGGCCATTGTAAATGCCACCTTTCTCATCCTTGTTTTGTCAGATCTTTGACCAAGATGTGACAAAGTCTTCTCACAAGATGATCTAACATTATAAAATGGTTTTTTTTCACAAATATAGTTGGATCATCATCTTTAATCCACCCCTAACCTAATTCCATGGCATTTTATGGATTCTAATTCATCTTGGACCCTTCTTAAATGATAATTTAGGAGCTCGACTCCTACTCTCTCCACTAAACACATTTTGTTTCCACGTATAAATCCTATTGGTGAGGGAATACTTAGTAAAATTATGGTTTGGATAAGTTTATCATAACATATGTAACAATAGTGGATGTATTTTTTACTCAACCATCATAAATCGATTGGACTCCCATTGAATATCATCAGCACTAAATCCTCTTAGCTTTAAAACTAGGTGGCATCAAATCCACCCCACCTATAAAGAATTAAGCCCACATAACCCTAAATTTGATAGGTCCAAAATTATTTTATTTGATTAAGTTATAATTGGAATTAGTCAACATAGATATTTTCATTTGTGTTTTTAGTCAGTTGTATATCCTGACTGATTAATAATATTTTATCAAAAACATTGAAGTGAAGGTCTCAAATTCGAAGCCCCTTCTAGAAGTATTTTTAAATTAAAATAATTTTTCTTTTTGTTTTATTAAAACAAAACAAATTTATAAAGTTGGAAGGACTATTTTATGTAATTGGGGCCTTTTTTTAAAAGAGGTGTCATTTTGGGGAAAATAGTTTGAAGTGGAGGCATCATTTTTTTATGTGCTGAAAAATATTTTTGGAGGCCATTTTTATTAGAGAAATATTTTAATTTTTTCTAATTTTGTGTGTAGAAGGATGGAGGGTGAGGTCTTCTCTCACAAGTGGTGAGACCAACTTACAAAAACACTTCATTTTTTAGTGTGATTTATACACAAGACATATTTGTTTAAGAGTCTAACATCCTATTTTTAGAGTATTTTAGTCCTCCTTTGTGACTCTTATACTTGTGGATGCATTTTTAGTGGTAACTGATGCCCCTCTATGGACATTTTTACCATTATTATTTTTTCATGACTCTGAGTATGGATTTTTGTATGTTTGAACCACTCAGCCCCTTAAACTACACCACATGGAAAAATAAAATGCAGATGCAGTTATAGATGAAGGGATTATGAAAATTTATAATTAGTGACTTTCCTATTTTTATAGATAAAGATAATATTTTATGGATTCAATCCTTTAAGGGAGGCACTTTTATTCATTCACCTCCATGTTTCAAATTGTTTACAGTCTCATATTGAGCATGTTGTTGAGGTGTGGAGCTAAAAGCTACACCAGATGAGCAAATGTAGAGGTTGTTGGACTACACAGTTGCCGTCATCGGTCAAGATTGACTGACATCAGTCAGGGATTGACTAGAGGCTATTGACGTTGGTTATGGATTAGCTAACGTCAATCATATGCAGGTAGACAGGGACCGACGTCATTCACTTGTGTGTTCCAGAAGTCTATTCTCATGGATGAACAGATTGTTTGCATGATAAATTTAACTGTTAGTGTTGAGTCCACATTTCTATTTTTGGTAGGACTAATTTGAACCTTTGATTAAGAGGTGTATCTAATGGTGGAGAATTCATAGCTCATGATCCCTAATTCTATATAATAGGGATAGATCTTCATAGCTTGTGTATGAGAAAAAGGGTGAATCAATTCAAGTAGCTGAATTGTGTTTGTAATTGTGAGAGAGAACTCTTGAGGGAAAGAGATCTGTACATATGAGAGGTGTGGAAGAAAAAGAGATTTCTTCAATTGTATTTCCTTTTGGAAGAGTTTAATACAAGTTTTCATTGTTTCTTGTATCTCTTATTCTTTGTTGATTCTGATTTCTAGTTACTTATTATTCTAGTTTAATTCCATGTTTAATTTCTTACACAAAAGTAATCAATTGTATCTGTAAGATCCTAACAAGTGGTATCAGAGCTTGGGTTCACTAACAGGTTATATCAGATCAGGTTAGTGTGTGTTGATTACAGGTCACTCACAAGGGTTTTTGATTGAGTGGAAGTAAAGCAATGGCAGAAGAAAGTAAGCTAAGAATGGAGAAGTTTAATGGCAAGAATTATCAATTATGGAGGATGAAGATAAAAGATTATCTATATCAAAAAGATCTGTAATTACCATAGATATGCAAGATGAAGAATGAAATGTTCTTGATAGAAAGGCTCTGGGATCTATAAGGTTGAGTCTGGCATCTTCTGTGATTTCCAACTTATCACAAGAAAAGACAATGGTAGAGTTAATGGATACTTTGGCAAATTTATATGAAAAGCCCTTAGCTTCAAATAAGTTATATCTTATGAAGCAATTATTTAATTTGCAAATGCAGGAAGGTGGATCTGTATCTAGTCATCTTAATGATTTCCATGCAATAGTAAATCAGTTAAATTCAGTCAAAATAGTTTTTGATAATGAAATTAAGGCTCTCTTAATTTTATGCTCTTTACCTAAAAGTTGGCATAGTTTGGTAATGATAGTTAGTAATACTGCATCTAATACAAATATCTTGAAAGTTGATGATGTTGTTAGTGTAATCTTGAATGAAGAAACTCGCAGGAAAAGCACAGGGGAATCATCAAGTAATGCTTTAAGTGTTGAAAGCAAGGGAAGGCAAAAAGAGAAGGGAAAGCAAGGGAGATCAAGGTATAAGTCAAAGATGAGAAGTAGATCCAAATCTAGAAATGGAAGAAAAATAACCTGCTAGAATTGTGGAAAGAAAGGGCATGCAAAGAAAGATTGCTGGTTGAAAGTTAAAGAAGAAAATCAGCATGAAGGTAAATAAGAAGCAAAAGTTACAGGTATTGTTGCACAAGATGCTTTTACACTTTATTTGGATAATAGAGTAGAATATTGGGTTTTAGATTCTAGTGCCTCTTTCCATGCAACCCCAAATAGAAAATTTTTCAATGATTATGTCCAGGAAGATTTTGGAAAAGTTTATTTAGGGGATGATGAGCCTTGTAAAATTGTTGGCAAAGGAAAAGTGCAACTGAAATTGTAGAATGACAACACATGGGTGTTGAAGGATGTCATGCATGTACCCATCCTAAAGAGGAATCTAATTTCTATAGGAAAGTTGGGGGATGAGGGTTGCATAGTAACTCTCATAGCTAAATCTTGGAAGGTTTCCAAGGGTGCACTTGTATTAGCCAGAGGTAAGAGAGTAGGTACTCTCTATTTATGTAATTGTATTACTGATTATTCTCCTTCTATTTAATTTACTTCAGATGTAGATGCAAAGCTGTGGCACTATAGGCTTAGCCACATGAGTGAGAAGGGAATGACTGTTCTTAAGTTGAAAGGTAAGCTTTCAAATTTGAAAAGCATAGATCTAGATTTTTGTGAGCATTGTATTTTTTGGGAAACAGAAGAGAGTGAGGTTTCTCAAAATTGGGTCAACAAAGAAGAAGCACAAGTTAGAGCTTGTTTACACAGATGTGTGGGGACCAGCTCAGGTAGATTTTATTAGAGGATCACAATATTATGTTTCTTTCATTGATGATGCTACAAGAAAGGTATGGGTTTATTGCATAAAGAAGAAATCTGATGTTTTTGACACATTTAAAAAATGGAAAGCTTTGGTTGAGAATGAAACAGGTTTGAGATTGAAGTGCCTTGGATCTGACAATGGTGGTGAGTATTGTAGCAATAAATTCAAAAGTTACTATTCTATGAGTGGAATACGCAAGGAAAGGATGGTTCCAAGGACACCTCAGCAAAATGGAGTTGTTAAAAGGATGAATAGAAAAATAATGGAGCATGCACAGAGTATGAGGTTGCATGCTGGTTTGCCCTTATAGTTTTGGGTAGAGGCTGTAGATACTATGGTTTACCTAATTAACAGAGGGCCCTCTACTGCTCTGGATGGTGGAATTCTAGAAGAGACATGGATAGGTAAAAAGGTAGATCTTTCATTTCTTAGAGTTTTTGGTTCTAAAGCTTTTGTGCACATTGATAAAGAAAATAGAAAGAAGCTGGATGCTAAATCTATGCGGTGCACTTTTATTGGTTATGGCTCTGGAGATTTCAAATTCCAGTTGTGGAATCTAGGAACTAACAAAATAATTAGAAGCCATGATGTTATTTTTAATGAGAAGGTGATGTACAGCGATTAGTTGAAGAAGCTAAATAATTTTGAGCAGGGCGATGTTGATTTGGACGAGGTGATGATCCAAAATGAGCTCACAGGGAAGAATTTTCACACATAAGAAAACACAGACACTGACATTAGTCAAGTAGGAACTGACATTGGTCAAGAAGGAATCGATGTCGGTCAGACAATAACTGATGTCGATCAGGTAGGAACTGATGTCGATTAGGTAGAATTGATGTCGGTCAGGTATAGACCTAGAGATGACCGAGATCGGTCACTGACAGAGAATTTGGGTAGATAACAAGTAGTGCATGAGTCTCAAATGCCCGTGAGGAGGTCAAAAAGGGTAAGCAAACCTCTAATTCATTATTCCCCTTCATTATTCTACTTATTTCTCACTGATGGTGGAGAACCAAAAAGTTTTGATGAGGTAATGTAGGTAGAATCCCAGAAACAGTGGGAGCTTGGCATGAATGAGGAAATTGATTCCTTGAAAGAGAACCAAACATGGGATTTGGTTGAGTTTCCAGCCAGAAAGAAAGCATTGGAAAAAAAATGGGTTTATAGGTTAAAGGAAGGTGAGAATGGAAAAATGAGACATAAGGCTAGGTTGGTAGTAAAGGGATTTGCACAGAAACTAGGTATTGAATTTTATAAAAAAATTTCTCTTGTAGTAAAAATGACTTCTATTCATATTGTATTGTCTTTAGTTGCTATTGAAGATTTGCATCTTGAGTAGCTTGATGTTAAGACAACATTTCTTCATGGATATTTGGATGAAGAAATATATATGGAGCAGCTGGAAGGTTTTGAGGTCAAAGGTAAGGAGAAGCTTGTGTGCAGGTTGAAGAAAAGCTTATATGGTCTTAAGCAAGCTCCAAGACAATGGTATTTGAGATTTGATAGGTTTATGATAGAGCATGGCTTTAGTAGATGTCAATCTGACCATTGTGTTTATTTTAAGAGATTGGATAATGGTAGATATATTATCCTGTTGTTGTATGTAGATGATATGCTTGACGTAAGTTCACACATGCAGGATATTAATGCGCTTAAGGTAAAATTAGCTTACACATTTTCCATTAGGAGCAGCAAATAAAATCCTTGGCATGAGTATTAAGAGAGATAGGAAAAATCATAGTTTGATTTTGTGTCAAGAGGATTATGTGAACAAGGTGTTGGAAAGGTTCAATATGCAGGATGCAAAAATGGTAAGCACACCTATGGCTAGACACTTCAAGTTGAGCAAAGAACAGTGTCCTAAATCACAAGATGAGGTGGAGTACATGAGTAGAGTTCCATATGCTTCTGTAGTTGGGAGCTTAATGTATGCAATGGTATGTACTAGACCTGATATTGCCCAAGCAATGGGAGTTGTCAGCAAGTTTATGGCCAATCCAGGGAAGGAACACTAGAAAGCAGTTCAGTGGATTCTCAAATATCTGAGAGAGACCGGCAGTAGGAATTTATGCTATGGAGGGTTAAACACTTCTCTACATGGGTATGCAGATGTGGATATGGCAGGTGACTTGGATGGCAAGAGAAGCACCACATGATATGTGTTCACTATTGGTGGAATGGCAGTTAGCTAGATTTCAAAGTTGTAGAAGGTTGTTGCCTTGTCTACTACAGAGGCAGAATACATTGTAGTCACAGAGGCTAGCAAGGAGATGATATGGATGACTCGGTTCATGGAAGAGTTGGGAAAGGAGCAAGAGAGTTTCAAATTATACTGTGATAGTCAAAGTGCAATTCATTTGGCAAATAATTCAGCCTTTCATTCAAGAACCAAACATATATAGCTTAGGTACCACTTCATTAGATAGGGATTGGAGGATGATGGGTTGAAGCTGAAAAAGATCCATATAGATAAGAACCCTGCTGATATGTTAACAAAGTCGATAACAAAGGAGAAGTTGAATCTTCATTCAACTTTTGTTGGTCTTCAAGATTGAGCTTGAAGATGGAGAAACAAGCTAGAGGATGTTGCTGTACAAGTACAGGTGCAGTTGTTTATCTCCAAGTGGGAGATTGTTGAGGTATGGAGCTAAAAGCTACACCAGATGAGCAAATGTAGAGGTTGCTAGACTACACAGTCACCGTCATCAGTCAGGATCGACCGACATCAGTTAGGGATCAATTAGAGGCTACCGATGTCAGTTATGGATCAGCTGATGTCGGTCATATGTAGGCAGATAGGGACCGACATCGGTCACCTGTGTGTTCCAAAAGTCTATTTTTGTGGATGAATAGATTATTTGCATGATAAGTTTAACTGTTAGTGTTGATTTTACATTTCTATTTTTGGTAGGACTGATTTTAACCTTTGATTAAGAGGTGTATCTAATGGTGGAGAATGCATAGCTCATGATCCCATATTCTATATAATAGGGATAGATCTTCATAGCTTGTGTATGAGAAAAAGGGTGAATGAATTCAAGTAGCTAAATTGTGTTTGTAATTGTGAGAGAGAAATCTTGAGGGAAAGAGATCTGTACATCTGAGAGGTGTGGAAGAAAGAGAGATTTCTTCAATTGTATTTCCTTCTGGAAGAGTTTAATACAAGTTTTCATTTTTTCTTGTATCTCTTATTCTTTGTTGATTCTGATTTCTAGTTACTTATTATTCTGGTTTAATTCCATGTTTAGTTTCTTACACAAAAGTAATCAATTGTATCTGTAAGATCCTAACACATGCCACATCACCTAAGGAATATTGGGACATTATTTATACATTTTTGGATGAGGTCACTTCACCTCCACATGTTTCTCTTTCTTCTCCTCCCTCTCATAGTGAGTATTCTTTTGTTGGTGATAGTATTTCTCCATTATATTCTCTTAGTTGTGTAGGTATGATTCTTGATGGTAATCTACATGAGGAATCTTTGTCATCTTTGTCTTCTTTCCATTGTGAATGAGGAAATATTTCTTGAGGATGAGATACATATACCACCTCTTCCTACTATTCATGATGTTGATGTGAGTATTGGTGGTCACTTGGATGAGGTATCTACACCTCCACATACTGATGCACATTTTAATACAATGGTTATTCCTCTTATTTTTTATTTTGGTATGACTTTTGATAGTACTCTACCAAGTTCTAAGTAACCCATTGATCATATGGCCTCTTTCTTAGAACTTCAAGAAGAAAATAATAAATTTTTGATGCATAATTCTCTTCTACACTCACTTAATAAATGAAAGGATTCCTTCATTTATTATTTTTATAATAAAATTGTTGGCATACAACATATGTCTAATACCTCACCATGTACTAAATTTTTTATGTATCCACTTGATGTAATTTTATAGTGTG
This sequence comes from Torreya grandis, assembly GCA_037957365.1. Classification (NCBI taxonomy): domain Eukaryota; kingdom Viridiplantae; phylum Streptophyta; class Pinopsida; order Cupressales; family Taxaceae; genus Torreya; species Torreya grandis. The sequence continues at coordinate 5,839,804 of JARHVA010000345.1, read as the reverse complement.
ATCTACCAAATTTTAAGCAACCCATTGTTTATGTTTCTCCTACTATTATAGATGATACTTCTATTCCTACTATTATTTCACACTCTATATATCCCACTCTAGTTATACCTACACATATTATTGCTTCTTTTGAGCATCATACCACTAGATTTGGCTCTCATGTGCTTCATTTTATGGGTCACACTACTAGACTTGTAGGCATTGAGAAGTGTTTATAAGGCATTGCTTGCCCTATTTAACTTATTATGTGGATTACTTAGCATGGCCTTGGTTATTATGTAGGTGCTTCATATTCATTGGGATATGTTGATAGATCTCCATATTTTGTTTTCTCCACTTTTCATGAGCATTATAAACAAAATATGGGCTCTTTTACACCTTCACTTAGGTCTAATAAAATTGAGAATACATTGGTTAGACACAATTTAATTGAAACTTATTTAGATGTTACTTGACATTCTTATACCATGGACTTTGCACTCACACATATGTATACATCTTCATCCACCTTTTGTTTTCATTTGGGGTGGATTTTTGATCATTATTGGTGTTTTAAGAAGTATTCTTGGCAAGGATACTACATACATCATTCCTCCACTATTCAGATTCTTTGACCACACATTTCTCCTTCTACCTATTGATTTTCCTTATTATTTGAGATCCTTGATTATGTAGATGTGTTATTTTAGAGCATACATATCTCATTACATAGATGATACATTCCATAAATTGATTGTATTTTGGAGTTTCTTGCATCACTTGGTGATGTTGTTGTAGGATGGTACTTTTATTTGTAGTCACACTAAGATTCATGGAGATTTTTTTTCATGTGTATGATCCATGATTGAGCACTTTATTCCTCAGTTACATGACTATCCCATCATCACTAGGGACATCATTATTAATATATTTCATATCTATATCTGATTGTTGATAGTCTATTTTACATGTTTTGGTGGAGCTTATTCTCGTTTTAGACTATAACTAGTCTAGTGTAGCCCAATGTTAGAATTTTAGTGTTTGCATATTGGGATTGGCCCACTCATTCAAATGGTTTTTTTGAGTCACTACACCCATTTATGCATTATGGGGTGTGTGTGCACATACTACTTTAGGTGTTGTATTCCTTGCTATCCCTTGGTGTACCACATTTTTATTGTGGAGGTAGTTAATTGAGTGTATATTTTGTTCAATGGGCTTCATTCCATTAAGAGAACATACTACAAGATTGTGTAGATATTTTGAGTCATGATTCTTGGTATGCCTTGTAGTATATATTATTTTCTTCACTCTCATTATGTTTCTACTAGTAATTGGGTACCTTGTGGTGATACCTTTCATCCTTGCTAACTCTTTTTTCCCAGTTTGGTGATTAGTTCTTTTATAGAGTGAACCTCATATAGAGTATAATTCCTATTTTAATTAGAAGTTACAAAAAATCATCATCCATGTAGTATGGTAAGATGGATTAGTTACCATATGGACACTTTGTATTTCACTATGATTTTTACATGGGTACTTGATCAAGCCTTGTTATCGAGACCCATTTTGTCTCTTTGCTTTCTCTTTTTTTACATTCCCTATTTTATGCTTAAGGGATGGTGTTGGAATAATATTTAAGATTAATTATGGAATTGGTTATTTGGTTTATATATGTTGAATATTTGCATCGCTATTTTATACATGTAAATATTCCATATCAACTATTCTTGGTTTCACACAACAAATTATCATTGTATGAAACCAACTCATTTTGCTTATTTACTAGGCACTCCCTATTCTTCTTTTGTAATGTTGGTGTATAGATATCTATGGATTTATATTATTATTTTTAAGAATAATGATACTAGACTATGCATAATTATTACTATGTGTCTACATAATGTATCCATGATTATTTGGTTGTGTTAATGATGTTATAGGAGTGGTCCTAAGGAATTATGAGTTCATTCTAAACTCTGACATAAACCTACTTGTAAGATGATGGAGACTATATTATAATTTTTATACTTTCCAATTTTGTAAACATCAAATCAATAGACCATATAAAGGGCTTAAAACACTTGAGAGGCTTAAAACCTATTATATGTTTGGTTTAGTCCTGTCATATGCTTCGATATCATTGACTTGTCTATAAACCTATGATTGGTATGAAATACCATAATTTAACACTTATATACTTTTTGAAGCATTATCTCCTAATAATTACATTAAAATCCTTATCTTGGACCCTTGACATTGTTGCATAGAAACCTACAACATGGTCATTATCTTTATTTCAACCTTGTCTCTTTGATAATTTTATAAATCTATTACAAGTTTGTATTATAATATATTAAGGCCTTAAGGAATTTGAAACATATATATAAAGACTTGGGATGATGAAGAATCTTTGATTTGGCATTATAATCATAAGATCCTTGAGACTAGTCTCTAATGACTAGGGAAACATTTAACTCTTGAGGTAGATTTATAACTTATGAGACCCTGGAAACATTAAACCACATCACTAGGTTTGGAGATATCAAACCTTTCTTATTGTGTGCAAACATGTAGAAAGATTTGGAGGTTATGATATCTAGTATTCACTATGTTTTACATCATCATGTCGGTAATACATGCACTTAGATTTAGGACTTAAATAATTGTAACTTTTTATGGGTTTGTTCATAGATATATGTACTTTGAACATCCTCAACTAGTCTAGACATCAATATCAGATGCCTTGAATCTCTCTCCACCTTCCCATAAACTCTTTCTCTACCATGAAACATCACAACCAGGATAACACATGAATCTTCCTACCTATTTATGTTTGAAAACTAGATTTTTAGATTTATTCATGAATTGTATATCTTGGTTTCTCTTCTCATGGTTTATAAGAAATTATGGAAGGCTTGGAGAAGCCTTTTTACATATGCTTCATGATTGAAGACTAGCTAGAGGCTTGAAAACTATCACTTTTACACCTAAAACCTATCACTTCATCCATTCATATATCTCTTGATGTTCTTAATAAAACATTTGAAACCTCTTAGAGTTATGAGAGTTATCCATATATCTATAAAACCCTATGATAATCATCTTTCCCCATTTACCATGCTTAAAACCTAAAAATCATGGCATAAATATGTTTATAATAAGGTAATGAGATCATTGAATGCATGGAAAGTGAAGGATCAGGCTCAAAAGGAGTCATAAGGGGGTGAGAGGAGGCACTCATTCTCATATTTGCATGTTGGTGACTTCACAGGTCTAAAAAAAGAGGTCTAGGCTTTAGAGTTTTAGGTGGGAATGGAGATTTTTTAAATGGCGTGTAAAAAAAAATATGAGCTCATCAAGCTTGAAATAAATCTATAGCTTAATATCATGATTGGGCTCAAGGCCAAACTCATATTCAAATTAACTAGGCTAATTGATGAGCTTGATACCAAGTCCTAGGTTCACCTTACACTTAACTCAACCCATATTCTATGCATTGTATTATGCCCAACCTTTATGCATTATGAGTTCAATACTTACTTTTACTCAATCAAAATGGTACATTTAAGACCAAGTTACTTTTTAGACCTATTTCATCTAAACATCCCCTCACCTACACACATAGTCTATGTAAGATTATTCTTTTAACCTTGATACTCAACTTTGTCTCATTAAACTCGAGCTTGATGAGATTGACCCATTATCTTTCCTATTATGATTTATTTATCATTCAATGCATTTAATTTTACATGTTTTTGATATCAATGGTACATAAGATGATATACATTATTTGCATAAGCTTTGGGGATATTTGATGCATGGAATTGGAATTACATTATGGAATGCATGAAATCAACTAAGCTCAAGTTTGATCTTGAGATTGATAAGCTTAGGGACATTAGTCCCACATTAATGGTGTAGAGGCTCTTTTGAGGGTTTAAATATAATAATGCTTCCCAATTCAATTGGTCATAAGACTAATCTATGCCCAATTATTTGGTTAGATGCTCTTGTATAATTCAAAGGAGAGCTTGGTAGATTTTGACAATGTAACTCAACCATCATTTGATGCTCAAGACATGGTTAAAGTTGGGTCATGAAGCTTTGGATTAGCCATAAAAAATGTGATTTATTCAAGCTTGGGATTAGCCATAAAAATGTGATTTAATCAAGCTTGGGCTCGATAAAGATTTTTAAAAATGAGATTAATAATCCCACATGCACCATATTGGGGCTCCTTGAGGTGTTAAAATATAATCTCACCTCTTATGCATTATAAATAAATGTGGTAGGAACCCCCTCATAAAAATATGGGCCCCAACTATACAAACATTGAGCATATAAATGCCTATCAAAATAGAAATATAAGGGGGGACAAACATTCTTAGAGAGATAAGGAGAAGCCTAAGCCCAAGCCCATTCTTTTACCACCCACTACAGTATATTATTAGCATTTATACCACCATTAAAATACTTTTTTAAAATTATTGTAATTTTATATGGATTACAAACCCATTTTTTATGTTTTTTTAACATAATGGAGCTTTGTAACATGCCTATTTGGATTTAACTAAACCCACCATCATGTTTTGATTGAAATATAATTGTTCATGCCTTGCATCTATTTTTCATTTCCTAGCTTAGGCCAAACAACATTTCATTCCTACACTCTATAACATAATCCACATAGTCACTTTGAATGCTAGAATGGATACATAATTGGACATGTGAAATAAATCTATTTGTGGGCTTGATGATGGCCCTTTGCATGCTTGAGGGATTTATGAGCCCATAAGAAGGTCATGAGAGGAATGGAAGTTGCGTACATCTGACATGAACACCATAAATTCCCTTGAATCTTATAAAACCTAAAATATCCCCCTTTGAATCACTAAAACTTGTACTTTTACCCTTCTCATGCTTCAATTGAACCATGAACACACTTTTATGTTTGAATTCTTAGAATCAAGCATAATTTTCATGGATGAAATCAACAACACATACCCTCATATCAATCTTGGATGTTATAATTAACTATAAATATAAAAACATGAATAGGATCTATTCATGACTTGATAGTGGCTCATCATTCTCATAGGAGGTCCATGTAGAATCATGAGGGGATGACAGATGAATAAGTATTGAGTCTACACTAGTTCCCAAGTATTTTTCATGGTTTTTAAGGTTCAATGAACAAGTTTTTCATTATATTAGAAAATAAAATATTTTAGGAGATAAAACCAAACAAGATTAGTGCATAAGCCAATGCAAGACTATCATGAAAATCTAAAAATTCCTTTTGAACCCCACACCAAGATTACTTCCAACTTCCTATAAACACACTATTAATTGAAATCATGACCAAATAGGCCTATATAAGGTTGATATCATATTATAATGTGTTATTCTAGGATTCAAGTAAGCCTCCATTAGGTTAATGTGACATTACAACAAGGACCCTTGACATTCCTGCATGACTTGCCCCTTTAACACAATCAAATAATGAATTTTGAAATGCTTCAATTACATGATCATGTATTTCATAAAATTCTACTATGGGGTGATCCTTCACAAGGTTTATATGAGACCTAAACTCTCATTTTACTTATTTTATTTATAATATCACCTCAATATACCTTAATAGACTGTCAGACATGACAAATTCAAGAAATGCTTTTGAAATAGAACATTTCATATGCATACATGACTTTCAAACATAGTACTAGGTTTAACTCAACTCATTTTTATAGAAAAATGTACCCATCACCAAATGTGTAGGTGCCCATGGGGCATATGGTGACTAAATTAGTCAACAATAATAATTACAAGAATTGGGGTAAACCCCTCACACCATGATGTATGTAGATAGATCATACCATAACACTTATTGATAATCATTAAGTAGTTTTAAAACTTATGGAGCACAATTTATAAAAACAAGCAAAATAAAAATAAAAAATAAAAGTGAAATTTTTTGGTGTATAGATATAAAAAAAATCTAATCAAGGTTAAAAGATAGAGCTTCAATATTAGATTTATCCAAGGTGGCAAGACAATCTATTCAATTTCAATTACTCTGAGGTTGAAGAGAATTGAATTGTCATGTGTCATATTTATATCCAAGGTTGAGGGAAATTTCATTTTAGTGTCATGAATTTACAAATATATGTATGAAATCATAGGAAAAAATCAAGCAAACAAGTAAAGTTTAAAATAAAATAAAATTATAGGTTCACTAGAATGTTTAATATATTTTAAATTGAATGAAATCAAATGAATAGATATAAACTATTTAATTTTATATAATATAGAATTTATATAATTTAAAATTATTTAAAATTAGTAAATAAGAATAAAGATGTGTAAAATATCTAAAATAGATCTTATGTTGACTGTGCAAGATGATTGTGACTAAAAAATACTTGAAAAGACCTATGTATTACATTGTGAATAGATGACAAAATTTAATATATGATTGGAAAATTATAGATAAAGAGGACATGGATGCAATTTGAATGTATCTTAGTTGATTGTGCCTTTGATTTTATGATTTGGGTTTGTGAAATTGTCTATTAGGGTTGATTATTTAATTATGTCTGTTGACATGTTGCAAAAATGACTTGTAAAATAAAAATCCTTATTCCTTGACATAAAACACAATAGTCATAAAATGATAAAAGTGGGGAATAAGGTTATGGGAATAACTGATCTACCCTCAGAAAACTTTGCATAATCTGAGTGTTTCCTAAATATCCCAAATGGGTCTCAAGCCGATGTAGTTCTCCCTCTTAAGGTGATTATGTGACCCATGATTATGTAAATATATGAATTATCTAGAATATTAATTGAAATGATTGAAAATGGATACCTTTAACCTAAAATAAAATATATTTAGACTTGGCCTATGACTATTAGAATGTAGCATAATTGAAATTGGAATAAATAGTGCTCTTTTTTTTAGTGTGTAGTAGAATTACCAAGTGATTGATAGATGTATTTGGACAGGCCTTGATGTGATTATATAGTGGAATATTTGAAATATTTTTACTAATTAAATTTTAAAAATGTGTAGGAGAGCCATTATGAAATATCTTAATTTGCAAAAGTAATCACTAGAGTGTGAGGTATAAGTCAACAATGTGGCCCTGTCTAACCTAGCACGGTCCTATCCTAAAAGATAAAGACTATTAGAAAAGGTATATCAATAACCTATAGGTTGAATAAAAATGAATTGGTTTGAAATAGGGATGCATGTATGATAATTTCAATGTTTTTAAATAAATAAAGGTTCTCTTATAGATTGTGATTTGGTGAAATGGAAATTAGGCTAAGGTAAGGATGCCAAGACTAAACATTGTCAAACACTTAATGATAAATTTATGTGTCTACATTTATATGATTCTAATCCATGGTGTAAATACATGTATGTATGTATGTATGTGAAACCTCTTTTTTAACCCCTTTCATCATTAAATATATGTAAAAAACCTTTGGAAAAATATCATCCTCTCTAAAATAACATTTTTGTTATGTGATCATGAAGTATGTGCTAAGGTGTAAAAAATTTAATTATTTTGTGGCTAGCATGTGCATAGATGAATGTGGATGTAATTCTGATGCACCTTTTGATTATAAAACTCACAAGAAATTTTTGTGTAGTGTAATTCTCATCCTTGTAATATAGTGTTGTGTTGTATAACTCAACATCATTTTTTTATAGATTGACTATTGATGTAAGTGTGGGGTTTGAGGAAGTTGTTTAACACTCTTTCATACGAGTATGATCTGGGTTACGAGCTAGTAAGTGGATATTAATGTAGTATGAACCAACTTTCTCCCTTTTGTACATAGTATCACCCTAGATATTTCATGCAATGCACCATGAGTTCTCTGTGCATAATGGTTGCTTTATGAAAAAGGTGCCTATAATATCCAAAAATGGGATATTTTATAATTTCACATTAAAATTCACAACCAAAGTGAAACACAATTGAAAAATATAGATTATATAAAATACTGAAATACATATATAAAAATAAATAACTTCTTACATCAATTTGAAGTATAATCCCAATCTCTAAATGAAATTGTCCTATTAAACCAATGGATTTTCATCCAATGATCTCAATATTCAATGGGTTTTCATCCATAGAAGAGGCATGGATGAACATAAGTTTAAACATTGTCATAAAATACATGAAAGCGATATAATATGACAAATATGATCTTTACAAAGGGAGATCATGCTAATATATGACATTTACAAGAAGAAGAGAGGAGAGAGTTAATATTGCACCACATTTCAATATGGGCCAAAATGTATAATATTGGGCATGTTTTAGCCCATGTGCAAGGGTCAAAGATAAAATAATCAAAGGGGACAAAAGCATACCCTTCTCTCATGCTTCCATAATGGTGCCTCATGTTGGAAGCAAAATGAATTTATGAACTCCTTGTTTTTATTAGGTTTATAGTTCTTATTATCATCTCCATGATGTTCATCATGTTCTTCATCATGATCAGAATTATCCTTGTTGGGTAACTTGGATGGAAAGTGACCAAATTTACCATAGTTTAAACATTTGAATGGAAAATTACCTTTGTACTTACCAAATCCAATTCTCATCTTCCTTGAAAACATAACTATCAGTTGATCATCATCAACATCTGAGAATTACTCATCCTTAACCTTCTTAGATTTTGAATTCTTATCAAATTTAAAAGTTACTTCTTTCTTAGGATGTTTTCATTCATTGGTTCTCATCTCATAGGTAGTTAAGATTCCATGAAGCGCATCCATATCTAGATTGTCTAAATATTGCATCTCTTCTACTATAGATACCTTAGATTCCAACTTAGAAGTTAGTGATTTCAACACTTTTTGAACAATAGTAGATTCTTTGACCTATTCTCTCAATCCTCTAATGATATTAACCACTTCATCAACATTCAATAAGTAAGATGAAATGGTTTCATCTTCAATAATTTTTAGGCTTTCAAAATATCTTCTATGGGTCTAAAACTTGGCCATATTTACCTTAGTCTCACCTTCATATATGGTCTTCAATTTATCTTGTATCTCTTTGGCTGAATCACAATGAATTACCTTCACTATCTTTGCTTCTAATAGGCCACAAAGAATGGCATTCATTGCCTTGAAGTTGTTTTCACTAGCCTTCTTACCTATTACATCTGTTGGTAGAATAGGTGTAGTATAACCGTCCATAACTAACTACAAAATATCATGTCCTTATGAAATCAAATATATCTTCATTATAACACTCCAAAATGCATATTTAGATCCATTGAACAATGGAACCTTACTGGTAGAGAAACCACCTTGTGATTACTGGCTAGCAATTCTAGCTTTTAGGATCTTCCTTTAGGACTTTAGACCTAATTCAAAGGACTAGGGTATGATATCAAATTTTGGAACCAAAATTAATAAGAGTGGGGGTGAATCAATATTCAATACATTAAAAAAGTTACTTAATTAATCATAGATCATTTAGACAAGCATGTTCATCTTTAGTAAGCATAAACATCAATCCACAAGAGCATGAACCACATGAACATAATATGTATGTGAGAAACCCTCAAGGGGAATAAAACCCACTGAAACATATCTTGGAAAACTTGTCCTATAATACCATGAATCAAATTTAGCTGAGCACCAACCCCACAAGGAGTACTAACCCCTAAATTTATCAGTCACCAACTTGAATTTAGTAAACACCAACTTGCTAGGAGGATACAACCCCCTTGATGATTAAGATCACACTCAATAAACACTCTAAAATTTTACACCTTTCTATTATTTCCATATCACAACTTATGATGGTCTTCTTTTGATTTATTATTCTCAAATCTACCTCTCACACAAGCAAAAGCCATCCTTTACCTTCTTCATTCATTTATCCCTTTTATGGATTGAAACTATCATGACATAATTCTTGAAACACTATAGATGTTTATGACTTATATATATCATTTATTTTATATGTTTCATCACCTATGTAGACTCATACAATCCTCTTCTTATTTTCTTGACATCTACACTCACTTCACTCACATTTTAGGCCTAAACATGCCTAGTATATATACAAGTTTCTTATTCATATCCTTGTTAGTAAATTTTTTTTATCCTATTAGGTCAAAAAGGAATGGTATTTTATAACACTTCATATACATGGATCAAATGTGCTGTAGTACCTTTATATCTAAACTTTCTCAAATAGGCCTTATCTCTCCTTCAGATCTCATGGAGAACTAATCCCATTACACCTAATTAACACATGTTATCCTTTGATTTCTGGAGAACTTTAAAAAAATTTACATGGAATAAACACATAATATTACATATAAATATACATATGATAATTTAATATAATATCCAAAACACTTTTTCACTCAAATCACTACTTGGATCACATCATTTGTATGTTTCATATTAGGCTTGTGTATACCAAGAAAGCCTATCAACAATAGTTGAAGCTCAAACACAAATTTCCAAAACAATCATGAAAAAAAAACCATATACATAGAAAAATTATAAAATCAGGGTCATAATCATGTGAATTATACCTCACAACTTAAGGTAAAATCACTCAAACCTTTCTCTGCAAGTAACTTACATAGAACTACTAATTGGTCTCAAAATACAATTATTGAATTTTGAAATTTTGACACCTATAGGGAAACTCTTAAGGTAATAAAACTCATTAATATTATATTAAATTATCCTCAAAGTAACTTCCATAAAAAATATCACAATTACACATGACAACTATTGGTCTTACAGACCAATCAGTTAACTTCATTTCTTAGAGACCTTACTCAATCAGACAAGCCATTTTGGATTCAATGTTACAATATCTTATATTGAATTCAAATATTATTTAAATAATTAATAGTAAACTAATTTATTAAATAAAAAAATATGCATTGAATTTTTCATCTAAGGGTAGAGGGACTCCACCTCATCAATCTCACTTTCTTACTTAGACTTGTTAATACACTTTCAAACACAGTCGTGGTGAGAAAGATTTTAAACTCTTATGTAGACACCTTAAGAGAATTATGATTCAAGTGGATGATAATATGAGATAATTAATTAACTATGATATTAAAATATATCATGTTTAAGTGATAATATTGGTCTTGTAGACCAATCTCACAACCTTACATCTTCATTATCTCATCTACAATATACAAGTCAACTTATGATCAACATTTCATTGACATAAAAGACATATAACCAACATGAAAAAGTGCTATATATATTTAAAAATAACCCCATTAAATTTTATCTATCCCTAATCCATGACAACACATCCATAATCTCATTCTCACTTTTACCTAGTTTTTCTTACTATCTGCATCACTAGGCCTTTTTAGCAATGGGTCAACTTGCATGAAAAATTTAGAATATTTTAATTCTATAAAATATTCATAAAACACCATGGGAGTAATATATAAGTCTAAATATTATACCTCCAACCACTTGTCATCTTTTACTTGATCAACTCCACTTACTATAGTAAATTTTTTAAAAACATGGCTTTTCCTATAGGGTCCACTCACTCACCTAATAGTCAAATTACACTTGGAGGTACTTGAGAGAGTAATATACATTAAAAAATCATAAAAATAGGTTTTAAAATCCATTATAAGCCATTTATATCAAAATATTCCATATCAGATCAAGGTTACGGTTTTAGAGAGGGTTAAGACCATCTTACAATCTTAACAATCATTCATAAAGCTTAGGCCTTATCCTAGAAACCAATTCTTGGAAATTTGACTCTTACCCATCTACCATGAATGTATTAGGTTATAATTCATAGGATATTCATGAAAATGAGTACATGAAAGTTCTTCTCAATTTGAGAATCCTTTATTCTATGCACATAGGAAACCTTAAAACCACATTCCATGCCTTTTCTTGCATAATTTGACCTTATACTTGGTAAACATACTTGAAAGAAAATGAAATACCTATATAAATACTCATATTTCAATTATTACCTTGTAAATTTATCTTGATACCCCATTAGTCCACCATCTTCCTCTTTATTTACTAAGCTTTTGATCTGTAGGTCACATTATACCTTAAAGTAGATATTCTAGATATTTTATAATCACTCTTCACATCACTCACATGATAAATAAACCTACCACATGATCTAACATTGATTTTATTCCTTAATAGGTATTGATAACACCTCATGACCCCTTATTAGGTCAGTCAGAGTCTAGAACTAGTCTATTTACATGTTAGTCCTATAGGGTCTACCCCTATAGACTCACCTTGAAGCTTTCCTGAGTGATCCAAGGATTAATATACATTATAAATTAGATTAAAACAACCTATTATGATTATTTTCATTCATATCACTGAGTCATGATGATCCTTTATGGACAAGACTAGGCATCCTATGCACAAGCCTCCTCCAGTCTCCTGCTAGATTTAAAAACTTTATAATTTGGCAACTAGTCTTGAAAAATTATTTGTTATACAACTTAATAAAATTAATTTAATTATATTTAGATAGTAACATAAATCTGTACATACTTAGTCATGCTCATCATGCACATGCTCATGATATAACTATGATTGTTATGATTAGGCTTCTCAAGAACCTCATACCCAAGGATTGGTACATAAACATGCTTATCTTGTACAAAACCATAATATCAACCTAAATATAATCATCATATTGCCTTAAAATTATCTATAAAAAAATATACAATAGGTTTCCTCCAAATTCTCTCTTGTCACTTTGTCACTTGGGCTTCTTGTCATATACCGCTTCACCATGCCTCTTTACCAGATGCACCTTGACATCAATGACATTAATGTTGACCTTGATATACATGAAAAAACTTATTAAAAAACTCCCCCATTTTCATTTATGGAAAAACATTCCTCAAGCTGACCACTTTTAACTCTATGAATCTAGTAAATCCTTAGTTCTTGGATTTTCTCCCCCTTTGACATTAATGATAAGGGGTCTTGCATAAATATCATATGAAGCCATACCTTATTGATATAGGAGAAAAATACACAAAATTTGAGTCAATAAGGCAACATGCTCCCACTTACTAATGTAGACACCTAAATTTGGCCACCAATGACTTCTTATTTGACTTTAGACCAATTCTTACCCACCATTGACCATTTAGCCTAAGAATTTCTAAATCTCTCAAATTTAGCTTTATAACCATGCAAATCAATTAAATTAAACAAATACACTATCAATTAATTAAAAATCATTCAAAAATGTTCAAAATCCTAAAAAAGATTAATTACCATGTTAAATCAAATCAAATCCTAATCAAGTCCTAATTAAATTAAACCATGAGCAATTAAATCAATTATCAAAGAGAAAATTCAAATATAAAGAACCTATTAAAAGTTAATCATTACCTTTTATGAATTGTCACTTTTAGAAAATGTATAAAGAATATCCTAAGAATATGCCAAACTCAACCAAGGTTCTAATTTAACCCATTCCAAGTGATTTTGAAGCCTATAAAAGCAATCCTAGAGATCTTTATTTAGAGATCTTGAAACATAGTAGAGTTATAATGTTGGAGTTGATCCATAAAGCAAATGTGTAGTGTTGTAATGCTAAAGTCAAGCCAAGCCAAGCATGGTACCAAGAGGAGATGGAGATAGCCAAGCCCCATTGATGAAGATATTTTGAGCACAATCTGAGCAAGCCAATGAATAAATCAGTTATATCTCTTAAGGAAGATAAAGATTTTAGTTCTTTGCATTTTAGTTGGATTTTCAATTATTATTTATTCATTAAGCTCCCCATAAGATTTAGGTGTAGAGATGTTAGTATGTTAATGTGTTGATTTCATGATTTTATGGACTAACACTTGATATAGCCTCCTCTCTTTGTCAATTTTTTTGATCACAAATGGCATATCCAATACAACTGAGGTAGAACATATTGCTCCCTAAATAGGGGGAAACTAATGTTCAACCTCATTAGGTAGCAACAAGCATACCTCTTTCCTTGTAGACCAATATACCAATTCAAATCCAAATGATGTCTAGTCAATAATGTATGACTATTGGTCAGCAATAAATGTTGAATCTCCAATATACATCCACTTCCCAACTAGGATTCATGAAATAAAGATGTTCTAATGTTCCTCAAGTACTGATTAGGTGACCCTTGACTTTTATGTATAGCATGACACTAGTTCAAAGATAGGGTATTAGTTCATAAGTACCCTCCCCATAGGCATATTATTTCCATATCCCTCCATCCAAACCTCAACATCCCTAAAATCAGACCTATCTACCCAATACAAACTCGAATATCACATCATAGTATGTGTAAATTTAATAATCAAACCCTAATCTATGCATGTATATTCTTGATCTATTTCCCAACCAAACCAACATACCCCAACAAATACCTCCATCATACCCTAGTTAAAGTGCTCCACTTATGATCACTCAACCATCTAATCAAGCTAATATTCCACTTCAAAATAGTATTCCCTCTAGTTTCCTATCCCAAAAAATATAACAGATGAAATATGAAATTTCTACCATCCAAGCTGGGAAACAAACCAAAAAAGTTAAGTTGGATGATGTGTGTTCTTATCTGTTTAAGATGGAGTACTTGTGCATACCATTTCCTCCAAAGTTTGAACCACCCAAATTTGACAAATACAAGGGGAAAGGTAACCCCAAGGTTCATTTTAATAAGTTATTTATTTCATGCCAACTATTGGCATATAACAACATATACCTTTTGTTGTTATTCCTAAGGAGTCTAATAGGACAAGCCTTGAAATGGTTTTTAAAGTTACCTAAAAATTTAGTATTAGATTTTTATGATATTTTAGATAATTTTGTGAAACATTTCTCATAGAATATTGAGCATGAGATTTCATTGGTCAATTTGAAATTTATTCAAGTTATCAATAGTGATAGAGAGCCCTTACAAGCTAATTCACCCACAATTTATTAGATAAATAATTAGCCATTGTGTTTACCAAAAATTTACATAGTGAGATATCTTATCATTTGGAACTTTAATGTGTACATACATTTAAAGAAACCATTGACAAAGGTTTTTTGATCAAGCGATACCTTATTAATAAAGGGATCATCAAAATTACTTCATCAAATCAAAATCAAGCTACCAATTAAAGAAATGGCCAAAACTAGCATCAAATTCAAGCATAAGCATCACAATCGACATAGGCCAATAATAATGATATACCAAATCAATTCAAACACAATAAGAATGTTGTGGGAAATGGAGTAATTGAATCACATCATGTCCAAATAGTGCAAACACCATCTACTTAGCCCATGTAGCATATGCAAATTATGCCTAACCCATAACATTTTCAATAAATAAAACATGTGAAACATCCTAGGATTGTGTAATTAATGTAGTAGTATTTACCATTGTAAATACCTCCTCTAAGGAGAACAATGCCTACTCATCAAATTTTTAGTGACCTTGGATAACCTATTAACTCTATGTTTCATAAGCTCACTACTGCTAATTTGATTAGCTGGCCTATACCAAATAAATATCCTAAGGGAATTCCTTATCCTAATTAGTACCACCAAAATGAATTCTATGAATATCACAAAGTTAAAGGATATAAGTTATGCCATTATATGAAAATCAAACATTTGATTCAAAATATGTTAGAGAATGGGGAAATAACATTGGATGGTGGTGCTTCTACTTCTAATCAGAACCTTAGAATGTTTTGAAACCCTTTTCCATAACATAACAACCAACTACAACAATAAAAATAATAACAACAATAATAACCACTGGTGTAACACTAATGACATTTTTTTCAACAACTAAGTCCAAACCAATAGAATCAACTAAATTACCAATAGTAGAACCAATAACATTTGAATAATGGATAGAACCAAGGTCAGATTAGTAATAACCAATAGACATATCATACAATTATACATGACTAAAACAAGGTTTTAGGTCATATTATAGGAGTTCATGTTAACACCATCTCCATAAATCTAAGACCATATACCAATCAATCAAGACCTTTGCTAAAAATACCAAACCAGCAACTCATATTGATAATCTTTCTTTAACTTGGGATTTCATACAAGCATACTAGCAAGTAGGGATTACTAATTTTAGACCCTATACTGATAACTCATTGTTACCTCATGACCATGCACAAGTACACCAACAATCAAGACTTATCCTATTTGGTCCCCCACCATCATCATTATTTTTTAGCAATCATGGTCTTGTATCTAATCCTGATTATGCAATGACAACTCAAAGGTCAAAGATTACCATTCCAGGCCCAAAACTATCTACCACTTTTCCCATCACCTCACCAACCATTATACCTTGAAATAATCCATTTAACATTGACCAAGAAAATATGTTTGATATTATGTAATAATTAAAAATGATGCTAGCATAAATATCCATTTTAGATTTGTTTCATTCATCAACAATCCACAAAAACATCTTAAATAATTTGCTTAGTGAATCCACTATTCCAAGTGACATATCCCTTGATAGATTCTAGGCTTTGTTTGGACACCTAACTCCAGCCCAATGAGTCACTTTCAACCAAAGTAATATGTCATCCCTTGGCTCACTACATAATAACCCCTTATACATTGAAGTTTTTATAAAGTGGCACAAAGTGAAATGTGTCCTTATAGACAATGGATCAAGTCTAAACATAGTGTCTCTAAATCTCATCAAGCTTCTTGGGTACACAATGACAAATTCTCAATAAGAAATGATAACCATCAAATCTTATGATAAATAATAATGAGAATTACAAGGCACCATCTATTTTATAATTATCCTTGGGCCTTTGACCCATGATACACTTTACCATGTGATGTATCTTGAGTTTTCATAAAATATGGTTTTGGGTAGACCTTGGTTACATGAAATTTGTGCCATCCCATTGTTGTTACACTAATGTATCAAGTTCTCCCACTTAGGAATGGAAGTTTGTAGACTAGGAGATTTAAATCCATATGAGCATGGCAAACACCTAAAGGTTGAGTTCAAGAGCCATAACTATAATTTTGACATGAATCTAGTGGCCAAATAAGATAAGGGAAAGGAAATACTCCTTGATTTTCCAAAGGATAATTACATTGATCATAATACCCTTGATTCCCTTTCCCACATGTTGCCTCTTAAAATATCCAATCATTATACCATCTCAACTAATGGCCCACGAGAGTATTTTACCCATGATACCTTTCACATTACAAACCTTCCATAGAACCCAAAGTCTTTTGTAAGAACTAACACCAAGCCACTTCATCTAGAATGGCAACAAAAAGACAAAGGTAAAAATTATAGCTTGGGACCCATCACATTTATACTAGCATCTAGCCTAGAACATGACCCTCTTGAAGGAAATGAATTATGGTTGTAAAATGACAAGAATAATGATTATTATGAGAATACAAAGTATCTTATTCCAAATAGGATCATGAAGAATCAAGACTATGAAGGAGGTGGCCTCAAACCAAATCAACAAGGAACATTTCAGCCAATTTCTATGAATAGAAACAAAGGGCCCTATGAACTTTGATTTAAACTACTTAGGAGTGACCCCATGTACCTTAATCATGTTCCATCACCATCAACTAGTGATGATGATGCCAATAGTGAAGTAGAGTCTGATCATAACCTTTTTGATGACCTATCTAAGACCTATCTATTTAACTCTCATTCTATTTGTACCCTTAGACCAATCACTCATCATAACCCACCACTATTATATTATCCCCATCTCATAGATTGAGACCAACAAGAATACAAAGTGTCAATTGATGATTTTAAAAATGACAAGGCTTTGTATGATTTTTTAGGCCTTATAGACAATGTTCCATTGGGGGATCATAAATCAAGGTTCTCAATCAAGTTAGATCCTAAAGACTATTTTGGAGAGTGGGCGAACACCCTTAGCCAAAATAAAATAAATAAAACATTAAGGTCCCAAAGTGAAAACCTCTTTGAGGTGATTTTTTATTGGGGCAAAAGTAAAGAAAAAGGCCAATCTAGTGGTGAAAACTTATTTCAGGCACCATTAAATGGGGGTATTCAACATTCTTCAAGAATAATTCAGGAGACCACCAATAATGAACTTATTTGTGATTTTGAGTTTAGTTTTGAAGAACAACAAGCTTTTAATTGAATAATTCATGAGTTCCCAATAGTATTTATTACATGGCCATATCTCCCATTGGGGGATTTTGATTCATCATGACTAGTAGATCTCAAAGAACAAGCCCTAATAGAGGACTCTAACTTTGCCAATCAATTCAAATCATTACCCACTATCCTTAAATATGGTTCATCCCTTCTAGCGGATGACACACTAGAGGTGAAGATCAAGTCCCTAGATGACCCAAAGTAGATCAAGCTAGGTGTGTTCCTTAATAAGAAGGAGCATGAAGTTCTTACAACCCTTTTGAGGGAATTTATTGACATATTTACATGGGCATATTCTAACATGCCAGGTTTGGACCCTACCATGGTTATGCACTACCTTATGGTAAATCCTAATGCAAAACTAGTAAAACAAAATTTGTGGAAGATGCATCCTCACATTACTATATTATTAAAGAAAGATTTGGAAAAACTCTTGGAAGTAAGATGTATTCAGTCGGTCAACTATTCAAAGTGGATCTCTAATATTGTGCTAGTTAACAAAAAGTTAGAAGGAATTAGAATCTATATTGATTTCCATGATATAAAAAAATCTTGCCCTAAAGATGATTTTTTTTGTAAAACACTGACATGATATCCGACTCCACAATGGGTTATGAAATGATTTCATTACTGGATGACTTTTCAAGGTACAACCAAATCAGGATAGGAGTAGAAGACCAACACAAAAAAATGTTCACTACTTTATGGGGAAAATTTTGTTATTAGGTTATGCCATTTGGTCTTAGAAACATAGGGGCCACTTATTAAAGATCCATGACTACCATATTTCATGATATGATGCATGACATTGCTAAAGATTATATCGATGATATTCTTGGCAAATCAAATGCCAAGGCCTATCATCCAATAGTTCTACATAAAATATTTGAAAGACTATGTGAGTACAAAGTTAGACTTAATCCTAAGAAGTGTGACTTTGGAGTCACATCAAGAAAATTTCTAGGCTTCATTATGTCTCATCAAGGCATTGAATTTAATCTAGCCAAAGTCCAAGCCATAACAAATATGCCACCACTGACTAATTTGATGAAGCTTCTTAGTTTGTAATGTAATATTCAATCTATCCAATACATCATATCATATTTGGCCAAAAAATTCCATCCTTTTATGCATATTATAAATAAGGGAGTCACATTTCACTAGGATGATTATTGCCAAATAGCTTTTCAACAACTAAAGGCCTATCTAGTTAATCCACCTATTTTTTTGCCTCTTATGCAAGGAAAGCCATTCTTATTGTATTTATTAGCTACTGATAATTCCTTGGGGGCACTTTTATCTTAGTATAATGATAATAGAAAAAAACATGCCATGTACTACTTAAGTTGTACACTAGTCATGTATAAACATATTTATACACCATAGAAAAAGCCTATTTAGCCATGGTATTCACAACTCAAAAACTACTACATTACATGTTGAATAATAAGACCGTGGTTATTTCAAAAGTAGATCCACTCAAATATCTACTATCTAAAACATATTTACAAGGTTGTATGTATAAATGGATCATGCTTCTCAATGAGTTTGACATCGAGTATGTCAACCAAAAATACATTAAGGGGAAAGTTCTTAAATATCACCTAGTTGAAGTACCCCTTACTAATATAGAGCCACTCACATTTCAATTTCCTAATGAATCCATAATGACCATCATTGACACACCTCTTTAGGAATAACACTGGAAGGTATATTTTGATGGATCATTTACTTCACATGGATCAAGGGCAAGCCTTTTGTTTGTTACACCATAGGGATATATAATCCCTAAATCACTTAGGATCAAATTTACTTATACTAAAAAGATGGCCAAATATGTAACACTTGTTGTATGACTTTGATAAGTAGTAAAATAAAACATGTTTCATCTTAAGGTTTATGGTGATTATCAATTAATCATTAATTAGGTTATAGACCACTTTCAGACCAAAGAGGACAAGTTGGTTCCCTATAAGGCCATAGTAGACACTCTCAAGCAGTAGATTATCGACATTCAATTTGAACATATACCAAGGGCAACTAATAGAACTATAAAATTTATGGCTACTATTGGATCTTTGATTTTCAAAATAGACATGGATAAAGAGTATCAATTCATCATTGAAAATTTGTTAGTACTAGCTCATGAACCTTCAACCATCGCAATGATTTATGATATTGTTAGTCCTAGCTCTATTTAATACTCAAGCCTTTAAAACTACTACATGCCCAAATTAGAACATAAGACCAATTGCAAAAGTAAGCCAAATTCTTCATTCACCAAATCACTCATTATACCTTATCCAGATCAACCCTTTATCATCTTAGTTTGGATGGAACTCTGATTCATTTTTTAACTTTAAAATAATCTACACTAGCATTATAAGAAGTTCATGAAGGAATAAGTGGATCCCACACCAATGGGGTAGTATTATATAGAAAGCTCTTGCATATTGGTTATTATTGACCCACAATGGATGTAGATGTAACTCCATATGTAAAAAAGTGTGACAACTATCAATGACATGACAATTTGATTCATGCCCAAGCCAAGAATCTAAAACCAATGTTGACACCATGGTCATTTTCTATATGGGGCCTCATCCTCATTAGGAATATCAATCCCACCTCATTAATTTTCCATTAAGATATCCTTACCACCACTAAATTTTTAAGTTGGTTAAATTTATATCCCTCACATGACTAGAAAGCAAATTTCCAAGTGCATTTTTAACCATCTCATCTGCCACTATGGTATCCCCTCTGATATTATATCTAATAATGATGGATTGTTCAAAAATAAGGATGTCAAAAATCTATGAACTAAGTATCAAATGAAACAACATTTTTCCATGGCATATTACCCACAAGGTAATGGCTAAGCCAAATCATCAAACAAAATAATTGTTAACATCTTGAAAAAGATGATCAATGATGTTGGTCACAATTGGCACCTTTAGATATTTTTCACCCTTTGGGCATACCATGCCAATCATCATACACCCATAGGATCCACTCTATATTCACTTGTTTATGGTACTAAGGCTATTATTCTCACTGAGGTTGAGTTGCCTTCTCTACACATCTCTTTCAAGCATGTCTTATGTGATAAAGACTACCATATAACTCACCTACAAGAGTTATAACTACTTGATGAGAAGTGCATGACTACACTAAATCTAAAATCATATCAGAACCAAATTCAAGGCCACTATAATTGGCATGTAAAACATAGGGAATTTAAACTTGGTGATCTTGTGCTTAAAGAGAACCAAAAGAGTGATCATTGGGTGATTCCTTGTACATTTACACTCGAATATATCCATATTCATATGTCTACATTGTCATCATGGTTTTTATCATTGGTGCATTATTTTCACTTGCATATTGAATCTCAGGAGTCAATCCTTATGTATATTTTGGCCCAGTCTTCATGGTGTTCTATCATGATGCCTAACATCACATGTTATAACAAAAATTAGCTTCAAGAAGTCTACTCAATAATGGTAGCATTGAAATCTCTTTGGAATTGACATTAGCAATATCCTATTTTAATCCCAATCATTCCCACATAAAGTAATTAAACAATGAAATAATTTCAACCTTTGTTAGTTTAGATGAGCATCTCCCTACTAGATGGTTGTTCCAATTCATCATTACCCTCTATGTCAATTTATCATCATTATTATCCAATCAACCATGTTTTCCATAATCTAGGTTCACTGATTTTAACCACCTATGGGCAAATCACTGTACACCATCCCACTTGCATCTCTTAATGATTCTAACCACCTTTGGGAAAATCATTATGTTATCACCAATATACTTTATTCTACCCAAAAAGGGTATGTTATTATCATTTTTGTCTATCCTAATTGGGTCAGATCAATCTTCTCAATGATTATAATCACCTTTGGGAAAATCATTATGTTATCATACCACATTGTCACTATCAGGGTATAATGCTTATAATCATCATTGGGAAAATAATTATATCCCATCCCACTTGCATTCTCAGTTATTTTGACCAAATTTATACAAATCATTATATTATCACCCCATAATTTTATTTTGTTTAAAACACTCTTTTATTTCCTTTGACGAACCATTTACTGACTTCTTTGCCAACCATTCCCTCGAGGGTGAAACTATAGTTCAGTCATCATTGTTAAAGTTGTAAGTACAAAAGAATTTTTTTTTTATTTGAGAATATGTTAATATGCTTACATATTTTGATGCCTTCCCAAATAGGGGAAAAGTGTAGACACCTAAATTTGGCCACTAATGGCTTCTTATCTGACTTTAGACCAATTCTTACCAACCATTAACCATTTAGCCTAAGAATTTATAGATGTCTCAAATTTAGCTTTATAATAATGCAATAAATCAATTTGGCCTATTAATTAATTAAATTGAATAAATTCACCACCAATTAATTCAAAATCATTCAAAAATATTCAAAATCCTAAAAAAGATTAATTACCATGTTAAAGAAAATCAAATCCTAATCAAGTCCTAATTTAATTAATCCATGATAAATTAAATCAATTATCAAAGAGAAAATTTAAATATCAAGAGTATCTTAAAATCTAATAATTACCTTTTGTGATTTGTAACTTTTATATAATATCTAAAGAATATCCTAGGAATATGCCAAACTCAACCAAGGTTCTAATTTAACTCCAAGTGATTTTGAAGCCTATAAAATCAAGCCTAGATCTCTCCATTTAGAGAGCGTGATACATAGTAGAGTTATAATGCTGGAGTTGATCCATAAATAAAATGCATAGTGTTATAATACCAAAATCAAGCCAATCCAAGCCAAGCCAAGCATGGTGCCAAGAGGAGATGGAGATAGCTAATCCCCATTGATGAACATCTTTTGAGCACAATCTAAAAAATCCAATGAATAACTCATTTATAAATCTAAAGGAAGGTAAAGATTGTATTTCTTTGCATTTTAGTTGGGTTTTCAATTTTTATTTATTCATTAAGCTCCCCCTAAGATCTAGGTCTAGAGATATTACTATGTTAATGTGTTGATTTCATGGTTTTATGGACTAACACTTGATCTAACCTCCTCTCTTTGTGAAAATCCTTGAGCACAACTACAAGCATCCTTTTTTAGATGAATCTTGATAGTAAGACCACTTTTTAATGTAAGACAAACTTAGTCACAAACTTGAATATCTCCCCTCAAACTAAGCATCTATTATGCTTTTGATACCTGACTAGTGTCTCCATGAATCCTAATGGAGTCACTACTTCTTATAGGGAATTAAAAAATTAGAATTTAAGGAGATTCCAATATCTCCATGATCTCATCTAATTTAATTTCCTTTAATATCCTTTTAGGCTTGATATATATTATAGGTTTAATTTCTTCATCATCCATTTGATTAATATGGGTTAATAATAAGCATTCCTGACTTGTTTTTTAATTTGAAGCATGATCTATCATATCAATTAGTCCAATTGATATTTTGGACTGATCATGAATCATCTTCATTATATTTGGTTTCTAAACATTCATTTTTCTTCTCTCTATCACTCTAGAGGCTTCAGACCTCTTGTTTTGACTTGATGACCTTCACCTAATTAGGACACAACCTTATAATGTGTCTTACAACATAAAAACTATATAAAACTACCTTATACAAACCTTGTGACTAATTTGAAATGTGAATCCTTCTATAGTTCCATGAATACTCATTCTTTAAAGGTCTTTTACATTCTCTTGTTATATGACCAAATTGATTTCCCAAAAAATAATAACCATTAAATGAATTGGCATACCTTATAGCATTTTGTTTTTTGACAAGTCTTTTCATTTTTAACTTATTATCTTCAATAGTTTTTTCCTTGACTTGAGGTGCCTCCTTTTGGTCTTCTTTGAAACCAATACCTATTTTGTCACTTGAAGACTTTTGATAACTCAAGATATCATCTAATGCCTCAATTCTTTTCTCAAGCTTCACAAAACTTCTCACCTTGCTCGATGCTTGATTCAACTCAAATTTCAAGGTTTCCACTTTAGTTTCATACCTAATGCACTCTTCCTCTTTATCATTTAGTCTTGCATTAACTACCTCTATCTGTACCTCAATTTGATTAATGATCTCATCATACTCATTGGAATCATTAGTCAAACTTTCCTCAAATAAGCCAATCTACTCCTCGTAGTCCTTAACAAGTTATTTTAGTTTGTGATTCTTTTTTCCTTATAACTTAAATTCCTATAGTGCACTAACTTATTCTACCTCTATATCTACTTTATCTTCTTCTTCATGTGATTTGACATCATCCATAATGCCTTTCTCAATTGAACAAACCTCATTGTCTGATTCTATTACCATAAACAAAGTTTCATTATTGTCATGTTCAGGTTCATGACTACCATCATCACTATCAGACTAACTTGAGTCACTTACAATAGAAGGATTATCTTACTTAGTGTAGAATCTTTTCTTGTTCTTAAAATTTTCTTTTTGCCTTTATACTTTCTGAACTCCTTGTGTTTATCAAGATTATAGGTTTTATTATCATCTCCATGATGTTCATCATGTTCTTCATCATGATTATACTTATTCTTATTGGGGCACTTTTATGTAAAGTGACCAATTTTACCATAGTTGAAACATTTGAATGGCAACTTATCTTTGTACTTACTAGATCTAAATCTCAACTTCCTTACAAACATATCTATTGGTTGATCATCATCAACATCTAAAAATTCCTCATATTTGACCTTGGATTTTCACTTATTATTAACTCTAAAAGTTTCTTCTTTCTTGGGAGGTCTTCCTTTATTGGTTCTCATCTCATAGGCAGTTAAGATGCCATGAAGCCCATTCATCTCTAACTTGTCTAAATCTTGCATCACTTCTACTAAAGATATCATATATTCAAACTTAGACGTTAGTTATCTCAACACTTATTGAACAATAATATATTCTCTGAGTTATTCTCCCAATCCTCTAATTATATTGATAACTTCATCAACCTTCAATAAGTAAGATGTGATGGTTTCATCTTCAATCATTTTTAGGCTTTCAAACTATCTTTTATGGGTCTACAACTTGGACATATTTACCTTGGTGTCACCTTCATAAATTTTCTTAAATTTATCCCATATCTCTTTGGATGAATAATAAAGAATTACCTTCACTATATTTAATTTTGATAGGACATAAAGAATGGCATTCATTACCTTAGAGTTGTTTTCACTAGCTTTCTTAGCTAATACATTTGTTGGTGGAATCAAAGAAGAAATATAACCATCCATAACCTGAATACCAAATATCATGTCCTTGTGACATAAAATATATCTTCATTCTATCACTCTGAAAGGAATAGCTATATCCATTGAACAATGGATCCTTACTGGTAGAAAAAACACCTTGTGCTTGCTGACTAGATATTTTAGCTTCTAAGATCTTCTTTTAGGCCTTTATAATTACTTCAAAGGACCAAGGTTTAATGCCAAATGTTAGAATAAAAATGACTAAGATGGGGGGTGAATAAATATTATATACTTTAAATAATTTACTTAAGTAATCATAGATCATTTAGATAAGCATGTTCATCTTTAATAAGCATAAGCATCAACCCACAAGAACATGAAACATATGAACACAATATGTATATGGGAAACCCTCAAGGGGAATAAAATACACTAAAACATATCTTAGATAACTTATCCTATAATACCATGAATCAAATTTAGTTTATCACCAACCTAATAAGTAGTACCAACCCCTAAATTTATAAATCACCAACTTGACTTTAGCAAGCACCAACTTAATAGGAGGATACAACCCCCTTGCTGATAAAGCACCCACTCAATCAACACAATGAAACTATCCACTTTGATATTGTTTCCCTTTCACAACTAATGATGATATTATTTTTATCTATTATACTAAAATCTATTTCTCATACAAGAAAAACTATCCTTTACTTTCTTCACTCGAATATCCCTTCTATTGCTTGAAACTATCATGAAAGCACTAATGAAACCCTATAGATGTATATGAATAATTATATAATTTATTTGATATATTTAACCACCTATGTAGATTCACACAATTCTATTATTATTTTCTTCACATCTATACTCACTTCACTCACATTTTAGGCCTAAAAATGCCTAGCATAAATACAAGTTTCTTATTCATATATTTCTTAGTCAGCCAAGCAATATTATCCTCTTAGGTCAGAAAAGGGATGGTATCTTATAAAAATTCATATACATGAATCAAACCTACTTTATTTCCCTTTAGATCTAACATTTCTCAAATATGCCTTATATCTCCTTTAGGTCTCATGGAGACCTAATCCCATTAGGCCTTATTAGAACATTTTATCCTTTGATTCTTGGAGAATGTTTAAATAATTTACATGGAAGAAACATATAATATTACATCTCAATAGACATATAAATTTAATATAACCTCAAAAACACTTTTTAACTAAAATCACTACTTGAAGCACATCATTTAGACTATTCATATTAGGCCTATGTATACCTAGAAAGTCTATCAACAATAGTTGAAGCTCAAACACAAATTTTCCAAACAACCATAGATTAAAAACATATACATATAAGAATTATGACCTTATGATCATCATCATGTGAATTATACCTCACAACTCAAGGTAAAAGTGCTCAAACCTTTCTCTATAAGTAACTTACACAAAACTACCAATTGGTCTCAAAACATATTCATGGAACTTTGAACTTTTAACACATGTAGGTGTAGACATCCAATTCCTAACACCATTTGTGTTGAAATTTTCAATCTTACTTGAAGTGCACTCAAATACACATTTTAGGTCAAAGTATATAAAACACACTAAATGGTTCAAGCTTGGCATTTACAAGTGCTGATTTAGGCTAATGTATCCCTAAATGGGGCAATGTATTTTATGTTATTCATAACTTTGATCAATTCATTTTGAGTCAAAATGATGATTTTTCCTTTTTGTGCTCTAGATCACTCTTTTATTTTAATTCATAATTACATGTCATTTTCCTTTGTTATTTTTTGTTAGTAACATCCTAAATGGAAACACAGTCTGTATACATCTAAATTTTCCTTATAATTCTTCTCTAGTCAAATTACAACCCATTAATATGACTTTTTGACCATTTTGATTAATTTTTCACAAATTTACAAAGAATTTCACTAAACTTGATTAATCATGCTTAAGGCTAGTTAATTCAAAACATGAGCCTAATTGAGAATTCCATGGAACTTATTGAATATCTCATTATTAGAAATTGATCGTTGATATCTACATCACCTAGTGGCATCATCATATGGGGTTGCATCCATAAGCCATAAATGCATAAAATATCAATATTATGGGTCTCTAATGCCTAATTAAGACCCTGCATTCCTATTAAATCCCCCTCTATCCCAAATATTTATGGGTGATATTTATGGATTTAATTACATAATTAGATTAACTCATGGCCACACATTTCAATCTTGAGATGAATGGTCATGGTTGATCCTGGTCAATCTCAAAAAATATATAAATAGAGAGGCTATGAAAATAATTTTTAATCTTGATTTGTGCAAAGTTATAATGTTAAATTATCTCCAAAATCCTTTGTGTTGATCATTATTTTTCATTAGCAAGCTTCTTTTGATAAGATAGATTAGAGATTTCATCTACTTTGAGCCTAGGTTATGAAAATAAATCTTGAGGCATTGGAGGATTGACCACCATTATTGATGAAGACAAGAACTCTTGATCAATGGAGAAGATACTTTTGAGTTGTACTTGTATGGTGAATCCACTTGGGAAGGTAATCAGTGTTGCTTTCTTTCAAGTGTTTCTTACTATCTTTTGTAATTCTTGCATGAATAGATATGCTAAGTTTTGTTATTTCTTCAATCGATTTTTATGATTTATTGACTAATTCTTGACTAAATCTCTTTGTAATTATATATAAATTTTGGCATGCCTGGTGGAAGGCCCAAAAGAGTGAAAACATTAGTAAAAACACATTTTTTTGGAAATCATAAATTTGTTCTAACATGGTCATGGGATTGTCACTGCAAATCACCATATTGCATTTTGATTTCATTTTTGCACTAACCTTGATTACATCTATAGATAATACCACTAATCACAAGTAGTAATATTTAAATCCTATTACTTTCATAGTAGTGATATTATACTAGTGCAACTAGATAATCATGAGATTATCTACTCAACTCATGATATTGCCTAACCACGTCTTGGGATTGTCGATAAACTATTAGCAGTTAAGATACAATACCATAACTTATGAATTAATTATATTGCACTATGAGTTATGGGATTGCTCTATGGAGTAGTGGGATCACACTGTGTAAACTTAAGATTTCTTTTTTTTTTAAAGTGCTTGATTCATTTGATAAATGCTTCAAGGCTAAAAGACATACCGACTTTTTCTTTGCAAGACCAAGTTAAAGATTTACTAAAACAAGATTTTAAACCTATTTTATATGTTTAAAATGAACTAAAAATCTTTATTTTGGTGCTTGTGAAAACTTTTTTAAGGTGTTTTTTTTGATCAAGTTTTTCTGATTTTCATTCAAAGTTCACAATTTAAGGCCAAGGGCCAAAATGAATATCACCAAATCTTTGATTTAGTACTTAAAAACAAACTGATTTATCAAGTTTATATGTAATAGGTGATTAATTAATTGATTGGAAAATAGATGGATGTTGTGTGTATGTTCTTCCATCCATCCCCTTTAGGGAACTTTTGGAATTAAAAGTGTGATCCTTATTGCAAGCATTCCTAGTCTAAGGCATAAAAAGAATGCCATTTAAAGCGCTCCCCAAAAACTCACAATAGTATTGGGTGATATTGAGATGACCATAAAGTCTTTCTATTATGTATTTTGTTTTATTCAAACTTAGCTTGTGAGGGGGATTTCATCACCTACCATGAGTTCTATAGGTTTAAATCACTAGGTTGTATCTACACTTTGGACATCACAGTACACTAAGCAAGTGACAGATGTAGTGGTATCAAAAAAGGCAATACCTTTTTGTAAAAATATAAGTGTTTTGGAAACCCAATTAAAGTGTGCTTATTTTGCATCATTTGGCATGAAAGCCATTATGCAATTGATCCATCTAGAAATATTTAAAAACTTGTAGTTTTAAGATAAATTCCCACTTGCCATGGAAGTATTATTGGTGCAAGGTGTGCCTCAAGGTCCATGTTTCCATATTGTCATTTGAGAGATGGGGGAGTGTAAAAAACCTACTATATAATGTGCATTTAATTTTGGATGAACACTTAAAAATCCTCTCAAATGATGTATATAGACAAACTTCAACAATATCATGCAACCTTATCAATTTAGACTTAAGATGATTATTTTTTGTCATTAACTTACTTGGTATTGATTTGTGTCTAAAACTACTTGTTAACTCAATGAACTTAACCAGAGCACATTGTCCTTAAAATTCTTGAGAAAGGGAGGCGTTACGTTGTCTAATTGGAAAAATTATCATTTCCTTCAAAATTGTTATAAAATTTTTTTTGTCATATCACCCACTTTGCCATAGTTATGATATCCATTTGAGTATAGATCATTTACCCAATTTTGCATAAGTCCCTCATCTATATTTCACATTTGAAATTTAACATTTCTAAGTTTTAATGGTTGGTGTGTTAAATTGGGTTCCCCATTTTCACACTAAACTTGTTTTAACTTGGGTATAATTTTCCATTTGGATTGAGGGTTATTATTAAACTCAAAATCACATTACCATCTTGGTGGTCTCAAGTCATCTTGCATATTGTTCACACTTTGAGTCTTAGAATATATTCTATCCTAGTAGAACCATGTGGTGAGGTTGTGCTACCCATTTGGTCCTATATTTATACTTACTGATTCATGTATGTTTTTACATATTGAGTTGCTTAGTTCATATTATCTTCTTTGTAATTTGGAGAGTTTTCCTCTAAATTTTCTAGGATCAAATCATCGAAGTTGAAACTAAATTTTATGGTATAGGTGTATCACAAAAATGTAAGATTTGGTGTACCAATTTTCACCTTGGATCTTTGAGTTACCTTACCCTCTTCCAATCTATATGATTTTTACTTTACCAAAAGTTGAGTAATGAACCAAATCTTCTAATTGTGTGTGGTTTCAAGCCACCCTCCTTTATAGTCTCTTTGGTACCTTAGTCATTTTTTTAAAGAGAACGAAAGCATACCTTGTTTGAACATTTAAAAAACATTGATATAAATCTATTCAAACATAGTGACTCTTTTTTTAACAATGACTCAAAGGTACACTTAAAATAGGGTTAATTATGACCTTAGTTGTAAGGTAAAATATTTTTATGATGGACATGAGGGTTCCATCTTGTTTGAGGATGTTTCCCTCTTTGGGCCTATCTATTGAACACCAATTGCATTCATGTCAATTATTGTACATCATCCTCATCCTTCCCCTTTGGCTTGTGTGAGTAAGCAAGCTCCACAATGCATAAAGGTTACCATTTTAGGACCTCTTCCTTTAGTTTTCATAAGAAACCAAACTAAGAAGCATACAATCATTACCATTTTAGGACCTCCTCCTTTGGTTTGCACAAGTAACAAAACTAATAAACATCTAATCATTACCATTTTAGGACCTCCTTCTTTAGTTTGCACAAGCAACCAAACTAAGAAGAATCTAGTAATTACCATTTTATGACCTCCTCCTTTGGTTTTCACAAGCAACTAAACTAAGAAGCGTCCAATCATTACCATTTTCAGACCTCTTCCTTTGGTTTGTACAAGAAACTGAACTAAAAAACATCCAGTTATTATCATTCTTGGCCCATCACTAATTTTTGATGAACCTATTATTGAAGAACCTCTATTTGATGAGAAAATCAATTTTTATCCCTTATTCAATAATTTAAACTTTGGAGAGTCCATTATTGAACCACAAATCATTATTCCTATTAAACCAAATATTTCCCACTTTATAAATTATGTGCCAATCTTTGGGCCAAAATAAGAACCATTACCTCTTCAAGAGCCATCTTATGAGGATCAAAATGTGTTCAAAGTTGATATTTTAAAACCAATTATGAACCAAATCCATGATGTTATTGTTGAAACACCCATTTGTGACAAGTCAACCTATGATAAGTTATCTATTCATACTTTACCTATTTTTAAAGAGTCTCATCTCCTTGACAAGCCAATCTCTGTAGAGTTGTCTCTTGATCTTTTCCCACTCATTAAAGACTCTCACTTTGATAGACATGATTTTGTCAAGATGTCCCTTAATAAGTTCCCTCTCTTTGATGGGATTCACTTAGATGAGCCAGTCTATGTTGAACCCTTGCAAGATGAATCAATTTTTATTGAGCCTGTTATGTTATCATAGGCCATTACTTGTCAAATATTGAGAATTCAATGGAACATTAAAGAAATAAACACATTAGATGAAGAATAAATATTAGATTCATGTTCCATTTTTGAATTGAAATCAAATTTAGCATAAAAAATAAAATTGACATCAGTTACGACATTGGATTCAGAGTCCCTTACCTCAAAATATGATTTATAAATAGATTATAGTCATGGTTGTTACAAAATTGGTTATAATAGCCTTACAGATAAATTTGAATATATTTATGATCCTTATATTTTATTTGAGGATGATTACTTCATCATCAACACAAGTTATCCTAACATCTTCTATGAGGATTATGTTGCCTGTCATCATCCAATTTTTACTACCTAACATAGCCATTATATTGACAATTTGCCTCCCACAAACATTGATTAGGACTGCCAGGATCACACTTTGTTGAACTACATTCATGGTGACATACTATTTACAAAAATGTAGGGGAGCCAAGACCAAATTCATTTAGAAGAAGAAAAATCTTCTAATGAAACCTTTTTGTAGGGGCTAGGGGATGAACAAAGATAAAACTCATCATATTTTAGTGAGACTTTTTCACAAGCACTAGAAGATAATCAAAGTCAAATGTTAGCATATTTTTGTGAAACCTTCTTAGAGGCACTATGGAATGATCAAAATAAATTCATTGGTGAAAACCTCATTAAGGCACCAATAGCTAAACACATTAATTCTTCACTGCATACTAAAGATATTATTCAAGATCAAATATAAACAACTTCCAATCTATAGCATAATCATATGGTAGCTACTCTCAATATCAAACAACAAAAAAAATTGGTGGTCATATCGAGAGCATATTCAGATGTCTTTGGCCCTACCACAACCAAACCTATACTGAATCTATTATTAGTAATATTATGTGTGACTATAAGTCATGATCTTCATTTATGTCACATTCATTATACATTCCATTATCACTCACATATTTATTACCCACTTATATCATTTATCACTGGTAGCACTTTCCTTTACAAAGGCTACAAAGTTATCTTATATCGATGTTTAAAGGAAACAAACTCAATGACCAATGAAGATCAAAAACACATTATTGAGATCCAAATCTATAGATAGTTATTTATAAAACAACTTTTTCAAAAGGGTGTTGGATAGAGACTTTATAACTAATCATTTATGTTGTCTCACATATTGACTAGGACTTGCATCTCCATGTCAACAAGAGCAACAAAACCATTTTTCATTTACCATTTACCCATTGAACATTGTCCTTGCCTAGTCTCTTGGGGGCAACCCCATAGATCATTTTATTATAGGTATTATTATACTATTATGATCTATGAACCATGATGTTTAAACTACATTGACTTGATGTCCTTCAGAACTAGGTAGGCAATGCTCAATTTCTATTGAGGTCAGCTTGGTCACCTTCTTTATGTTCTTACCATTTTGTGAGCAATTGTTAAGTTTGAATGCTCTCTCTATTTTATGAGTAATTTTTAAGTTTTAATGCTCTCACCATTCTATGAGTAACCTAGGTAATGCTCCCATGATTTTATGAATAATCTAAAGCCAATCATCCTTTGGGGGAAAATTTATTGCCACTATAGCCAATTGTCTTCTGATCATTTCTTTATACCATTTTTTTTATTATACCATTTATTTACTATTGACCAAGGTTTTTTTTTAATTATCTTGCTTATCCCATTTTGATCTTGGTTCTTTTGGTTCATCCTGCACTTTTTACAGGAGGATTTCAATCTAGTTTCAATAGTTTTTTGAATTTAGTGTTGAATAATAGTCTATAAACATAATGTGACATTTGATCTGGAAAGTTATCTTTATTTTATTATCTTATATGGTATTGTTGATTATAACCATCTATGGGCAAATTGGTATTGTTTTGGTACCCCTAACAATAACTACCTTTGGGAAAATTATAATTATGACATTGTTTCCTAATTATAATCACCTATGGTAAAATTAGGTACAATGCCTTTTTATCATGTATCATCATATCATTTGGTCATTAATATTATCATTTATGTTGTCATTCACTTTTATTTGTAAACTTATTGTAACATGGTCAATTTTTCACTTCCTTTTATGTGGGTATAATTACTATGACTTGGGATTATTTTGGGGTTATATAGGTTGTGCTTGATTCATGTTGATGTCAACTTAGTCCCTCTTATCATATGCTCTCATCATATTATGAGCATTTTAAGTTGGTATGCTCTCACCATTTCATGAGTTAGACGGTTCTATATCTCTTAATCCTCAATCTAGTTGAGATACTTGGAAAATTCCAAAAACTTTTGTAAAACATTCAAAAATCAAAAACATTTTGTGTGTATTTTGTTTTCCTATTTGGTCTTGCTTCTTTGTTTTATTTTCCAAGTACATCTTGATGGTCTACATAGATCTTGATTATTCATATCTTGATCTTATGTTATCTTTTTGTTCTTGCCTTGATTTTCTACATTCTTTTTCCTACTTGAATCTTGATTGTTCATATCTTGATTTTAAGTTAGGTTCATTTATGTTTCTTTTAATTTGTCTTTGCTTTTTTATTTAAATGTAAATATATGTAACTCTAGTTTTGGTCATTATTTTACCATTATCCTTAATTATAAGTATTCACATTTGAACTGGCTTAGCACAATTGGAATTTTATGTCATTCTAAGTTATTCATAGTTATGATGCCTAATTTATTTTTCTATATCAAGCACTTTGTGCTCAAATTTCAAAGTCTTAATGTCAACATCACTTTGATGAATAGTTCTCAAGAACACTTTTCATAATCTAGGCTCATAATATAAAATTAGGCATCTAGGTATCATGCATTTTAGCACTTTGAATTTATGCTTAGACGTGCATCTCTTTGCCTACATCATGAGTCTAATAAAAATTTGGTCAATTTTCTTCATCACCCAGTCTATTATATCCCACTTTTTGGGAAAACTACATTTGGCCTAAAGTTCATGTTAGAATATGCATCCATGGAACTATGTAGGCATCATCTACTTGTCTTGTACATCTAGAGTTAGCTCAGATAACACCTTCCTTTTCTTATCTTATCCCATTTCTTATGTCATTATTCCTCTTTAATTAGGGAATAATTATTGTGTCATTATTCTTTATTATGTTATGGTGGAAAGTAACACCTCTACTACATGTGCATGAACATTTGTCTTTCAACCACACTAACTTGGTTTTTTGTTTGTGTGTATTTATTTATGTTTTCTTGGTGTTTTGTTGTGCTTTCACACCTCTCCTTTTATTTCTTCTCCTTTTCTATTTTTATTACTTCTTATCTCATCTTGGTCTTGTGTTTCCCTATATGTTTTTGATTATCTCTTTTGTGTTTCAGAACATCTTGATGATTCACATGGATCTTAATTGTTTATATCTTGATCCTATGTTATTAAGTTGTTCTTAGACCATTTTGTTTATTTTATTATTGGTGGTGTCTTATTTTTCTATTTGATTTTTATTTTCTCTTTTGTGTTTAATAATGTCTTGATGGTCCACATAGATCTTGATTATTTATATCTTGGTCACATGTCCTTAAGATGTTCTTGATTTTTTTTTTTTAAACATTTTTGTTACTACTTAAGTTTTGATTGATAATATCTTGATTTAAAGTTAGGTTTATTTATGTTTATCTTTTTCTTTGTCTTTGCTTTTTTGTTTAAATGTAAATAGTTGTAATTCTAGTTTTGGTCACTATTTTAGCATTATCCTTAGTTATAGGTATTCATATTGAAACCATCTTAGCATAATTGGAATATTATGTCATTCTAAGTTACTCATACTTATGATGCCTAATTTATTTTTCTATAGAAATAACTTTGTGCTTAGGTTTCAAAGTCTTAATGTCAACATCACTCTGATGAATATTTCTCAAGAACACTTACATAATCTAGGCTCATAATAAGAAAATAAGCATCTAGGTATCATGCATTTTAACACTTGACTCTATGCTTAGACATGCATCTTTTTGCATACATTGTGAGTCTAATCAATTCTTGGTCAGTTTCCATCATTCTTCATTCCATTCTCTCCCAAACTTGGGTGAACTACATACATTGTGAGTCTAATCAATTCTTGGTCAGTTTCCATCATTCTTCATTCCATTCTCTCCCAAACTTGGGTGAACTACTTTGGTTGCAAGTTCATGTTAGAGCATGAGTCCATGAAACTATGTAGGTAGTGTCCACTTGTCTTATACATCTAGAGTCAGCTCGACCATCTCCATTCTTATGTTTGTCTCTCTCATCACTTTGTGCATTTTCATATGCTAGGTTTTATATGGATTTTTAAGCCTTTACACCATCGCATGTACATTTTCACTCAATTGTTTTAACCTATTTTTTAGATTATATCTTTGAGATATTTTGATTGCCAATTACTCATGCTAGGGCACAACATCTAAACAATGTCTAAATCAAATCAGCTCTACAAGGGTAAAGCATTATTTATACTTTATCAAATGATCAAAATTTTCCCTATTGGGGGAAAACTATTTTATCATGATCATATTTAATCTACTAGAGTAATTATTAGCTTTTAATTGGAGACCACATTCATTTTTCCTCTAATTCTAGGTTCTCCACAGTAATGCCCATGATGGCAATATTTAAGTATGTAACCTGTCTCAGGATTGATTAATGTCATAAGTGTGCAGCTTGTACTCTCAAATTGGGTATGTTTAAAGTGTTTCCCTTACATTTATAGATTGTAACTTTCCCATTTACTCATCTATTGGGGCCTATTATACATCTAATTATAATTTAATCATTGATGGTATTCACACATGCAAGAATTAACTCATATATATATAATCTATTCCAAGGGTTAATTTCTCACTTTATCTCTCTTTTCAAGAGTCCATCTTTCCCTTCCATCCTAGTATGTCCTCTCGAGGGGGCATCATGGGTCTGTTCCAATTTCTTCTTGACAACTCTTTTATTGGAAAAGATGTTGCTTTACCTGAATGTCTTGCTACACTTTCTCAAATAGGATCAAAATGTAAACATCCAATTTAAAACACCATTTGTGTTGAAATTATCAATCTTACTCAAATTGTACTCAAATTCACATTTTAGGTCAAAGTCCATAAACCATGATAAATGGTTCAAGCTTGTCATTTACAAGTGTCGATTTAAGTTAATGTATACCTAAATGGGGTAATGCATTTTATGTGATTCCTAACTTTAATCAATTCATTTCAATTCAATATGATGATTTTGCCTTTTTTTGATTTGTATCACTCTTTTCTTCTAATTCATTATTACATGTCACATACCTTTGTTATTTTATGTCGATAACATCCTAAATGGGAACACGATCTATATACATCTAACATGACATTTCAATTCTTCTCCATTCAAAGTATGACCCAGTAATATGACTTTCTGACCATTTTGATTAATTTTCACCAATTTCTAAAGAATTACACTAAACTTGATTAATCATGCTTAAGGCTAGTTAATTCAAAACATGAGCCTAATTGATAATTCCATGTAACTTACTGAATATCTCATTATTGGAAATTGATTGTTGATATATGCATCACCCACTGACATCATCATATGGGGTGGCATCCATAAGCCATAAATTCATAAAATATCAAGATTATGGGTCTCCCATGCCTCATTGAAACCCTCCATGCCTCTTAAATGCCCTTTATCCCAAATATTTATGGGTGATATTTATGAATTTAATTACATAATTAGATTAATTCATGGCCACACATCTCAATCTTGAGATGGACAGTGATGGTTAATCCTAGTCAATCTCAAAAATCTATAAATAAAGAGGCTATGAACATATTTTTTAATATTTATTTGTGTAAAGTTATAATGATGAATTGTCTCCACAATATGTTTTGTTGATAATTATTTTTCATTAGCAAGATTTATTTGATAGGTTAGATTAGATATTTCATCTACTTTGAGCCTAGGTTATGCAAATAATTATTGAGAAATTAGAGGAGTTACCACCATTGTTGATGAAGATGATAACTCTTGATCAAGGGAAAACATGCTTTTGATTTGCACTTGTATGGTGAATCCATTTGGGAAGGTAATTGGTGTTGCTTTCTTTCAAGTGTTTCTTGCTATCTTTTGTAATTCTTACATGAATAGATAGGCTAAGTTTTGTTATGTATTTAATGAATTTTTCATGATTTCTTGACTAATGATTGACTAACTCTCTTTGTAATCCTCTTTACATTTTTGCATGCCAAAGAGTAGAGGTTCCAATAAAATAGTTAAGTAAAATGCAACAGCCCATGGGTCTCTTCTAATTTATTCTTGAAAACTCTTTTCTTTGAAAAGATGTTACTTCATTTGAATGTCTCGTTATGCCTTCTCAAATAGGGTAAAAATATAGACATCCAATTCCTAACAACATTTGTGTTGAAATTGTCAATCTTACTTGAATTGCACTCAAATACACATTTTAGGTCAAAGTTCATAAAATGCACTAAATGGTTCGAGCTTGTCATTTACAAGTGATGATTTAGGCTAATGTATCCCTAAATGGGGAAATGGATTTTATGTGATTCCTAACTTTGATCAATTCATTTTGAGTCAAAATGATGATTTCACCTTTTTGTGCTCTATATCACTCTATTTTTCTAATTCATTAGTACACATCATGTACCTTTGTTATTTTGTGTCAGTAAAATCCTAAATGGGAACATAGTCCATATACATATAACATCACCTTCCAATTATTCTCTAGTAAAATTATGATCCAGTAATATGATTTTCTAGCCATTTTGATTAATTTTGCACCAGTTTCCAAAGAATTACACTAAACTGGATTAATCAAGCTTAAGGATAGTTAATTCAAATCATGATCCTAATTGAGAATGCCATGAAACTTATTGAATATCTCATTATTGGAAATTTATTGTTGATATTTGCATCACCTAGTGATATCATCATATGGGGTGATACCCATAATCCATAAATACATAAAATATCAAGATTATGGGTCTCCCATACCTCATCAAGACCCTCCATGCCTCTTAAATTCCCCTCTATCCTAAATATTTATGAGGGATATTTATGTATTTAATTATATAATTGTATTAATTCATGGCCACACATCTCAATCTTGAGATGGACGGTCATGGTTAATCCTGATCAATCTCAAAAATCTATAAATATAGAGGCCATGAAAATCATTTTAAAGATTGATTTGTGCAAATTTATAATGCTAAATTATATCCATAATAATTTATTTTTATCATTTTTTTCATTAACAAGCTTCATTTGATAGGTTAGATTAAATATTTCATCTGCTTTGAGCCTACATTATACAAAGAGATCTTGAGGCATTGGAAGAGTTACCACCATTGTTGATGAAGACAAGAGCTCTTGATCAAGAGAGAACATGATTTTGAGCTACACTTGTATGCTGAATCCACTTGGGAAGGTAATTAGTGTTTATTTATTTCAAGTGTTTCTTTCTATCTTTTGTAATTCTTGCATGAATAGATAGGTTAATTTTTGTTGTCTTTAATGTATTTTTCATCATTTCTTGACTAATGTTTGACTGACTCTCTTTTTAATCCTATCTACAGTAGGAACACTCTTAATTTAATCCAATGCATGAATATGATATTACATTATCCTTAGATCACCTTCTATCAAAAATATCACAAGTAAACATGACAACTATTGGTCTTGAAGACCAATCTATTGACCTCCTTTCTCATAGACCTTAGTCAAATAAGCCATTTTGGATTCAATGTTCTAATATATTAAACTAAATTCCAAGCTTCTTAAAATCATGAATAGGAAACTAATTTATTAAAAATCAACAATATAGGTATTGGATACTTTAGTTAAGGGCATAGGGCCTCCAACTCATCACTCTCACTTGTTTACATAGACTTGTCAATACATATTCAAACACAATCATGGTGAGAATGATTTTAAACTCTTGTGTAGAAACTTTTAGAGAATTATGATACATGTGGATGATACCTTGATATCATTAGGTAAGTCTCATATATAAATATATCATGGTCAAGTGACAATATTGGTCTTTCAAACCAATCTCACAAGCTTACACCTTCACTATTTCATCTACAATATATAGGTCAACTTATGAGCAATATTTTCATTAACATCAAAAACATCAAACCAACATGAACAAGTTTTATAATTATTTTAAAATAACCTAGTGTATTTGTATCCATCCCTAATACATGACAACACATCCCTAATCCTCATTCTCATTTCTACCTAGTTTTTCTCATTGTCTGTATCACTAGGCATTTTTAGTGATAGGTCAAATTATATGATTGGTTTACCATATTTGAAGTCTAAAAATTAATCAAAAACCACCATGGGAATAAGATATAAGTCTCAATCTTCAACCTCCAAACACTTATCAATTTTGATTTGGTCAACTCTACCTAATACAACAAATTTACAAAAAACATGGCTTTTCCTATATGGTCCACTCACTCACCTAACAAAACAATGCCACTTAGAGGTACCTGGGAGAGTCCTCTACATGATACAATCATCAAACTAGGTTTTCCAACTCATTTTAAGCCATTTATATCAATATATTCCATATAAAATCAAGGTTAGGGTTTTAGAGAGGGTTAAGACCATCTTACAGTCTTAACAATCATTCATAAAGCTTAAGCCCTTATCCTAGAAACAATGCTCTAAACTTTGAGCTAGGATCCTTACCCATATACCATAAATCTCTTAGGTTATAATGTATAGGTTACACATTCCAATGAGTACATGAAATTTCTACTTAGGTTGAGAATCCTTTATTCTTTGCACATGAGAAACCTCAAAACCACATTCCATGTCTTTTATTGCATATTTTGACCTCAGACTTGGTCAACATACATGAAAAAAAATGACATACCTATGTAAATTCTCATGTATCCATGATTACCTTGGAAAATAATCCTAATACCCCATTAGGCAATCATATTTCTCTTTGTTCTCTAAGATTTTGATCTATATGACACATTAGACCTTAAAATAGACCTTCTAGCTATTTTCCAAGCATTCCTCACCTCACTCACATGATCAAGAAACCTTCCAAATTATCTAACACTATTACATCCTTCTAAGGTCCTGATAAAACCTCATGACCCCTTATTAGGTCAATCATAATCTATAACTAGTCTATTTACATGCTAGTTCTATAGGGTCTACCCCTTTAGACTCACCTTGAGGCTTTCTTGAGTGCTTCAAGGCTTCATATACATGTTAAAGTAACTTTAAAAAACCTATTATGCTTCTTTAAATTCATCTCATTGAGTCACCATGCTCCTTTATGTAAAAGACTAGGCATCCTATGCATAATCCTCCTTAAGTCTCCTACTAGATTCAAAGACTTGACAATTTGGTAACTGATCTAGAAACATTCTTTATTCTACACCTTTACCACATGATTTTCATTCTCCTTAGATATTAGCATACATATGTACATACTTATTCATTCTCATTGTGCACATGTTCATGATATGACTATTCTTGTTATGATTAGGCTTTTCAAGAACCTCATAGGCAAGGAATGGCACATAAACATGATTAACTTGTATAGAACCTTGATATCAACCTCAAAAAAATCATCAAGTTGCCTTAAAATTCTCTCTCAATAGAGACACAATAGAGTGGCTTAAAATTCTTTCTTGTCACTTTATCACTTATGGTTTTTTATAACATACCATTTCACCATGACTCTTTACCAGATCCACCTTGAGATCAATGACATCCATCTTGACCTTGACATCAATGATAACACTTATCAACACCTCTTTTACCCATGTGAATGGGAATAAATGATAATAACCTTGTATCATTCACCCATGTACCCACATGCCTTAAAGATTGTTGTCAAAAAAATTTTGACTTCTCTACAAACTTCTTATCATGATGCCAAAAAAAAATGTTCTATACTCCTTCCTTTTGCCTTTTACAGTAAGGAACAACATCAAGTGGTCAACAAAACAATTAGATTTGCCTCTTTAGTAGAGTGGTATGCCCCAATCCATGCACATGATCTTGAACCCATGTGATAATATCATGTGGACCATGTCACCTCATCCATAAGCCACCTCCTCTATTACATCATCACTTACATCACTTTTCACATCACCATGAATAGTGATAGTGAATAGTACATATGAATATTAACTTGTGAATAATATTTTAACACACAATTCATATCTTAAAACACCCAAATTAGGCTATAGGAATTAAATGGGATAGTGGTCTTATGCATATGTATCATTTAGGGAAACATCCTCCCTTCCCAAAGATTTCTTATCCCCAAGAAATCTATTTAACTTCATGGATCTAAATGCTCTAATCCTAAACCAACTATGGAAATTGGCAACTCCCAATCTTCAAACCTATTTGGGATATAGTTTCTCCACCATGCAAATGATACATTACTTTTATATTAATAGGAACTAAAAACCATGCATCAAGGGATGCCATAGTAAGCATTATCTCCATCCCAACTATGACAATCCTATCTACACCACCTGTTTGGATTGAAAACAAACTCAACTGATTCAACTCCTACTTGTTATGTGCCATGATTATTGCACCTTCCTTGGTCATGTGAAATCCTTGAATCCTTTGAGTCTCTTTATCAACACTCATGGAAGATTATTCTTTTTTGAAATTTGTATACAAAACCTCCACATCTAATTCTTGCAACTCTAATTGGTTGCTTTCTTCATTTAATATAAAATAAAATAAACTCTCATGTTGTTTTACAGATCAACTAAATATGTCATCCAACATTTTTAATTATTTAGCATACACTTATCCATTTTCTTCATCAAATTTAAGATATTGTTATCCTAAATCTTGAATGTGGAGTTCCTTCATGGGCTATTTGAACTTCTATTTCTTCAAAAGCATTGTCTTTGTTCTTAGATCCCCCATCCATTCTAATTTAAACTTAAGATATTTTTAAATTATTGAATGAAATATATAATATATTCTTCAAATGTCTTCATCTTCTGCATAAAGAATAGTTTTTTACCCTACAAGCTAGCAGGATACATAGATCTGATACCATTGTGATATCCTTGAATGGGATATTTTCAATACTATTGGACTTTTAACTAAAAACCTTGGTGAATGAACATGAAACATACAATATTAACATATAATTGAAATATCTAAACTCATAATATTCTACTATAATATTTATTCAAACATTGAATAATACATATAAGTGAAGCAAAAAATAACTTCTTATAACAATTCTGAAGCACAATCATGATCTCTGAGTGAGATCATCCTAGTGAAATAAAGGGGTTTCATCCAATGATCCAAGAAATAAATGGGGTTTCATCCAATGATCTCTAATGGATTTTTTTCCAAGGAAGATGACATAATTATCACAAGTTTAACTCTTACAAAATGAGGGTTTACAAAATATATTATACGAATGATTTGCAATGAGAGATATCTCTCATTAAATAGGAAATGCATGAGAGAGAGAGAGAGAGAGAGAGAGAGAGAGAGAGAGAGAGAGAGAGAGAGAGAGAGAGAGAGAGAGAGAGAGAGAGAGAGAGAGAGAGAGAGAGAGAGAGAGAGAGAGAGAGAGAGAGAGATTAAAATTATTGGGAAAGAAAGGAAACATTCCCCCTTCAAGTGGGATCACTATTGATCTACAATGATAATCTTATCACCATGTATAGGAGTCAAAAAGAGATATCATGCTCCCTCCACTTCTTTTGTCTTTATTTCCCACTTCTATGTGACACCAAAATTGACATCCCACATTCACACATGTGAGAAAAAATCACAAATAGTAAATTATCGTATCTTATTCCATGTTCACAAAATATTACCAAATAAATTTCAATCAACTTTTGACCTTGAGAATCATTTACCACCTTAGGAATGTGTCCCACATCTTTCTCATGTGATGTGAATCATTAAGGACAAAAGGATATGTACCTTAGTGGGATGCCATGCCCCACCTCCTTAAAATCAGATATAACCCATTAATATTCTTGTTGGGCCATGTCATATCATCCACAAGCCATCTCCTCTACTACATCATCACCTACATCACTTGTCATGTCACCATGAATAGTGACATGTGAATAGTGATAGTGAATAATACATATGAATAGTAACTTGTGAACAATGTTCTAACACACAATTAATCCTTTACAACACCCAAATTATCCTATGGGAATTAAATAAGATAGTGGTTTTATA
Organism: Torreya grandis; assembly: GCA_037957365.1. NCBI lineage: Eukaryota > Viridiplantae > Streptophyta > Pinopsida > Cupressales > Taxaceae > Torreya > Torreya grandis. Next base: position 5,795,940 of record JARHVA010000345.1, on the reverse strand, counting down.
CATATGTCTCATTTAAATAAAGGGGACATTATAATGCCCCTCCAATCATCTCTTATTAATTATTGAAAAGACAAACTTTATGAACAACACTATATGTTAAGCTTTTAAAAATAATGTTAATAAAATTTTACTACTCTTTAGCTTAGAGAGGCAATAGAGGATTCTATGATGATTAATTTTCCTCTTCCCCTTGAGTTTGATTCTTAAGCCACATAGTGAAAGTAATGTGAAAATTTGATTATAATCTACTATGTTGGTATGTGTAGACATCAAAAATCTGCACACTACAATTCCAAGTGTTGAAACACCCCTTATCATCCTTAGGACCATTTAAACCTATAACCCCTAACTAAAACTAACTCATAATCAATTTAACTGAATTGGATTAACCTAACATTTACACACTTTTTACCCTTTACCCTCAACCATTGATGGTCAGGTTGACTATCAACAGTCACCCTAACCACTGATGGTCAGATTTCACCTCCTCAACAACTAAAATAAAAACTCACCCACCTTGATTTTCTAAAAATAACTTTACTCATCTATGTGAAATCCATTAAATGAATGAGTTAAAATTAGGAAGCCTAATTAACATGTTGTTGCAAGTCTTTTGCCTTGCCTATAAAAAGAGAAGAGAAAAGAGGTGAGATCCATCTAAAATCATTATCAAGAATTTTTTTTTGTAGGTCAATCATTATCAACAATACATTGAACCAAATACCACATCATTGAGCCAATTTGCCACCACCTCTCCACCAAGTTCTAAGGTATCATTACTCTATCAAAATTAGGCTAGATTCTACCAATAGGTCAACTACCTCAACCATCCACATAACTAACTTTTGGTAATACAAATACTTATTTCTTAATATTTATTTACTTTATTTCCATTTTGAAATCAGCCCAGGTCTTACTCATCTCTCATAATCCACCTTTTAGATCTTGTTAATCATTTTTTTTATTAAACTAGATCCATACATAGTAACTGTCAATGGTTGGCTTAACCACCGATGGTCTGTCTAACAAACTTCAGTCACCTTGAGCATTGATAGTCGCCTTAATAATCGATAGTCAAACCAACCATTGATAATCACTATGGTAGTAAAAACTAACAAGCTATTTTGACCTACTGACACCTAATCAAACCTAATTTTTTTTTGTGTTCTTGCCTATTCACAAACCCTCATCTAATTTTTTAAAGCATATCCTAACCCTCTAACACTAGTATTAATTAGTTTATCACTAATTTAATCATTTCTAGTATATCTTCTTAGCAAATATTCTTTTGTTTAATTTCATTACCTTTTGCTTATTGATGCAAGTAATCTCCTTTATGTTTTATAAACTTAATTATTAAAAGGTGTGGATTGATAGCCCTTAAAGAAGACCTCACTTCTAGGATCTAGCTATCACTAGGCAATCCACTCAACTATATGTCTAACCAAAAAAGTTTGATTTAGTGCTTTCTTATCTTCAGGTCATCCTCCCAAGTTAAAGAGGATCTCTTCATAATATTTTGATTCAATGCACACACAATCAAACGAGTTTTTCAACCATACATATACTTAGTTTCTTCTTTTCCCTCTTTCTAATAATAAGTAGAAATTTATTGAAACATTCTATCATGCCTGGTAGGAACCTTGTATCCTTACTTGGATTCTTGTTTTATTGCATTCTCTCTCTCTATTCTATGCTCATTTATGAAATAAAAAGTTTTTTTGGGATTAAAATCAAGTGCATACATTTACTACTTGAATGTTTAGTTCACATAACTTAACTTAAAAGCAAATTAATCTATCATAGATTCAATATTTATTTCACACACTCAACCAAACCACTTTAACCAATTAAACATCAAACAAACTTGAGACAAGGACCAACTAATATTTCATCACCTAGTGGTAACCTTATCTTTTCTTGGTGATCCTACTTGGAGGTCATTACTAACGCGAGAACCCACTCAACTCTCTAGTTGAGTATAATCTTTAGATATCAATATATATTGGCTAAGCACTCAAAACCCTTATCATTATTGTGTGTGAAGTGAGGGGGTAGCCCCCAATACCAATCCGTGCATTTATTCCAATACAAATTATTTTTAGTGCCTAAACACAACTTGAAACCAACCTTAGATTTACTTCTAGTACTTGCTCTACAAACTAACTTTAGTCATACAACTTATTTAAGGCATAAGTCAAAAGTGAGATTAATTAAAACTTTAGCACTTAACATATATTTTATAGTGTGATTTTATTTCTTTGATCATTTTATTGACTCCTCTTTATTTGAATAATAAGGTTGTTTATGTTTTCTATCTCCCCTATCTCATATGGTTCTCACTCACCAATATCGAAGAGACTTTGTATAAAAACCCATCACCAAGCCAACCTACCTCTTTAACCTATTCATCTATGGATTACATTTTTAAACCAACAAACTCTTCTCACCCCTAGAGAAGCCTTACTTTCCCTTGAGAGGTTCCTCAAGAAGATGTATATTTTGTCACTTTCTTAGATAACAATCTTGTAGCCTTGTAACATTATCTTATAACCATATCTTACCATATCCTAGCTTCAACCCCACCTATAGATTCACCTTATGGCATGCCTCTCCACCTCATGGGGAGTACCTCTATTTCCATGGTTACTATTCAGCTATTAATCACCCAAGCCTCCTCATCAACCAAAAACCTCTTTGAGACTACCATATAAAATCAACCAACCCAAACTACCACTACCATTATACCTTCTACTCCTAATAACCACTCCTCCATAATAGGAATGAATACCTATATCACCACCAAACTTCCTTTAGCCACCTCTAAACCCTTAACCACCACTCTGCTTCAAAGCATTATTGTGTCCATACCCTCTACCTTGACATTGATTAGTACAAGGTTCATCACCCTTCCATTAATCACTAACCCTACTACCACTCCTATCTAACAAGCACCCCTTGGAATAACCTTTGTATACATCCCTAATCTACAAGGGCATGTACCCACTACCCAACTACCTACATCTACCTATCCTTATGTATCTTCCACCCAACCATCAGCATCTACTTCCCAATATATGGTAGCCTCCCAACCTTCTACCCACTATTAGTATGCATCTTACAACCTTTCAGGTGCTCAACCCCAAATATACCTAATTAATAAGATGACCACCTTGGAGTCATCTATTTTTGGTGCTCATAACATATTGTCATATGACCAAATTTTTAATGAGCCCATCCATCCATCCGTACCTATCATTTCATATCCTCCCTAATGGGAACTTCTAAAGTTCTCTAAATTTTAAAGGAAGATCCCAAATAACACCTTAGTGCATTTAGGAATGCTTGTTATCTCATCACCTATGATGATTCCCTTCTTCTTTGTACCTTCCCCATGTCTCTAGCTAGTCTGACATTGGATTAGTATAGTTCCATACCTAAGCACTCCATTTTCTCTTTCACCCAACTAGATCAAACATTATTGGACCACTTTTCAATCAATATCTCCAAGAAAGTTTCTATCACCAACCTCTACTCTATTCAATAGTTTGAAGATAAATCCTTTGCCAAATTTTTAGCTCATTGAAGGAGCCTAATTACCAACTTTCCTTCTCCCTACCTCAAATTGAACTCATAGAGCTCTTTGCTTGAGCATGCACTAAACATATATCCTATATACTATGTGTCCAAATCTTTTGAACCTTTGATGAAGCTTATACCATGGCTCATAAATTAGAAAACTAAGCCATAGATGAAGGAAATATAAAGCTCAAGAATAACAACTTAACCTAATGAGGCCTCTTCCTCCAAGTCAAGTAACTAGTCCAACACCAATACCAAGAGTAAGGCAACCCAAAATATGATTGTACTTAAAGATGCTCCTCCACCTTTCGTCAACCAACCAAGTTCCTCTAGTTCCTCAAAGTAAACCTTAAGGAGCCAAAATTGAAACAACCAGAAGAAATTGACTCCACTTAGAGAATCTAATGTGTCCATCTTAGAGAATTTTTTGAAATTAAACATCATTCAACTTCCTCCTATCAATCCACCCTAATGATTTGACTCTCCTTGTCTTACACCTAGTTGGTATAATGAGAATGATCTATGTGCCTTTCATCAGGTTATAAGACATGACATTAGTATGTATAACACCTTTAAGAACCTTATCTAATCCCTCATTAACAAGGAGGAGATTATATTGGACAACCCTAATACACATTAAACCAAGCCCTTGACATATTTAGGCAACCCTTCCCAAACCATGATCCTACAAATAATGAGAGCAACAACATCAAGTGCTCTCATGATACCTATATAGTTAACATGGTATTTGATGCACTCATTACCAAACCACCTAGTATCAAATCTTCTTGTCCTCTACCTCTACTATCTACTAAGATAGTGGACTTGCCTTCCCTTCCTTCAGACACTCAAACCAAGGAAGTACCATCCTCTTCCCCTCTACTTGTCAAAGTAGTGGAGCCACTAGCCCCACTTTCAATTAATATATTAAAATGACCAACCACCACCACCACCCTATCTTTACCTTCAAATACTAAATAACCTACTCCCCCTTCAAAAATCATTATTGAGGATGAAACCCCTTGGTCTACTCCTCCCATAGAGGAACCACCTATCTCAATTTTTTATCCTCTAATTGAGGAAGAGGATGAGGTTACTATCCCTATGTCCCTACCTAGGGGCTTATATTTTAGGTCTACCATTCAAGGAATTAAACCAACCTATAGAATATTCTCTAGGATAATCTAGAAAGAGGAATTTATCTCCAACCTTATCATAGATCAAGCCACCTTTTGGCAGTAAATAGGGCTACCTTATATTAATAATTAAGATCTAACCATATATAGCAAACCAACCTACTACTTTTTCTATTTGAACTCCTACCCCATTGACTAAATCAATAGCAAATTTTACCAATCAAACAATACCTAAACCATCTAAGACACCCAAATCCCAAGTGACCAAATCACCTTCTCAAACCAAACTAACCAAAACAATCAAAAACCTTAGAACCTTCTCCACACTGATCCTTAGTCACCCTTTGTGAAGGTAGACCTAACCTCTTTAAACTCAGTGACTAAACACCAAACCAAAGAAACCAAAGAGGCAAAACCACTCAAAGGCATAAAGGCCCAAACTTTACCTCCCTCAACCTTACCCTCCATTCTAAGGCCTCATCACTCTACCTTGAGCAAGAATCCCATTATCTCCACCAAGACCCTACCACCTCTTTTGCAATTGCTTTTTGACACACCTCTCTTCACCACACTAGAAATACCCAAGCTACCTAATTTTCAACCCTTCACCTATATTTTATCAACCTTCTTACCTAAACTGAATCCATCGACCAAATGCACCACCCTACCCAAAAAAATACCACCAAACCTTTTTCTAGGCAACATTATACCTTAAAAATCAAAGCAAAGACCATTACACCTTTACCACCTTTAGCTAAATCCTACTGACCATTTTCCATAGGTTATTAGAAACTTCTTATTTATCCTTACCTCCCATCAGACCCTTTAACCTTTTTGATTCAAAGCCCATTTAGTACAATGAAAACCACATGTGTTCTTATCATAGGACACCTAACCATGATATGAAGAACCATTATCCACCAGACCTATGATGAGGATTATCTATTAATAGATGAGCCTCATATGGGTCCCATACTAATCTAACCACCAACCATACCTACCCAACACTCACAAATCTACTCTCACCTCAAAGTGAAGACAAGTTTGACCAGTCTACTACCTCAACCTATCCTTCTATCCATAATATCAATGTGATCATGAGATCACAATAGAAGGATAAAAAGGAAGGCTAAGGTGTCCATTCCTTAGACATACCTCTCTTCAAATTCCCAACCAACCTACACACAACCATCTATATCATCAACTAAACCCAAGGTGTTTATCTTAGGTTCCTCCTAATCTAACCCCTCGTAATCCATCAAGAGGGTTATCCTTAAGCAAATTCACCAAACCTTAGTGAAGATGATCTTGTATGAGTTGATCTCTACCTCTCCCCATCATTTCCAAGCATTACTAGATGCTTTACAATCCATTGATGTCCAACCTAAGGACCCCAAACCTCTAGAAAACTTTATTGGTGCCCTTCAAATTTCCAACCTTGTTACCTTCAAGGATTTAGAAATAACTTCTATTCAACTTGAGGACCTAGATCCCACTTTCTTTATTATTGATCACATCAACCAAACCTACATCAAATAGGTCATGATTGATGAGAGAGATATCCTTAATATCATCTCCTCTCATGCACACAACCAACTCAACATGCTAAATAATGTCATGCCTAAATATTTGGCCATCCTTCATTCTATCAATGATACCATGGCCACTACCTTGGGAACTATCATCCTCCATATCTATCTATGACCCCATACGCTCCCAAAAATTTTATATGTTGTGGAAGGTGAATTCCAAAATAACATTTTGTTGGGATGACCATGGGTTTCATTCCTTCTGCACTCCACCATTGCATCAAGTTTGAGCATAAAGGCTAGAACTACTATGATTATGTGAAAAAATTTGTCAAGTGTCAATAATATGCTAATTTTCATCATGGACCCAGCCATATTCTTTGTGTTTCTACTAATGTTTTGCCCTTTTGACAATGGGGTCTACAATTCATCAGTGAAATTGATCCCCATTCCTTATAGTGGCACCATTCTATCATCACCGTAATTGAATATTTTACCAAGTGGGTAGATGTTATTCCTCTAGTCTCAACCAAAGCGAAAATGATTATCGACTTTATCAACCATCACACCATCTACCACTCTAGTTTTCCTCATAAGATTATCACCAATAATGGTAAATCCCTTAAGAATAAGCAATTCTAGGATTTATGTGATGCATTCAATAGTAATTTAATCTTCTCCTCACCCTATCACCCTTAAGCGAATGGATAGGTAAAAGCCTATAAAAAAAGCTCTTAGTAAAATTCTAACTAAAATGGTCAATACATCTGGTTGGGATTAACATCTACACATCCCCTTCACCTTGTGGGTATATCACACTAGCATTAGAACCCCTATGGGTGCTACCCTATTTTATCTTGTGTTTGGACTAGAGCCTGTCTTGCCTCTTGAACTCTAAATCCCATTTCTTGACATATCTTTACAAGAGATTATTTTTTAGGATGATTATCATTAGCACCATTTATTCCAACTTGAACTACTCGATGAGTGTCATTTAGCAGCTTTACCCATCTCTTTTTCTATCAAGAGCATATCAAACATGCATATAATAAGTGCCTTAAAGTGTGAGAATTCAACATCAAATACTTCATCCTAAACGAAAACTAACAAGTCACTAATATGGAGAAAATTAAGTAGGGAAAGTTTACTTTCAATTGGATTGGACCTTATATCATAACCCATAAGTATGGGTCAGGAGCTTACCAATTGTCTTCTATCGAAGGCCACCCAAAACTTGAGCCCCTCAATGCTTCACATATACATCCATTATTTTCTTAAGAAGGATCAAACTCACCTTTTGTCTAACTTAAGATCATCCATTTATATCTACCTACATTCCATCTCCATATTTTAGGGCTAGTGAATTAAAATATGAATCATGTGATTATCCATCATAGTCATAGACTAATATTGAAAAATGGGTACCATGGATCTACCCATGACATGCTTCTCATGATACTTTCCACCCCTTTATAGGATGGATTTTCATGATCATTGTCACCTAAACATCTTCACACATAATCAACCTTCTTTTGCTTCTATTTTTTCCTTCATAAAGGTGAACCACTAAGTTAACCTAATCAAGTCTATGTCAAGAAAATTCAATGTAATCAAAGAAAAAATACACATCAATAATAATCCTAGGTCATTCCCAATCATTCAAAAACTACTCCCTCAAAGGATAGATACATAAGCATACCTAAAATTCCAAAAATATAAGGTAGATTTCTCCCTTGAAGGATATATATCACAAAGCCTTAAACAAAGCACACAAACTTATACCACTCCTTAAAGGAGGTCCGAGTAAGCATTTGTCAAAAGAATATTAAATTAATTGGAATCTTCCTACATCGATCAACCTCCCATATATAGAAATCAACAAAAGACACATTATCAAAATCAAAATAAAAGAAAACTAATTTTGAAGGCCATAATCGGCTCTCAAGTAGCATACTAAGGTGAAAGCCACAATCGACTATTGGAAGTAGAATTCCCACATCGATTAGTCTACATAGTTTTGACATAATCTTATTTATCCTAGTTCTTTAGACACCTATTTAAGGGGAATGCTAGTCTCACAAGAAGGCTCCATTTTCACCCATCTCCCCTTTACACTATATTCAAGGGATTCTTGAGCTTACTCAACATTATATGGTCAAGATACTTTTTTAACCAACTAACAAATGTTCATGCGAAGCATTTGAAGGGATCATGTTCATTAAGTCAATCTAACTTTGGATTTGTTTTAGTTTTTGTCAACAAAGACACATCGTACCCTCTTCTCATCCTATCATGACTAATTGATATGTTCATTATGATGTTTGTATCTTGATTAGATTCTTTTTTCTACCATCTAGTGTTGTTAATTAAGCTACCCCAGGTGTTTTATCCTAAAAACATTAACAACATTTATGACCATATTAAGAATAATTATCAACATAACCATAACCATAAGCATAATGAAATCCATGAGAATTTAAACAATAAACCATTTTCCATCACATGTCTAATGTCTAAATTAGTGTAGTATAAACTCATTTCAATTTATCATGTCCTACACATAATTGTAAATCAAAGCCACCTCATGCCTAACAAGCCTACATCAGTGTCTAGAAAGTCAATAATAACATAAACATAATCCATGATCAAATATAAACATCACATCATAATAATTAAACATCAACATCAAGCCATAAACCATAAACTATGAACATAAACATAAATAATAATATGTATAACTCATGAGTATAAATAACATAATAATGTGTAAAAAGTAGATAAACATGACTCTCTCTCTCTCTCTAAAATTTACATCTCATAGCATCATATCATAAGATGGAATCAAAATGATATACAAAATGTCATACTCTAGCTATATATATGCCCTAAGGGCACCACTACCTTTGAAAGCAACTTTGGATCCTGATGCCATACTTCCTATGGGCCCTAAACCCCCACAACTCTTTGTATATCTATACAAGTAAAAAATGCACCCAACCAAATACCATTTTATCCAACAACAGATCAACCAAAACCCCTAATAAAAAGTATGAGGACCTCCCACTACTTGAATTAGGGAACTTAAAGCATGTAACAAAACTCATGAACATGGTCATGAGTCTCCTCTTGGTTGAGGCCGTATAATATAAAGCACTGTACATAAACCCCCTAGCATTAAATCTTACCTAATATCTCTCATATCCATATAATATCATGACATGATCATCTCATTCCTCTTATTCTATGTGGTATATTGGATCATCATGGAGTGGAACTTGAGTGATCTCATACACATCCTCGAGTAAGGTAGTCATCTCCCCAATTGATAATAGGAAGGTGTTTATAGTAGGATCCCATCTCTCAATGAGTGCTATGACCATGGATGCATCTTAAAGAACATGCTAATAGTGCCTTATCACTCCTAACCCCACCTCTTCCATGTGGGCCCAATCGGTTGGGGCCATCCCCTGATGTATCTCTACAAATATACATGACACTCAATTGCACATCTAAATATACTCCCTAACCTAAACTAATTTAGAATATAGATCAATCACCTAAACTAATATCACCTATCCTATCTTACATTACCCTTTATATCACCTGACTTATTTCTCTAACCTCTTCTACCTATTTACCATGTACCCACCAAATATACCCTTTACACTTACAAGGTCTACCTACCCAGCCAACCCAACCCTTTTTTGCCTTCAATTTTTTTTAAGAATTGTTAAACAAACCTTTTTTTAATAGGTTTCCATCAATTTTCATGATGACTACTGATGCACAGGCACCCATTTTCATATAGATGTTGACCATTGATCATCAAGACTGATCGTTGTCAATCACTGTGGGTGTTTCATGGCTAGAATGTCCAAAACCTAAAATACAAAGAAACTACCAAAACATAAGATAAAAAAACAAAAATAAGCTACCCTAGTTCCTTACCCACCTTATTTAAACTAACCACCCTATCAATTTTAGTTTTTTTGTTTTAAGTTTTCCCACAAAATGCAAAAAACCTACCTAGGGCATCCTAGTCCAATACCAAGCATTTTAACCTACCCTTAACCCATGAATTTGTAAATTCAAATCTAACTTATCAAAATAAAAAAAAACCCCCTACCTTATTTCATGACTACCATCATGGAGTCACCCATAGGCCCATTCATCTTCATCTATGCCCATGTATTCCCTACATCTTCACTAGTTTACTAGATCAACTCTCCACCTATCACCTTCACCACTAAATGCCTAAATTTACCAAAGCTAAAATTTAATGATAATAAACATTAAATTAGTAAAAGTAATTTCAAATTCATTTTACCCATAAATATTTAGGGTTTATACCCTGACCATCAATGATCACGGTGATTATCAATGGTTACCCCTGAAGACCCTAACTATCGATGGTTAAGTGGTCCCCCTTTATCAAAACCAACCCAATTTTACCCACCCTTATTTACTACCTTCTTCACCCACCTTGACCACCTCATCACCTCATCGTTGTTCCATTTTGGCCCATCTAACATGTGTTTTGTGACACCTTTTTCTTAGTCCTTTGACCATAGTGATAACATTACCATGTTGACCTTTTTTCAACTTGTGCCACCTCACATTTACCTGAACTACTTGTGTCTTTTAAAGACCACTTCCTACCTTAGATACCTATAAAATTTGACCCATTTTTGTTTTCACTAGGAGCACTTCCTCCCTTTGATACCTATAGAAACACTGACCTTGTGTAGGAGACTAACAAGTGTACCCAGCCACCATGCCTAATTATCATCTTGTGGTACACTGGTCACTTATCTTTATAGTACTAACCTTTATTGTTATTAACTATGACAACCTTGTATTTATGAAATCCTAGCTATCACACCTTTTACCACACTTTACACACCTATTTTCACTTTAGTGCCCAACCTATTATCCACCTTCATGATGTCCACCTTTGTCATCACTTTCATCCACCTTTCCAAACCTATACCTAATTTGTATTTACCTCATTACCTCTCAATATGAGGGGGAACACATCCTCCCATACTTGGGGCAATAAATAGACCTTTGACCAACATTGATTTTTATTTTGCATCTAGTTGATTCTAGGCCACATAATAAAAAAAGGGAAAAATATAGACACCAAAAATCCACACACCATGATTATGAGTGTCAAAATACCCCTTAGTAGCCTTAGGACCCTCTTAAGACCATTTAACCCTCTAACCCCTAACTAAACCTAACCCATAATCAGTTTTACCAAATTCAATTAACCTAGCCTTTACCCACTTTTTACCCTTTACCCCCCACTATTGATGGTCAGGTTGACTACCAAGGGTCACCCTGACTATTGACAGTTAGGGTCCACCTCCTTAATAGCTAACATGTAAACTCACCCATCTTATTTTTCTAAAAATAACTTTTCCTCATCCATGTATGAACCATTACATGAGAGATTAAAAATTAAAAAGCCCAATTCACATATTGTAACTCTCTTGCCTTGCCTATAAGAAGAGAGGATCAAAGAGGTGATATCCATCTACAATCATTATCAAGAGCTTGTACATCTAAGAATTTATTTTTTGTAGGTTAATCATTATTAATAATCTAGTAAACCAACTACCACATTAGAGAGCCAATTTACTACCACCTCTCCACCAAGTTCTGAGGTACCATTACTCTATCAAAATCAAGATATATTCCACCAATAGGTAAAGTACCTCAACTATCCACCCAACTAACTTATGGTAAGACCAGTAATTATTTTTCAGTATTCATTTACTTTATTTACATTTTGAAATCATCCTAGGTATTACCCATCTCTTAGAATCCACCTTTTTGATCTCATCAATTATCATTTTTATTAACCCAAATCCATACACAATACTTATCAATGATTGACTTAACCACCGATAGTCTGTCTAACCACCAATAGTCACCTTAACTACTGATGGTTAACCAAAATTTTGATGGTCATTGATGTAGTAAAAACTATCAATCTAATTTCACTTATCTACATGTAATCAAACCTAATTTTCTATGTTCTTACCTATTCATAGACCCCTATTTGATTTTCTAAAGTAGACCCCAACCCTCTATCACTAGTGTTAATTAATTTATCACTAATTTAATCATTTCTAGTATATCTTATTAGCAAGCATTATTGTGTTTGATTTTAGTACCTTTTTATTATTTATGTAAGTAATTTCCTTTCTATTTTATAAACTTAATTGTTTAGAACATGTGGATTGACATCCTCTGAGGAAGCCCTCGCTTCCAGGATCTAGTTATCACTAGGCAATCCACTCAATTATCTATCTAACAAAAAAAGTTTGATCTAGTGATTTCTTATCTACAGGTCATCCTCACAAGCCAAAGAAGAGCTCTTCACAATCTTCTAATTCAATGCCTGCACAATCAAATAGGTTTTTGAACCATACCCATACTTAGTTTCTTTTTTTCCCTCTTTCCAATAATAAGTAAAAATTTATTAAAATAGTATGTTATTATTATTATTATTTTAATTGAATGATGATCTAAAATTTATTTGAAACAAAATTTATCTTTTAAATTAACTTTATAAGGATACTTATCTACTTATCACTTTAACTCATCCTTCTTTGAATTTTAAATAATTTTCATTTATTTGATTGATTTATTTTATCATTTTGTTGATTTATTTTAATAAATTTTAACTTGGTTACAAATGTTAGTTTGTTGTATGTTCATGAAGTAAATATTTGTTTAGTTTGTATGAGTATGTGGGAGAAGATAATCAATTATGAAACAAGCTATAGGGTTGAGAAGGGAATTTGTATGGGGAGGTTATTAATACCATCATTCCCTCACAGACATGATGATTTTATAAAAGATTTAGCTAAGTATTTATTTTTATTTTTATTGGGATGTCTAAGGAGGAAATTAACATCATAGATAAATTAATTCCTCTCTTATTTAAATCCTATGAGATGTAATTAGATGACACCCAACTTTACATAGTAAACTATTGCCATAGAATGACACTCAACTTTTATCAATATGATCATACAAAAAAATTGTACTTGTTTATATGCATGTTTCATATCAGAAATTATTATGGAATTAGAAATTATTAGGTTCTGAATTGAATTATGATGGAATATGGGTATCATTATAACAATAAAATAACTACATGGTGAGACTAGCATCAATTACTTGGCATAAACCATTTGGGATGTTATAAAATTCTTGTTCTTAGGGATGCTCCATTTGCTTGATAATAAAAATAATGACCAATATTTAAAAAATAAATACATTAGATTAATAAAATCCATGTTTCATGTTTTAAAAATGGAAAACTTATATTAAAAGATATGTCATGTAAATCTCTTAATGGAAATTTTTAATAAATATTAAGCTTGTATGGGAGGACTTAAGCTAGTTTGAACATTAATTAATGTTATGATTTACCATGTGGCTTTAAAATAAAATAAAATCTTGTTATTATTACAAATATACATTATTTGAGTTGTATTAAGGTATTATATAAATAAACTAGCTTGCCTCTTGGAAGTATGATTGCATTGTGACACCTAGTTATCATTTGACACATCGAGGATGATGACTTTTTAAGAGGTAAAGAATTTAATAATGCATATTTTGAAATACTATTCTCTATTTTAATTAAATATGTTCATCATTTTTGATAGCCCCTATTGTACATGGAATTTTAAATTCTATTCCCTTCTTGTGTGAATAATTAGAATTTTCCATTTATGTTAAGAGTGTTTAAATAAATTTAATTTAATAAATAGTATTTTTAAATAATGAAGGGTAAAATAATTTTAATTAAAAATTATAAAATTTAATAATTAAAAAGAAGTGGGTGCATAGTCCTTCTATGAAGGTTATGAACATTGACTAGTAGGCTTGTTAGGTAGCTTATATGACCTAATATTTTTAGCCTAGGTTTGGTGGATTATACAAGTGGGTAGAGTGTGTACGTAAATTTATAAATAAATTAATTGAATTATAAGAATCTCATGTGGGCATGGAAGGAATATATTTCATGCATAAAAAAGTGGGTTTACCCACATGGCACATATAAGAAAATTAAATAAGAATACATGGATAAGTATAGAGAATTTAAGAAAATATAACAACATTGTAAGAAGTGTGTAAGGATACTTATTTAAGTAAACCCACATGGGTATATAATAAAGTTTCAATAAAAATCATGGGTGTGTAAGAAAAAAATGAAAGCTTTTGTAAGAAAGGTACTCACTCTATCAACGAATTTTGGTGGAGTTCTGATGGAATATTTTTCTATTTATTTGCCAATCTTTGGTTTGTTTTTGGGTTGACCATCTATTGTTGGGAGATAATTTAAGCAATGAGTTTGAGGGATTGTTTGTCAGGAACATTATTATTGGAGTTTTGATACTTGAAATTTTCTTGGAAAAGTGGTGGAAAACATCTTATACTACTTCATTTTGATACACATTTAGTGTAAGAAGAAAAGTTTATATTGGTATAATGGAAATCATGTGTTTAGTATAAGTTTAGATTATAGTTGAATTGTTTGACTTATTAGAAATGGTTCATAATCGCCCCCCCCCCCCCTCTCTCTCTCTCTCTCTCTCTCTCTCTCTTCCTCTCTCTCTAGCAGTACATATTACATGCATTATGTGTTAGAAAAGTCCACCATTATACATGTTTGTCATATAAATCTATTAAAATTAATAGAAGATAGTTATTATCATAGACCCAAAATCTATTACATAGTTATAACCATAAATAATTCTTATCAACATTGATTTTATCAAATAGTAAGGTTGTGTGTTATTTAACTAGTTCTCATGGAAGTGCATAGTTATGTTCTTGTAAGTTATCATTGCAATAAATTTTATTTAAAATAACCTCGGGGATGAATAAATAATCTAAACTTATAATTGGTTCAAAAATATTTTTGTAACTTCCAAAAAATGTTGTTTTAAACTTCATAGTATTATCCAAATACACACACACACACACACACACACACACACACACACACACACACACACACACACACACACACACACACACACACACACACACACACACTTGTACAAAACATTATAAATAACAATGTACACTCAAGTGTAGGATGACTAAGATTGACCAACCACTACCTTAAATTCAAGTCGAGGGAGGTTATATTGAGTGTACCCATTAAGGATGATGATATTGGGCAATGCTAAAATCAACCAACAATGGGAATGTATAGTCCCATCAACCTTATCGATGTCATAGTTGAGACACGATATCCCCACCCATCCTTTGAGATTCAATTTATTTAATTAATTTTTTTATATAAATAATTTATTAAATGGACACACACACATATTTATGTATGTATATATACACACACACGAATGAATCTAACATATTATTATAATATAAGGAAAATATACACATAGTTATAATACACACACACACTTATTAAACTATGAGATTGAAATTCTGATTTAAAAACATCAAACAACAAACAAAATGAGAAAATGAATGATAAAAACAAAAAGGAAGAGGGAAAATAAGAATTGATCAAAAATTTTCAATTCTACAGTTGTATCATGTTTGATCCAATGGATAAGATCATTACTCTACTTTAGGGAAGGATTTACCTTTTAACCTAACTTTAAAATTTGTCTTTATGAGATATATAATTCCATAGTGACCCTCATAATTATTTTGGGCCTTATAAATTTCATTCAAAATAATGTTTGAGTTTTGTAAAAAAAATCAAAATTTAAGTATTATTATCATGAACTTTTGTAAAAATGAAAATTTCATTACTTTGTGTATAAATATTCAATAAATTCATTTTTTGATATCTTATTTACATTCTAATTAAACCCTATTTTATCCATGGAAGTTATAATTGTCATATAAAATATATAATCTACTTTAAGACAAAACCTAGAAAATGATTTTAGCCTTGAATAAAATCCATGTGGTATAGGCCTCAAATATAAATTGATAGCTTTTAATGTAAACCCTTAATTATTATATAAGTTTTTTTCACATTAATTATAACTAAGTGAAATATGAGAACCTTAAACTCATCCACAATCAATAATTAGAGTTTTAGTATTTTATTGTTCCCTTCTTAACCTAACATAACTATTATGGAATCGAAGGAAAATAATTACCCATTATTGAAATTTATTAAATATAGGATCTAAAATAATTTATAAATATACTATAATTACTAGATCTATGATTAAATAATTTTATTACTAAAAATTGCAACTAAAATGGGTCAAATTTAAAAAGCACTTTCTCAAGCAATTCATTAGTGTCTTTTCTAGATCATAAAAGCTGCTTTAAAATTGGGATAAAATAAATATTAAAAAATTTAAATTTACCAAATTTATAAAATTAAAACACATTTTAAATGGTTTAAAATTATTATTTTCCTTAATCAAATTATTTTATTAATAAAATTGGATTGATTTTAGAAACAACTTCAGCGGTAGTTTTTAAGTACAATTTTTGCTTGTAAAAACCACCTAGGAGTATTAAGTGTTTTCATAGCATACTTACACCAAAAAAGTATTTGGTGTTAAATTTTTAATATTATTAGAAATTTAAAATAATTTATTGTTTACTTGGAAAATTTATTTTACATTGATTTTGTATGTAATTTATTAACTTGGAATTTATGTGGACAAATGTTGTTTTGAAAATACCATTTACCTATGTAATTATCTAGTGTTCATTTCATAGATAAAATGTGTAGGTGACTTATTTATGTTATATTTAGTATTAAAAGTGAAGTAGAATCATATAATTAATTTATTGGTCATATCGTATAATTAATTAGATCTCATTTCATTTGCATTTTACTAGCCTAGAATTGATGTATAAAAGATTTTTATTATTGTCATTTATTAAAAAAAAATTAAATGAATAATTTCATAGATAAATCAATTCAATGACTATATTACATGTTTACTAGCCTAGGAAATTCTTTTGAAACTTTAGTTTGAATTAAAGACATTAAACATAAGTTTTTTAGATAGTATTTTAGTTGCTCTATGTTTTTTTTATTGGTAAACAAAAGGGTGTTTTGAAGTAGGGACCCAACCCTATACAAGAAGGAAACACACAAGGCCTAGTGTCCTAGATTTTTAATAATGTCTACTATAAACAAAGGACAAAAAAATTAAAAATAATGTCACTTAAAAATGATACAAAAATATTAGAAAAATAACTAAGATTTTTTGCCTCTAAAGGCCTCTTCCTTGTTTTGAATCATTATCTTCATATCCATATATAACTATTGATATATATGGGAAATTTGACCAATCTCCTTGATACAAACACTACACTTGACCCTTTGACTAGATGAAATCTTAGCCTATTCTATCATTCCTCCCAGCATGATTATGAGAAACTCCATACTTGCAATACTATTATTCATAAAAACTTTACTAACAATCACCAATTATCTTTAAATTCTCTTTCAACTATACATTTTCACATTCTAAAGTATTCACTTTGTCTTTGAGCCTTTTTAGCTAAATATTAACCTCATTTTGGTCATCCTTATTGTGAATAATACTTATCTCCTAGATAGAATTATTCACCTATTCCTTCAAGGAAGACTGATCTCTAAAGAACCATCTAATAATCACCTTTTATAACTTGAGTTCCTCCCCAATCTTGTCTTCCTTACTCTAATTTTTAAGCATTTCCCCTAAATTTTCAAAATTAACATTGATATTTTGATGATATTTTACCATCAATGGATGAATATCATTTTATTTATTACTAGAATATTTGGTATACATATGTTTCCCATCTCTTCTATCATCAAAAGAGAAGATTGTTGCATTACTATTAAGCATATGTAATCCCTCCACAATATCCTCCAATATGTCTTCCTAAATATCCAAATGATTCTCTTTAAAGGTTCCTTCATAGATTTGATATTTCCCACCTTCTATAGCAGCCTTTAAGGATTTATAAGTTCTCTTTAAATTATTCCTAAACCCTCGCTATGAAGTCTCTATTTCCCACACAAACATACAAGATTACCCTTGGACATGTCCTATCCATATTGAATAGTTCTAGTACCAAAATTATCCTTGTTTAATTTTGTAATACTAATCAATAGATGTTTTTTCCCTCCCTTATTATATCTCTATTTCCCCCAAACTATAATGAAAACATGGCTCTTATTAACCCCTTAAAAAATATATGGATCAATAAAATTATAGCTTGATGGAGAGGTTAAGATTTCTTTCCTCTCTTGACATACATGACAAAATACTCAAGTGAATGAAGGATGTATAAAGGAATAATTAAGAGAATAATATGGTGAAAATAGCTCATAAATATGAAATAGGACTAATGTACCACTTTTTTCCTTCCTTCAAGAGTGATATACACCATTAATTTTCTATCCACTTCTCCAAATGGTTGAGGGAAATATTCTCAAGAGAAAACATTTTATAAATGGATTAGGTCATCCCATTATAATAAGAATTTTCTATTCTCCTAAAAAGTTTTACCACTTTTATAGACTTTTATGACTTATACTCTAAGACTAGTGACTTGAGCAATAATATCCTTGGTGATCTTTATTTCCACCACATTAAAATACACAATTATGATATTCCACCCCCTCACAAACATATCAAAAATATGATCATAATGTCATTCAAATTATTGTATAAAATTGGCCATCACCCATTCCTAGACACATTTATATAGTTCTCCATCCTCTTTAATGCAATCTGACATGATTGGATCAATTCTATAAAGATGTCCACC
Source organism: Torreya grandis (assembly GCA_037957365.1). Lineage (NCBI taxonomy): Eukaryota > Viridiplantae > Streptophyta > Pinopsida > Cupressales > Taxaceae > Torreya > Torreya grandis. The sequence goes on along the minus strand of JARHVA010000345.1, from coordinate 5,776,892 downwards.
CATCCTAAATCTCATGAAACTAGGACTAACTCTAAAAAAATGATTGATCCTTCCTTATAAATTAGTAATAATGATAGCATGAGTCCCACAAGACATTTTATAATACTTGAGAGATTCACACAAGTTGTTAACATTAGTATAATTATTATTCATCACAACTGAGTCTTTCTTATCGAGCGTTAGGATTCAGTATCTAATTATCTAGACATAAAGACTCAAGATGAGACATATGACATTATTATCATTTATATTAGTTAAAATAATAAATTAATACTATATTAACTTCAAAGTTATGCTTCCAACATAATCCTTTATTAGATTATTTTAGGTAGATCTTCCTTACTGAACCATTTTCAAAAACTTATTGAAAAAACTCCATCAGTTACAAACTAATACATATAATGATTCCCCACTATATATATATTTTATATACACATTTATTGAAAATAATTAATAACTGTATTATCTTCCTCCATAATTTATTTAATATTACAACTAATTAAATTACTTTTATATAGACAATTGATGATATTAATCAAGTATCCTTCGATTATAAGCTTGGTTATTCCTAAATATTTTGCCAACCTCAATCCCAATTATGGTAAAAGTGCTTCCACCCAATGGTTAGTTTTATTTCCCATTATTACTAAAAAATATAATATAAAATTACCTTCATCATCATAAATTATTCCTCATTTCTTCAATCACTTAGGTTTCCCTTAGATGCCCATCAAATCCTAGTTTTACCCAACTAGGACATAGAACTCTACATTTTAGGTTTTTCCTTCCTTTAGCTCTTATAACATTTAAAGTCATATTATGATTCTCTATATAAAAATTTTTGGAAATATTTATCTCTTTCTTAGTCATTCCACTAGATTTACTAGGCGGTCTAACTTTGAAGTTTTCCATGGTTCTTCCAAATTTATGCCAAAATTAATGCTAGGAAGGTTATTGTCTCTGAAAACCCTATTGTTTATCTCCCTAAAAATAGACATAATAATATGAGGTAGGGATAATTTAAATATATTTATTATGTTATCATTAACAAATGGGATAAAAATCTAAGCCATTCATAGGTCTAAAACTAACAAAGGATGAGCCCAACTGATATGGAATTTTCCAAGATCATACTCCAAATCTCATGGGAATATGGGTAACCAATCAACATATTATCACTTGTTTCATTATAATTTTCACAAAGAGGACATCTGTTCAAAAGGATCACACCCATTCTCCTAATATTTTCTATTTTTAATGTCCTATTCTACACAACCAACCATAAAAACATATTTATATAAAGAATAAGAGTCTTGTTCCATATCTTAGACCAAGGGATATCATGTCTAAGCATATGATAAATCATCTTATAACCATATTTAAAATTATAATTCCTTTTAAAGGATATTTTCTATTAGACCCAAAATTTTATATTTATATATTTTAAGTGTCTTGGATTTATAGATTGGAAGATCAAGAGCATGGGAATGGCAAAGAGGACCTTGGTAGGGAAGAAAAAGGTGTGGAGGACCTTGGAATGAGAGAGTGAATTATGGGATATAAGAATACAAATAATAATTAGAAACAAAAGACACATGACTCAAACAAAATTTCAAGATTTAGATAAGGGTGCATAAAGTAGAGATGATTATGAAGAAACTCATAGAAACATCAGAAGAGACTATTCAAGCATGAATCTAGCACTAGTTCATGAGAGAATAAGATAATGAGAATGGATATCTAGCATGGAGAGAATATATAGGGGCCATTAGGCTTATGTCAAAAGGATTCTATGGTAGTATCTCACCATGACTTATTTTACTAAAATAGTCAATGTCTAGTCATAACTATTGTCTTAATGATATAACCTAAGGAGAGGGGTTGGATTATGTATAAATTCCCTTTAGTGTTGTTTAAAAAGGACAAAGATGTAAATAGATATAGTAATAAAGATGAAATGATACTAAATTATTTTTCATAATATTCAATTGTTATGGTGTATGATTTACTGTAATTTTAAAATGAAATAAATGGAATCACTATTTTAATTTACTAATTCTAAAATATGTGTTAATATATTGCTATGGTGATAATTATAAGTATGAGGGATATATGAAGTGAATAATATAGTTTATAATAATATGATGTTTGTATTAATGAGAACTAATTATAACTAACCCAAACACCTAAGTATAGATAGAGAGTTAAGTTTATCCACCACTACATGATAGAATCAATGATAACTGGTCTTGGATGCATGCCTTGGGTGAGTCTATGAGGTCACTACTTACATGATATGTCAGTGTACTAGCTCATTAGCTTCCTCATTTCCTTTGGGAAAATCTATATTATTTAGTCAAGAAAACCTAAAGATTAAATACCTAACATTTTGGTTCCATTATTGGGACACATTATACTTATTAACATGATGGTAAAAAGATACTTAAGTAACTCTCTTTGGAAAACATAGATCATTAGATTGAACTAGTGGAAGAGAAATTTGTACTTAAATATATTGAACTAGGACTTTCTACACAATAATGGGTATAAAAACATATGTATGATTATTTATATGAAACATTATTTGTATAACTACTCATCCATTTGTATGCTTGCATTTAATCATACACGTAAGACCACTTGAGAAATTCTAGATGGAAACATCCTTAGTTAGTAGAATAGAAAACAATATTGGAAAAGTTGAGTACTACTTAGACACATGAGGTGGACATATGGTGGAAAGGAACACTAAATAGCTACATATTATAATATGTTATGTCTACATATTATTTTCTAGAGGAAACACAGTTCAATTTCCTAAGGGAACCATGAAAAAAGTATCTAAGATAGTTTCCCTTAGAAATTAACAAATTTATGGTTGATTCTAGACTTGACAACTTCCCCATGGATAGATAAAACTCTCTCAATCATGATCAATGTAAATGGTGGGGAAATGAAGGGGTGTACATTGACATAATATTGGTAGATCATCATGGAAATTAGTCAATGATAACTATAGAAGTGTAAGTATGATGAGGTTAGGTGTAAGGCCATGATAGGTAATGATCCAAATGGACAATAGGAGGATATTATAAGTGTCATGAGAATATTTAAGAAGGAAAAAATTTATATTGAGTACTCCCTAAAAACACATCTACACATTTAATTAGCATAGGTACATATGTAATATGTAAGACAAACATCTGTGATAGAAAAACCCAATCTAATTAGGCCAATTCCCCCACCATAGTTGATGTTCATGCATATGAGTTTGATGAAATTATTATAAGATATTGAGATACTAATAGTATGGAGTCTAAAGCTGAATCCATATGAGAGAATTTGGGAATACAAGTTCAGAGTAATATTTTATAATAAATTCAACTAAATTTGCCATATAATATGGAAATAAACAATCTACTGGAAATAAACAATCTACTAGAAATAAACACACTTGTCAGAAATAAATAATCTATTGGAAATAAACACACTAATTTGAAATATTGAATTAACTCTTATAAGATAACTTTCTATAGGTTTTAAATTCTATTTATAATTATTTTTGTAAACATGAAATGTATTATAATTATTGGAAATTTGAAATACATAAAATTTAATATAGAAATATTTTCTTAGTTCTTGAGGAGAGTGGTCCCTTCCTCACCTTAGGAATAGGAATGAAAGAAGACTCGATACTTAGAAATTGAAGATTTATTCATTAATCAAAGTAGATTACATAAATTCAATAGTAATTGTGATAGAATATTCACTAAATAAATATATTATCTATTTCTCAATTTATCTCTGTCCATCTTTGTCAAAATATGAAGATATATTTTTATAAATTTTTTAATAAAATATACCAATATCCTAGTAGTCAGTGTCCTCTTATCAAGATAAATCTCCTAATTTTAGTGGATTTTCAAAATAGACATTTGAAACCTTTGAATAGGAAATCCATCACTTATAAAATCCACTGCATATCTACAAAGAATATCTACCTAGATATATTAGATTGATTCACTTATTCAAGACCATGGACACAGACACACACACACACACACACAAAGTTTTTTTTTATAGTTTTACTGTTTATAGTAGTTATATAAATATTAAGTGACCAAAACAATCTCAAAGTATAGATATTTTATTTTTTCATTCTCAAAATCTAGACTAGAAGAGTCCAAAGTGATTCTGGTAGAGTTTGAATAAATTATGATGAAGTCCAAAGCAATCTGGTAGAGTCTAAAGTAATCTGGTGAAGTTTGAAGTAACTGTATATCAACTCTAATGGATTTTAAAACAACTCCATAACAACTTGTTCAACAAACTCAAATGCTTTAATAATTTCATAATGAAGCTACTAAGCTAGGTGGAATTCTTTTTAAAATGAAATTATATCTTTGAATGAGTCCTTATTTATGGATTAGGTGAGTCTAAAGCTACTAGACGAGTTTGAAGTAATGAATATGAGAATACAAAGCTATTGAAAAAGTATAAATCTTGGTTCAAAGAAAATTATAGGTTACCAAAATGTTAGAATATTTTCTATAGGTCAACTTGGAAGATCAATAAAAAGGTCCTTATTCCTTATAGACAATTTTACATCTATATATACACAAAATGAAGAGAATAAAAATGGAAAGAGTTATAATTAAAAATAAGCATTAGTAATTTAGGATTTAGTTACATTAAGTAAGATAAAACAACCCATTTACTACACTATGATTAGATACAAGCCTAATATCCTTGAATTTCTTAGTCTAGAGGATAGGTAATGGAATAGAATCAATGATAACTGATAGTAATAATGAGCCATATTTTGGACTCATCATTCCCCTATGCTTTATCTTTTACAAGTCCCTTTTTAAAAATCAATTACAACTTGTTCATTCATATTTATGAATTATATATTTTAAGTTGATGTAGAAGCATTCGGGAAAAGTCTTCAATAACATCACACATGTCTTTAGTTTTCATAACTAATCTCATTCTTTAGTTATGCTTGTTTTGATCACCATTGTCTCTATCTAGTTTTCCTCTTGTTGATGAGGTTTCAATAGTCAATTTACATATGTACCTATGATTTTAAACTATATAGACACTTCTTGGTGTCCTTGTGATTATATAAAAACCATTCACATGCATTTTTATTCAACTTTTCAAACTGGGCTCTTTTGAAATAGTTCACTCCATCATTGGTTCTTCCCTTAAGTACACTCCTTAAGACTTAAGGACCCAAATCCTGGGTTATATCTTTAGGTATCATTATATTTTCCAATGTAGTCTTATATTACCTTAATAAACCTGATTCAACCTTTTTCTCACACTCAAAAAATCTCAACCTTTCATTCATCACCTTTTGTCATAATGCTTCTATAAAGCTTATATGGGCTAGTAGCTCTATTTTGGCCTTTTCCATTTGTTAAAATAATCTAGGATATATTCAATAGATATAATACTATATTTAGGATTAATTTATCCCATGTTAAGTGTGTGTAAAGTTTCTTATCTTGGTTCATCCCCTGTCCATCACTTTCTCTGCTAAGCAACACTCATTTAGGCCTAATTAGGCCTATTATAAAACCTATGTATTGAAATCCATACCATCCATATTAATTTAAACTACAAACCACTTTTATCACCTTTATTATTCTTAGGACAACCAAACTACAATTTTTTCTATTTTTTATTGATGGAATCTCTATAAAAGCTCAAAACCCTAACCTAGGGTTTCTCAACCCTACACATAAGATGAAAGATTATATAAATCCATAACTTTCATTGTATAGTGATTCAAATTCCAAAATATCCATTATTAGGTATTTATTAACTTATAATCTATCCTTAAATGGATGCATACCTTGGTCAATGCTTCAAATGTTGGAAAACTTTTAGTAGTGGACTCTACAGGTGTTACAATGACTAAGGTTTCCAAGGACTTACTCTTATTACAAAGTATTCTCAATCATACTTGGGCCCTTACATATGTTTCATATATATTAAATTATAATATTCTCTCATAATTATCTCTGCCTACACTCTTTTGGTTAATTTAAACATTCATTTGCTCTCAGATTATGTAAGCAGGGTATTATCTATGTATAACAATATTGTCTTTCCTAAGTTGACTATGGGTTAATACCATAATAATACAATACTTTGATACATTTTTAATTAAACCAATATTTATACACATAGGCTTCTATTTGACTCACCTTGATTTGGATTATCCTTTAAACAAAATCACCTTACTACAGGGTTCTAATATATGTAATAGGGTCTGCCAACAACACCATGGTGTTTTCAATCTATTCGAGACTCTCTCCATTTCTCTAGGGTTTCAAGACCTAATTTACTATTGGGATCACCTTCAAAAACCATAAACAATAATGGCCATTCTGTTAAGACTTACAAAGATCCCTTAGCTTACATAATACCAAGAGAATGCACCTCCAAAGTTAGGGGATATGGACTGTATCCCACACAGGGGTTTATTCATTGAATGGACTATGCATGAAATTAATTTCTTTTAATTGCTTCCAACTTCATTAGAATTTTATGCACTATGAACATATCTCCATCTACCGATCCTCATCTATGTAATTAAAATTTGTACCTTAATACTCAGTGATAAACTTTCATTCTTTAGTTATAACCATTATATGAACAGGGTACTCAAAAGGGTGTGTGATCATGTTTTAATTATTAAGGAACTGATGATGATATTTTGTTATATATTCCAATTTTTTAAAAAAATTCCATACATGTGTATGACCAAATGACATTCCTACTTACACAAAGATCTCATTCTTTTCTACTATCTCCTTTTTGCTAACTATAACCTACAATTTTCCAACCTGCATTCTTTTTCAACCTAAAACTTAATACATATGCTAACATATTCAAGGTCTTGAGGACCTTCAAAGGCAACATGATACTAATATATATATATATATATATATATATATATATATGTATAATATAATGTATATATATATAATATATATATATATAAAATATAATGTATATATATATATATTATATATATACATTATATTTTATACATATATATATATATATATATATATATATATATATGATTAGAGAAACCACAACAAAAACTTCTTTTATTTATTCAAAACATTAATGTCTTTTACATCACAGTCCAACCATGGGCTTGAGTTATTCTCTTAAGAGGTTTTATATATTCTTTTCATTTCCTTATCTTCCTCCTTCTTATTGATAATATATCTCTATCTTTATATTCCATTCCATACAAAAAATTACTCTCCCTTTTTACCATTTCAACGTAGGACTTTGAGTATTTACAATAACTTCTTTTTTTCATAACTAACCCTCTACGTACAAGGGTGAATTATATTTGTTCATGTGAATTGATTTAGGACCTATAAATTAAATACATCAAAAACTCTTATGACTTAAATTAATCTCCTAAACCAATTTTTCTCACTCAAACACTTCAACATACAAAATGATCACTCTAGACTCATTGTAACTATTTGAATTTTCAAATTCTAGTTTTGGAGGGAAAACTCCAAACTCCCTCAAAATTGACTCCTATGATTTATAGAGAATCAAAATATACTATAAAGACCTAAATGGACCTAATAAGGTCCCTTAAACTCATGGAAACCATAATTTTATGAACTTTTAACCATTCATATTGACAAAACATTAAAATGACTACTTTTGCTTGATGCTCCTACATCATACTCCTGGGGAGGGAGAAAACTTGAGCCTACATCTTTCTTCCTTGATTTTCAATTGATATTTTGAGGTTCCTATTGGGGTTATATATTTTCACCCTAGCTAAGAAAGGGGATTGTTCAGGTCCTCTACTCAAATCTAGACAAACATGGGATTGATCCTAGGATACGAGTATACTAATAATGGATCAGACCTTTAGAGAAGGTTGACTTACTTATGGATTTATCACCTTCACTAAACATAAACTAGTACCTACTTGGAAAAGGGAGAGAGAATTGAAAAAACTTATAAAATCATGTAAAAAGTAGTGATGAACCAATGATTTGATCACTCCAACTCATGCAAAACACACTATAAGACACTTTTAGACTAGAGAATATCAATCTCACATAAATATTTTTGAACAAAGCATTAATCAGTTATCATATTAGTGAGAGATGTCAAATATCCACTTTCAAACTAAACAATAAATTATATATTGCACTTATAATGACCTATGAGACTATTAAGCACTTCTTAAAGGTGAGAAAACTCTAGACATAATCAAAGAACATACATTCATTTAACTCTAGTGCACGAATTCATAGAACACACTTCAATATAGCTTAGAAAATGATGGAATTTAGTCTTTATTTCATCAAAAAGGTGTCACAGTATAAATTTTGGTAGAGTCTGGTCATACCAAAAAAGAGGGATTAGATATTTCAAGGCTTAGAAGCTTGTATTTATAGCTAATACAAAGAGAGATAATCATGCATTGGAAAAGGCCCAATTACTTCTCATGGATTAACACTAATTTGAGGATGTTATTGAGTTAGGATCTTATTAAGAAGGCATAATTTCAAAGGGATTTACAAAGTCATTTAGTGTTCTATGACTCTTATCCAACTACCAGATCTTTTCTTGAAATCATGTCATCATTTACTTGATCTATTGATGAGGATCTTATCTTGGAACTGGCTAAAAAGTGTCACATCTACATTAGGTGGCCATCTAAACCTGAAAATGTGAACTATGATGTGGTGAGACATAGGTCCACTATATGTGAAAACCAATCTTAGACCATTGGTTTTCACACAGTCACTAGTTTATCCTCAACTTTTGTATTAGACCCAAATGATCTGTTTCACCTATATAGAGTCTTGTTCATGATGCTTGGTTTCTAAACTATGGTCCTATTTCAAATTTGGTTCACCTTCAATCTTGACTCCTTGAAATTTACTTTGTCTAGGTCCCAAATAACCTTTTTTGACTTTCATCAGAAATGTCCTAAGCTTTCCTTTGCTTATTGGCTATAAAAAACTAATTAGGCTCATTTACATCATGTCCAACTGTCTTTATGTTCATTGGCTCTGTAAATACTTTTGAATTATTGACTTTTCCTTGCTCTATTGATCAATCTATGCATGGATTCCCACAAATAATTGATCTTCTACCAATTGAATATGCTTGTGCCACTTGTCCTTGACTCATTTTTTCTTTGGATTTACTAACTAATTTGACTCATGCACACCATTTGATCAAGATGTATAAGTTCATGCCCATCATTGATTTCCTTACTCCCACTTTATTATCATTTCTTGTGCTCTATTAGATCATTAGTAAAATTGAGTGTAATCCCTTGATTTGCCTTGGACCCATCCTTTTGTCAGTGATTTTTCTTTATCCAATCAAGACTTGATCATTTTTCACCATTGGTTCATGTCCAACTTATATATCTTTAATAGATTTAACTTGGGGATCTTTTGACTTAGTATGATCCAATTCATTTATTAGATCTTATATATCAGTATGAGGGCTCCCATAGACCATTAGATCTCAACCAAATTCAAACCTTTTAAGGACTTTTTAAACCCAAATGGTTACTTTCCTTGATTAAAATTGACATTCTCATGAACATCATTTGACATTTGTACAAACGTATTTGACATTTTGAAGACTATCAAATTTAATCATAAATAGATTTTTACGTGAGCTTCATTTTGGCATTAATGTGAATGTCTTATATTGTAGGTTTAACTTTGAAGGTTTAAATCTCAAATCAAAAAAATCCAGGCACAAAAATTAAAGGGGATGATCTAGGTACCAAGAGTAACATGTTTACATGACCCAAGGGCTTATGAGGATTTCTAATCATACTTATCAAATGTCCAAACAAGCTTACCATTCCATTTCTAAGTGAGGTTATGATGACAATTTGGATCCTAGACTTGTTATTTTGAGCTTTTACTTAATATTTAGAAGCTCAAATGAACTTTTGAAGCATAAAAAAACTTGTCTATAACTTGAACTACAAGATAACCTATATAAAATTATCTATATCCTTCATTTATCATTGGATCCTTCTCTTCAATCAGGAATATTTCTCAGTCCTTAAAAATCTTTGTATGTAGGCCAAAAATGGCCAACATCTTTGGTGACTTAGCTAGGAAGCATGTTTGCTATGCTTTAGAACTCGAACCATATACATAAATCTTAGATCGTCATAGATAATACATAGAATATTACATGACTATAAAATAACCTCTTGACTTGAAAAGGCAAAAATATCCCAACAACATGGAAAGAAAACAAAAAAAAAAAGGAAAAATATCCTAAAAGATAAAGGCACCTAAACTCCTAAATAATTGTGCAAAAAAGAAGCACTTATATATAATAAAATAGGAAGGAAACTAACTAATGTCTTAGAGAACACTTGGAGAAAAAAAAGAAAAAATTATGTACAGGGGACTTAGTATTCCTTAATAGCAATGTTTGAGATGTATCCCATTGACTAGGATAGGAAGTTCTTCACCATTCATCCTTGTGAGCTAGAATGCATTATGGGATTTACAAATAGAAATCGTATATGGTCCACTTTAGAGAGAATCAAATTTTGAATGTTTTATTATCTTGGATCTATCCTTATCCCACTTGAGGACCAAATCTCCTTCTTGTAAACTTCTTGTAGAATTTCCTTTGTGAAAAGATCTCTTTGTCATTGCTTGATGGGCCTCCATAGCCAACATGCACTGATATCTTGTCTCCTCTACCTTCATGAGCTCAACATTTCTTATTTCCATTGGCTCACTCTCCAAAATCTAAAGGTCATGCATTAATTCCAAAGTAAGGAATTCAAAAGAAATAGGCATTCTTACTTCCTTACCATATACTAGGTTATATGGAAAATTGGCAATTGATCTTTTATAGGTAATCTTGTCAGCCCATAGAGCTAACTTCAATTTGAGATGCCATGATCTCTAATTTCCTTCTACAGTCCTCCTGATAGTTTTTAACAAATTCTTGTTGGTATACTTAGCAAGGCTATTGCCTTATGGATAATAGTTTGATGAGGTACTAAGAAAAATACTAAGTTGAATTACTCATTGGCTGATCTTAGATCCTACAAAATCCATAGCATTATCATAAATTATAATTTATTGGATCCCAAACATGGTAATTAAACCTTCATATAAGTCTAAAACACTAGTTTCATTGGCTTATTTTAATGTTATTGCCTCTATCCATTTGGTAAAATAATCTATGGTAGTTAGGATCCAGTTGTGCCTTAAGCTTGATAGGGGGTTGATAAAACCAATAAAGTCCAATGCCCATTGGATAAAGGGTTGATTAAATAAAATTATTTGGAGAGATAAAGCTATAAGTCTTACTTTTCCAACAAGCATGGTACACTATCTACATTTCCTAACCCATGCATGTCAATCGTCAAATAAACATGGCCAATAATACCCACCTATCATGATCTTATGAGCTGTAATCCTAGCTAATTAAGGTTCTCCACCATGTCCATCATGGAATTTCTTAAATACCTTTTATGTTTGAATTGGTTCTATGCATCTCAACAATATACCATTGATATACTTTTAAAATAATAGATTATAAATAAAGAGAAAATGAATTAAATGTAATCTAAAATATATCCTCTTTGAAGGAGTGAGATGAGAAGGATAAATACCATCTCATGTATATCCTAGTATCTCTTAGAACTAGCTAGAAGTTGAGGCCTGATTACTTGCAAGGTCTTGATCATTAGACACCATAACCTATTCATTAGATTCTTACAAGTCTTGGGCTAGATGTTCATAGAGTCCTTTGCCTCTAACCATATTTTTCACTTTGTTCTCAATGTCATATTCCATGACCTTGGTTATCCAACCATCTCTTTTTTCACTTATATCTTTGTTCAAAAGAAATTCTTTGACACTTGGATATGAAACCATCAAATGTATCTTATTATTGGATATCAAGTACCTAAACTTTTTAAGAGACCTTATAATAGAAAGAATGTGTTTCTCAACAAAATAATACCTTGTTTCATATTCTTTTAAGCCTTGATTGAAAAATGCTATTGGATTCTCTAAAGTCTACTTATTTTGATGCATGATAATACCTGATATTGTGCTAAGGTTAGCATAGCTATATAAATATAAATATTTTGTAAAATCAGGGTTTAGGAGTGTAGGGGAACTATCTATATCTTTCTTGATTTCTTCAAAACTTTTCATTCCTTATTTAGACCAATTGAAACTTTGACCTTTATTTAAAATTGTTGTAAGTGGCCTAGGTAAAGTAGTAAAATTTAAAATGTATCTCCTTATTAATTTAATCTTTCTTAAAAATCTTTTCAATGCTTTTTTATGCTTAGGCAATGATATTTCAAGAATCAATTATATCATATCAGGGTTTATGCTTGTACCTTTCTTTGAAATGGCACGTCTAATAAGCCTACCTTCATGAATAGAGAAAACATACTTTTTTGAGTTCAAAGATACTCCAAATTATTTTCACCTTTCAAACACCTATTTGAGATGAATCATATGCTCATTTTTACTATTAGAGAATATGGTTATGTCATCTAGATAAATAAGAATAAATTTGTTGAGGATACCCTAGAATGCCATGTCTATAGCCTTATGAAAAGTGGCTCCAATATTAGATAAACCAAAAGGAATATTTATGTATGAAAATGTCCCCCACTTTGTGGTGAAGGATGTTTTGTACTGGTCTTCTTCTTTTACCAAAATTTGGTTATATCCACTATAACCATCCAATAAAGAGAACCTTTTTGAACCTATAACAAGATGTAAAATATTTTACATTGATGGCAATGGATAGTGATCTTTAAGAGAGGCATTTTTTAAGTCACAAAATTTGACACATATCCTTATTTCACCATTATTTTTACATATTGGAACAAGATTTATTACCCAAGTTGAGTACTTAATTAGAAATATTATGGCTGACTCAATGAGCTTATGAAGTTCAACTCTCATTATACATTCAGGATTTGGATTGATTGGCATTTGCCTTTGTCTAAATGGCTAAGTATCATATTCTAACTTAATGGTATGTTAATCTATACTTGGATAAAAAAATTTAAGGTAACTGTACTTCCATGCAAAGACATCTACAAAATTTGAACATAACTTAATAAAAGCATCTTTTTATGAAGATGTGTAAAATTTACCTAGCTTTAAATTTTTACAATTTGTAATCTCTACATTTGTGTAGTGTTATTCCTTGGTTGATAAAAAAAATATTTTCTTAATTCATCATCTCTACTTAATATATTTCCAAGGTGATTAGTCCTTTAGGTAGTTTTTTTGTCTTTAATTGCACAATATGATCATCATACTGTTGTAAATGCTTATCTTGGTTCCTTAAGGAGAATTTAGCTTCCTCTTATAAGAATATGAAAATATAGTTATTGTATTCAAATACCTACCAATTTTCATGTTTGTCTATGAAATAAGGTCTCACAACTACCTTGATGTGTGATTAGACTCTATCTCTCTTTATATTATCTAGATACTAAATTATGATCTAATAGTAGCTAGCCTATCTACATGTTTGTTCTAATTTCTTGGTATGGCCTGAATATTGAAGGCTTAAAAGTCTTCCACTAGGTCTCATACTCTACTTATAATACCTAGTTAGTGGGTTATTTAATATATTAAGTCCCATTACTTGGTGAACTACTAGTTCACTATCTCTAAAGACTTTTAAATAATTAACCTTCATCTTTCTTGCACATTGCAAACCATGTACTAGTGCTTCATATTCAATGACATTATTAGAATAACCAAAATAAAACTTGAGAAAAGAGAAATATCTTTGATTATCTAGAGAAATTAACATCATTATAGCTCTAGTGCCATGTTTGTTCTTAGATCCATCAAAATATAACTACCACTATCCATCACTAGTTTACTCATCTTTCATCAATATTAAAACTAATGCATCATTTTCATGAATACAATAAAAACCAAGTCATTTTTATTCAATTAACTTATAGGTATCATTATCATGTAAATTAGAGATCCATTTATCAAGTAAAATATTTGGGACTCCATTTAGAGGTGATTCAAATTCAACTTCACTATTTTTTAATACCTTGTCTGAGATAATACAATTAGTGTTCACTATGCTTAGCATATATGGCTCCAAATGAAATATTGTAATAGGTTTAGAAAGTATTGTCACCTTATTTACATACCTAGTTTTGAAAATTATATAGATCCTATTAGGTGACAAATATCCTCAAATTTTTAAGTAAAATATCTTGACAAACACATGGTAAAATAGGGAAGTAGGTCCACTACAACTACATCTTGTTTAATAATAACATTAGGGTAAGCATCTAATGTCAAATTTAGGTATTTTATCAAGCATAATTTTTTTTTTGTGATCCATATAATTGAAATAATCCTTTGGTATTTGGCTCATAGACAAGACCAAGCTTGTCTGTAATTTGTTTGGGCATGATAGTGCTACTAGCTCTACTATCTACCATAAAATTATGGACTAAATAGTGACCTAATATCAAAGAGAGAATAGGGAGGGGTATTACTTGAATTTAAATTTGATTTATCCACCTTTTTCATGTTATGTATCTTTTGATAAGTTTACTTAATTTGCCTATCTAAATTGGCCAAGATAGCTTCTTATTTCTCAGCTAGTTCTTTAAATATCTTGAGATCTAAAAGTTGTTAAATCGGCATGTCCTTTTTCCCTGGGATGGTAATGGAATCCCACAAGATAATACTAAATTTTTTTTAGGAACCCCTTATCCAACAGAAGCACAATTGATTACTTTCTTATAAGCAATTAAACACGGAATTATATCAGAATGATTAAGTAACTAGAAACTTGAGACAACAAAGAATTTGAGAGACAATACACACTCTTGTATTAAATATTACTAGAAGAAAATACAATAAGGAAGATGCCACTTCTTCCTCCACCTCAAAGGCTTGCCACACCTCAAGACCTTCTCCCCACTCTCTCTTTCTCAACACAACAACTCTATAGCCTGAGTTATTATCCCTCCTTGAATGCTTCAACTAATCTCCTTGACCTTACACCTGTAGATCTCCTTGACCTTGCTTGCTTCAATGCTTTTACTTGCCTTCTTGATAATTACAATACATGCCTCATGGGTCTTTAAATAGAATCCCATGGTTACAAAAATAGAAATCTAACTACAATAATTAGACACACAGCTTGTGACTATAATTAGTCATTTGACATGCAAACACTCACTTCACTTAACTGACTGTTCATCAACAGCAGTTCTGGAACACACAGGCGACCGACGCCAGTCCCTGCTTGCCTGGTGATACCGACATCGGTTGACTAGCTGCCGATGCTGGTTGCCTTCTGCACTATATCTGACCGACATTGGTCATACTACCAACACTGGTTCTTCTAGTTCTTCAGCATCCTCTTCTTCGTGTCTGCAAACAGTTGAAGCTTTTAGCTCCACACCTTAACAATCTCCCACTTGGAGATAAATAAATTCTATTGTACCTATACCTATACACCATCTATTTTGTTCCCTTGGCTCTGTATCCCTCTTCAAAGTCACTCTTGAAGACCAACCACCATGCAAACCTGCGATACTATACCTGTCACTTATGCCAAAAGAATTTTGTTGCTCCCAAATTCTTCATGACATACTTCTGAACCAACTCTACCCTTAGCTCAGAAAACTCCCTGTATATGAAACCCTATAACAAGTAACACAATATAGTAATAGGATAATGTAACTTATATTATCCAACCTGGTAAAGATAAAATACAATGGTCAAACCTCCATTGTTCTACAGCCTAATCAAGACCATATACCAAGGCCTTCTATCTCACGTGTCCATCCACTCTCTTCTCTAATATGGGAATCCATCCCTCTATCTAGTGCTTTCTTCCAGTTGACAACTCTACCAACAAATACCTATTTGGTTCTTCTCCAAGGACTCACACTCTCCATCCATGCCAAGCTCCCACTGTTTCTGGATTCTACCTGCATTGCTTCTTCCATCTTCCTAGTTCTTAACCATCAGTAAGCAATATAAAGAAGGTGAATAATGAATATGAGGTTCACTTACCCTTTCTGACCTCCATATGGGCATTTGAGACTCCTTGACAGCTTTTTGTCCACCCATCATCCATTCCAGTGACCAATCTCAGCCATCTCCCAGTCTACTCCCGACCGATGTTGGTTCCCTACACTGACCCTGACTGCCGACATCATTTCCCTGGCTAATGCCAGTGTCCCCCTTGTTGATGTCAGTCGTGATGACCGACATCAGACTTCTCCTACCTGAATCTACCGACCCTGTTGGTCTGCACATGACCAATGCCGGTATCTGGCTGACCGACGTCGGTCCCAAGTGACTGACATCAGTGTTTGTGTGTTCCTGTAAGTGATGAAACCTTCATCTGTGAGCTCATCTTGGATCAAACCTCTATCCATACTACCCTGCTTAGAATTAATTAGCCCCTGTCACTGATCTTTGTCCTTCATCTCCTCCATAAACACCAAGGTTTCTTTGTTCCTGTCAAAAGCATCAAATTTCCTTTTCCTACA
Source organism: Torreya grandis (assembly GCA_037957365.1). Taxonomy (NCBI): domain Eukaryota; kingdom Viridiplantae; phylum Streptophyta; class Pinopsida; order Cupressales; family Taxaceae; genus Torreya; species Torreya grandis. The sequence goes on along the minus strand of JARHVA010000345.1, from coordinate 5,760,295 downwards.
ATGAACTCTATCTATGCTTTCCAAATCTGAACACGTACCTTTTGAATCAAGAACATCCATTCCCTTCTTATTCATGTGACCAAGCCTATTAAGCCACATCTTTGAATCTACAACTGAAGTAGATAAACCAGAAGTAGAATCAATAATACAAGTAGATAGATAAAGAGTATCTACTTTCTTACCTCTTCCTAGAACAAGTTCACCCTTGGTAACCTTCCAAGAATCTTCTGTGAGGGTTATTGTGCATCCCTAATCACCCAACCTTCCTATAGAAATCAAACTCTGCTTTAGAATTGGAACATGCATGACCTCCTTCAACACCCATGTGTTGTCAATCTGCAATCTCAGCTACACTTTCCCTTTGCCAACTATCTGACAAGGCGTACCATCCCCTAAATAAAGCACTCCAAAGTCTCCCTGTTCATACTCATGGAACAAATCTCTGTTTGGGGATGCATGAAAAGATGAACCAGAATCTAAAATCCATGATCCTACCTGACTATCCAAAGAAAGTATGAGAGCATCTTGTACCACAATATTTGCATCCTTTGCTTCTTCAATACCTACATGTTGATTCTCTTTATCTCTCAACCAACACTCCTTTGTATGTCCTTTCTTTCCACAAAACTAGCAGGTAATACCTTTGGATTCAGATATCCTTCCCGACCTTGATTTCCCTTGCTCAACCTTCTCCCTTGCCTTCCCCTGCTTTCTGCACTTAGAGCATTACCTGATGATTCACCTATGCTTTTTTTGTGTATTTCCTCATTCAAGATCACACTCACAACATCATCAGCTTTTAAGATTTTAGAAGCAGACACAAAATTACTTACTGCCATAACCAAACTGTCCCAGCTTTTAGGCAAAGAACATAAAATCAAGAGAGCCTTTACCTCATCATCAAAAACAATATTGACTGAAGCTAATTGGTTTACCAAACCATGGAAATCACTGAGATGAGTATGTACCAATCCACCTTCCTGCATTTGCAAAGTAAATAGCTACTTCATAAGATATACCTTATTAGAAGCTGAGGGATTTTCGTATAAATTCACCAAGGACTTTATCAACTCTTCCATTGTCTTACACTGTGATAAGCTGGAAATCATAGATGATGCAAGGCTCAACCTTATGGAACCAAGAGCCTTCTCATCAAGAACACTCCATTTTTCATCCTTCATATCTGTGGGCTTGCGTGCAACCCCACCCAACGGTAAGTACAGATCCTTCTGATACAAATAATCCTTAATCTGCATCCTCCAGTGTTGATAATTCTTGCCATTAAACTTCTCCATTTGTAGCTTACTTTCTTCTGCCATTGCTGAACTCCCACTCAATCAAAAAACCCTGTGAATGACCTGTAATCAAAAACAATAACCTGCTTCTTGCAAACCGTAGCTCTGATACCAACTATTAGGAACCCCTTATCCAATGGAAGCATAATTTATTACTTTCTTATAAGTAATTAAACACAGAATTATACCAGAATGATTAAGTAACTAGAAACTTGAGACAACAAAGAATTTGAGAGACAATACACACTCTTGTATTAAATATTACTAGAGGAAAATACAATAAGGAAGATGCCACTTCTTCCTCCACCTCAAAGGCTTGCCACACCTCAAGACCTTCTCCCCACTCTCTCTTGCTCAACACAACAACTCTATAGCCTAAGTTATTATCCCTCCTTAAATGCTTCAGCTGATCTCCTTAACCTTACACCTGTAGATCTCCTTGACCTTGCTTGCTTCAATGCTTTTACTTGCCTTCTTGATAATTATAATACATGCCTTATGGGTCTTTAAATAGAATCCCATGGTTACAAAAATAGAAATCTAACTACAATAATTAGACACACAGCTCGTGACTATAATTAGTCATTTGACATGCAAACACTCACTTCACTTAACTGACTATTTGTCAACAATAGTTCTAGAACACATAGGTGACCGACGCTGGTCCCTGCTTGCCTAGTGCTACCGACGTCGGCCGACTAGCTACCGACGCCAGTTGCCTTCTACACTGTATCTGATCGATGTCGGTCATACTACCGACGCTGGTTCTTCTGGTTCTTTAGCATCCTCTTCTTCATGTCTACAAATAGTTGAAGCTTGTAGCTCCACACCCTAACAAATTTTATTTCTTAATTTGATAAATAATGTTAAAATATGTTCCATTAACCTTTGGTTACAACTTTTGAACCATTAGCTATTATCTAGTTAGGGGCATTTGGGGAACTTTCACTCTCTTTATGTTCTAAATATTCTATGTCATAGGAATAACAACTTGATATTTTACATTATTTGACACAAAATTATGAACACTAGAAGTATTGATCACATCCTAAACTTATTCAACTTCTCTTCTTTTAGTTCTAGTCAGAGCTGTCACTTGACCATTTGTGTTGCTAGTTTCACCAGTTTGGTTGAATGCAATGTGATCATCTAAATGCCAATTAACATTGATAACATCAGACTACCCTATAAATTATTGATATTTTCCTTGGGTTACCATATTCATGTCTTGATATTGATCACTTTTAAGAAGTAAATCTTCTTGTGTTATTTGTGGCATGCTAATCTCTTGTGATACCAAAACTTGATTTTGAATGTCATTTAGGTTTGAAGGCTGCCAACCTAGATATTGTATTAATTTATTTTTGGGAACAATAGCTTTTTGTCTAGAAGGTAAATTGGGATAAAGGGTTACATACAGTTTAGTTTGGGTTATATCTCCTTTATTTTGATAAGGTTGCCTATTGTCCTTAAAACCTTGATAAGATGGTCTTTGGTTATTGAAAGACTGATAGGTACTCTAGGTTCTTCTACTGATAAGATCTACTTTGGTACTATTATCTCTTGAGTGAAATAATTTCATTTTTGAAAGCTTATAACATTATTTTCAAATTGCCAATATCAGTAGATAAATTATGAGGGGCTACAACTTTGAATTTTAGAGATGGAACAGGGGCTATAGATGGAATTTGGGAAATTGAGGGGGAGAAAGTTGTAATTATATATAAAAAAAGGAAATTAGAGGCCTTGGAGAAAGTTTACTATCTTGAATCAAGTTATTCTCTACTTTGATAGAAATATCATAGGCATTTATCATGTTATTACCACCCATGGACTGTATCATGACACTTATATCAAAATTAAGGGCCTTAAGGAAGTACAAAAAGGCATACTTTGAGGATGGTTTAACCAATACAGGGATCATAATCCATGTCTTTTATCATCTAAGGTTAAATTCCAACATTAATTCATAGGGATACCTTTGTATGGTAGTTAATTGTTTAACCAAAGATAGATGATCAAAATTTTCTTCAAATTGCTTAACTAAAGCTATACCTAACTCATCCCAAGTAGAAATGGAGGTCAAAGGAAGATTACTATACCATTGCAATGATTTCCCCTTAAAAGGGGAAATAAATAATTTGATAGCCACATTATCTTGAGTAACATTATGAATAGAACATAGATTGGAAACACCTTAGATATGCTCAATAGAAGTAGTTTTATCCCATTCTCCAAATAAAAAAGGGAGAATTTTTAGAGCAGACATATGAATGTCATCATGCTGGACCAAATTTAGGGGACTACCCCTATTAAATAAGACAAACACTTGATTCCTGATAACCAATTAGGTAAAAGGGATTTAGATTATAGGGAAAATAGATTGGACTAAATCAATAGACTAACCAAAAGATAAATAATACTTTGGAGGATAAGGCCTTGTACTATTTAATCTTGATCTTTTATAAGTAGGAGTCAATTCAATATGTTTAAAATAAGTACCTTTACTTGATGCTCTTGTTGTAACTTTTAGCATTAAAGATTTATGTAAGAGATGCTATGATATCTGCAACCTGATAAATATTCATATTTTGATGATGGTATATCTCTCCTACTACTATGAATATTTCTTCTCAATCTTCAAACTTTAAATATACCACTCTTTATCCCATTAGGTATTCCAAAACTATTAGGGTTCTAGATTTGCATGCTAGCTGATCAAGGGAATTATTCAGGTCTGTTACTCAAATCTAGACCAACATGGGACTAATCCTGGGTTGTTGGTATCCTAATAATGGGTTAGACATATGGATAATATTAGCTTCCTTATGGATTTATCACCTACACTAAACCTAAACTAGCACCTACATGGAAAAGGGATAGAGAATTGATAATTTTTTTAAAAGTATGTAAAAAGTGGTGATGCACTAATGATTTGATCACTCCAACTCACATAAAACACATTATGAGACAATTTTAGACTAAATTACATCAATCAAACATAAATATTTTAGAACAAGGCATTAATCAATCATCAAATTAGTAAGAGAGGGTAAATATCCACTTTCAAACTAAATAATAAACTATAAATTGCACTTATAATGACATGTGAGACTATTAAGCACTATAAATTGCACTTATAATGACATGTGAGACTATTAAGCACTTCTTGAAGGTGAGAAAACTCTAAACATAATCAAGGAACATAAATTCACTTAAATATAGTGCATGAATTCATAGAACACACTTCAATCCAGCTTAAAAATTGATGGAATTTAGTCTTTATTTCATCAAAAATGTGTGATAGTAAAAATTTTGGTAGAGTCTAGTTATACCAAAAAAGAGGGATTAGATAATTCAAAGCTTAGAAGCCTATATTTATAGCAAAGAGAAAGAGAGAGAGAATCATGTATTGGAAAAGGCCCAATTTCTTCTAATGGATTATCACCAATTCAAGGATGTTTCTAAGTTAGGATCTTATCAAGAAGGCACAATTTCAAAGGGCTTTGCAAAATAATTTAATGATCTATGATCCTTATCCAACTACCAGATCTTTTATTAGAATCATGTCATCATTTACTTAATCTTCTAATGAGGATCATGTCATAGAACTAGCTAAATAAGCACCACATCTATATTAGGTGGCCATCTAAACCTATAAATGTGAACCATGATGAGGCAAGACATAGGTTCATTATATGTGAAAACCAATCTTAGACCATTGGCTTTCACATAGTCACTAGTCTATCCTTGACTTCTATATCAGAGCTAAAGGATCTATTTCACCTATATAGAGCTTTGTTGATGATACTTGATTTTTGAACTATGGCCCTGGTTCAACTCTAGTTTGCCTTCGAACTTAGATCCTTGAAATTGACTTTGTCTAGGTCCTAAATAACCTTTTCAACTTTCCTCAAAACTATCTTGAGCTTGATTTTGCTTATTAGTTGTCAAAAACTAGCCAAGCTTGTCTACATCATGTCTAACTATCCTTATGTTCATTAGATCTATAGATCCTTTAGACTTATTAACTCTACCTTGATCTATTAATCTATCTATTCATATATTCTCATGAGATATTGATATTTTTCCAACTAAATGCGATTGTGCGACTTGTCCTTGACTCATTTTCTATTTGGATTCACTAATCGGTTTGATTCATGTGTACCATCTGATCAAGATGTATGAGTTCATGTGTACCATTGATCTCCCTAGTCCCACTTTCCTCTTAATTATTTCACTCTATCATATCATTGGTGTGATTGAGTGTGAGCCATTGATTTTCTTGGGACCTATCCTTTTATCAATGATTTTGCTCCATCTGATCAAGACTTGATCATTTTGCACCATTGGATCATGCCTAACTTGTAGATCTTTAATGACTATAACCTAGGTATATTTTGACTTATTTGACTCTGCTTCACTTAGTTAGATCTTACGTGTTAGTATGAGGGCTTCCATAGAACATTAGATCTCAACTACCTTTAAACCTTTTAAGGAACTTTTGAACCCAAATGGTTACTTACCTTTATTAAAATTGACATTTGCATGAATGTTATTTGATGTTTGCATGGATGTATTTAACATTTTTAAGACCATCAAATTTAATCATAGATAGATTTTTACCTGATCTTCATTTTGATGTTAGCATGAACATCTTATGTTTCAAGTCCAACTTTGAAGTTTTGGATCTCAAAGTGAAAAAATCAATGAGGCACAAAACTTGTAGGGGATGATCCAGGTACTAAGAGCAACATATTTACATGACCCAAGGGCTTGTGAGCCTTTCTAAGCATACTCATCAAATGTAAAAACAAGATAACCAATCCATTTCTAAGTGACATCTTAATGATGGTCTAGATATTAGAATTGTTATTTTGAGCTTTTTCTTAATCTTTGTTAGCTTGAATGAGATTTTGAAGCATAAGCAAACTTGTCCATGACTTGAACTGCAAGATAACCTATGAAACCTTATCTAGATCCTCCATTTATCATTGGATTATTCTATTTAATTAAGAACATTTATCAATCCTTGAAAATATTTGTATGTAGGAAAAAAATGGCCAATAGGTCCTTCATTCTCAACATTCTTCTAGTCCATTTCTTTGGTTTCTTTTTCTTTGCCAAACTCTTGTTCTTCTTCCTTTTAGCTTTGAATATCTTTCTTATCCATTCATATTCCACTTTCATGAAGTGTTCCCACTATTTTATTTTTTTATTTTCCACATATCTCACCTTTTACAATTCATTTTGGCCACTATCATACTTAATGATAACCAACTTGTGTGCATTTGTCTTTCTCATGCTTGCATCATGACTTTTTTCCTCTTTGTTTTCACTTGTTTCTTGCTTATTTAGTGACATTTCTTCCTTATACTTGATAACATACTATTCCTTATGATATAATGGCCTATTTTTCATATAAAACTTTATCATTTTCTTATCTACACTCTCTTTTTCTATGTCTTCTTCAATATTTTTGACATTTGGATGTATTTTCCTCTCACCTTGCTCACTATGCAAGAGAAATTTCTCATTCCCCTCTTCTTCAAAATATTATATCATTATTTGACCAATATTTTTCCTATCATATCCATTTTTACCAAATTTAAACTTATAATTATCTTTCCCAAATGAATATCTTACCTTGTTTGCTTCTTCACATTCCATTTGCTTGCTTGATTGCATCTCTATGTGCACAACTCTTTGTTGCTCCTCCTTTGAGTTTTCTTGGAGTTTATCCTTTATTTTTTTCTATTTTAAGTCATATTATTTTAGCCTCTTGGATTGACTAAAGATCTCCTCCAACATTCTGAACTCCTCTTTCAACTTGAATGCATCAATCTCTTCATTTTCTTCATTAAACTTTGGTGTACTTTATTCTTCATTGTCTTGGGTTGTTTATCCTTTATCTTTTCCTTTAACTCCCTAATTTTTTAGAATCACATCCACCTCTTCATGCTTCATACCATGATTATTAATCACTCCTTGAGGTGCTTCTTCCTCACCTTGCTTCATCTCACTTATTTGGTTTGCATGCACCATCTTGTTTGTTTGATTTGGAGGCTTGTCAACTTCTTCAGCCTTCATGCCTTCTTAGAGTACATTTTCATATTTACCCTCTTGTGTTCCTATCATGATTTTAATCACCCATTTACTTCCTTGTATCTTCTTGGGCTACCATATTCCTCTCTTTACATCACTCTCATACCTCATGCCTTGGTCATATATCTTACTAACTTTATGTTCCTTGTCATTTTCATTTTGTTTTCATATTTGTGCTTATCTTCTACCAGCACTCTTACTTTGTTTGACCTCTTTTTTGAATTTCATCTCTTTCCTCTCATCACCTACATTTTTAATCCATTTAAGACATACATATCCATTCCCTTGTTCTCATTTTTTTTGTATGCAATCTATCATGATTTATTTCAATTTGCATATCATTATTTTCCTCTTCACCTATGCAATAAAATTTAACATTCAAACACTCATTTACCTCCAATGGTAATTTTTGCAAGCTTGTTTCTTCATTCTTATCTTCATGGGTGACCTTATCTTTTTGGTACACCATATCCTTTATTTTAGTTGTTATTCATGGTAATTCATCATATAAATCCTCTTTCTCATCAACTTCTACATATGACATCCTCTCAATCTTCAACACTTTGTCTTCTTCTAGAGGTTATTTCTCTTTGTCATCTTCTTGTCATTTGATGGGTACTATTCTTCACCCATTCTTCATAAAATTTGAGGCCTCATCCTTGGCCTTCAAAAACTTCTTATTAATACCTATAAACACAAACTCAAAATAAATGTTAGCATACAAAATGAGAGACCACATAGTCTCTTTGAATGTCCTTGGCATAAACATTTTCCATATTATCTTCTTTTCTTCACCCTCATGTGTTCTTCTTGGCACTTATTTTTTCTTTATTGTTCTCTTAAATGATAACTCTCTTATCTACCTATATTTCTTGTTTCTCACTTGGAAACATCTCTCTTCTCACACCTCTTTGGGTTGTCCTCTTTTTCTTCTTCTCATCTTTCAAGACACTCTTCTTGTGCCTTCTTCTTCTTCTTCTTCTCACAAGTGACTCTAGTGGCCACTTCACTTTTTTCCTCATATGAAAAATAGTACATTGGATTTATTTTTATTTTATGAGCTTCATCATGAGCTCAATGCTCTCTATTCATTTCTCCAATTCTCTTCTTATGTCTACTACTTCGTTTTCTATATCTATCTCCTCCATTCTCTTATTTTCTAGGCCTATTTAGACCTTTCTCTTAGCAATTCTATCAATCTTGCCTCTTAGAAATATTTTAGGCATTTCCTATTATTTTAGTCCTCACTTTTAATCTTTTCTTAACCTTCTTGACTCTCTTTTGGAGTCTTCTTTCTTCTCTCTCTTCTCTTTAGGAGCTTCAATGCTCTCTTTTTCCTCTCTTTTTTATCCTTGTTTGGACTAGCTTCTTATCCTTTTCAAAGTACTTTGGGGATTTATATTTTCTCTCTCCTCAATGATTTTTATTTATTCTAACCTCAATGTATAAAACATAAAATCTCCTCTTCTACCTCAATACCGTACAAGGTCATCTCTCATGTATATCTCATGGCACTATGCATTCAACTCAAATAAATAAATTATAAATAAATCAAAATAAAAAAATTCCCAATCATACCTTGCCTTGCTCTGATACTAAATGACACAAAGGAATTAGTGATAAGTCCTTAATATAGTCACCCATGTCTTTAGTTTCCATAACTAATCTCATTCTTTGGTTATGATTATTTTGATTGTCCTTGTCTCTATCTAGTTTTCATCTTGTTGATGAGGTCTCAATATTCATGTTGGACATGTACCTATGATTTTACACTATATAGACACTTATTTTTGTCCTTGTGATTATATAAAAACCATTCACATGCATTTTTATTCAACTTTTCAAACTAGTCTCTTTTGGAATAGTTCACTCCTTCATTGTTTCTTCCCTTAGGTACACTCCTTAAGACTTAAGGAACCAAATCTTGGGTTATATGTTTAGGTATCATTATATTATGTAATTTATTATTATATTCCATTAATAAACCTGATTCAACCTTCTTCTCACACTCAAACAATCTCAACCTTTCATTCATCACCTTTTGTCACAATGTTCATATAAAGCTTGTATGGGCTAGTAGCCCTATTTTGACCTTTTCCCTTTATTAAAAAAATATAGGCTCTCTTAATTAGATATAATCCTATATTTAGGATTAATTTATCCCATGTTATGTGTGTGTAAATTTTATTATCTTGGTTCATCCCCTATCCATCACATTCTTTGTTAAACAACACTCCTTTAGGCATATTACAAAACCTCTATGCTCAAATCCATACTTTACATACTCCTTTCAACTCCAAAACACTTGAATCACCTTTATTGTGATCACATCAGCCAAACTAAAATTTTATCTTTTTATTTATTTATGGAATCTATTTAAAATCTCAAAACCCTAACCTAGGGTTTTTGGACCCTTCATACAGGTTGAGAGCCTATATAAAGCCATAACATTCATTGTATAGTGATTAAAATTACCAAATATAATTATTAGGTATGTATTAACTTATAATATATCCTCAAATGGTCTGCATACCTTGGTCAATGCTTCAAAATATGGAAAAAAACTTTTAGTAGTGGATTGTGCATGTGTTGTAATGATTGAACAAGGTTTCCAAGGGCCTAAGCTTCTTCTAAGGTATGCTAAGTCATATTTGGGTCATTAAATAGGTTAAATATATATTATAATATAACATTATTTCATAACTATCTCTACCAACACTCCTTTTTGTTAATTTAAACCTTCATTTGTTCCCAGACTATGTAAGTAGGGTATTATCTGTGTATAACAATATTATCTTTCCTAAGTTGACTATCGGTTAATACAATATCAATACAATAATTTTATTCCCTTTTAATTAACCCAATATTTAACCACATAGGATTATATTAAACTAACCTTGATTTGGAGTATTCTTTAAACAAAATCACCTTAGTATAGGGTTCTAGTATATGCAATAGGGTTCGCCAACAACAACATGGTGTTTTCCATATATTCAAAACTCTCTCCATTTCTCTAGGGTATCAAGACCTCCTTTCTTATTTTTATCACCTTCCAAAACCATAAACAACAATGGCCATTATGTTAATAATTACAAACATTCCTTAGCTTACATAATACTGAGATAATGTAATTCCAAAAATAGGGGATATGGATTGTATCACACACAAGGGTTTGATCATTGAATTGAATGTACATGAAAATCCTTCCTTTACTTGCTTATAGGTTCATTTAAACTATACTAAATATGAACACAACTATATATATATATATATATATATATATATATATATATATATATATATATATATATATATATATATATATATATATATATATATATATATATATATATATATATATATCAGTCGTCATCTATGAAATTACAATTTGTACCTTAATAATTAGTGGCAAACTTTCATTCTTTAGTTATAACCATTATATGAATAGGGTACTGAAAAGGTTGTATGCTCAGGTTTTCATTTTTAGGGAACTGATGATGATATTTTTTTATATCTTAAAAATTTATGAAATCTTTTCCATACCTATGGATGACCAAATTACATTCCTACTTACACAAATCTCTCATTCTTGTATAATCTCTCCTTTCTAACTATAACCTATAGTTCTCCAACTTACATTATTTGTCAACCTACAAATTAATATTCTTGTAAAAACCACAATAAAAATAACTTTTCTTTATTCAAAACATATATGTCTTTTACAACATAGTCCAACCATTGTCTTGAGTTCTTTTCCTAAGAGGTTTTATATGTTCTTTTCCTTTCCTGATCTTCCTCTATATTATTTCTAATCTCTCTCTATCTTTATAATACATTCCATAAACAAAATGACTCTCCCTTTTTACCATTTCAACATAGGACTTTGAGTAGTTATAGTGACTTCCTTTATTTCATAACTAACCCTCTATGTACAAGGGTGACATATATTTGTTCATATGACTTGATTTAGGCCCTATAAATGAAACACATCAAACCTCTTCCTTATGAATTAAATGAATCTCCTAAACCACTTTTTCTCACTCAAACACTTTAACATTCAAAATGATCACTCTAGACTCATTGTAAATATTTGAATTTTCAAATTATGGTTTTGGAGGGAAAACACCAAACTCCCTCAAAACTAAATCCTATGATTTCTAGAGACTCCAAATAGACTCCAAAGACCTAAATGGACCTAATAAGGTCCCTTAAACTCATGGACACCATAATTTGACCATTCATATTGAAAAAACACAAAAAATGACTTTTTTTGCTTAATTCTTCTACATCATAAACATTGGTTGATATCATATTATCAAAGTAATTAGCCTAGTGATTGTCTAAGGGACTAGTAAAGCCTTGATATTTTTGAACCATATGTTTCCAATTCTTAAATTATTCCTCTATTTAAGGACTCCATTTATGCCATGGTGGAATGGGAGTCAAAAGAAGTGGTGACCTGAATCTCTTTCTAACCCAAATTAGTTCTCTTGAATTAATGGCATCCACAATCATGTCATTGATAAATTGTGCCCTTCTTAAGATCCATATTATATTAGTTGGAGACATCACCTCTCTTCTTTTGAATGAAACTATCAATGTGTCCCAATGTCTGATATTGGATATAAAGATATCATCAAAATGTTGTCTTGTATATAGATCAAAGGAGACACTATTGTTATACAAAGCCTGTAATTAATAATCCTTAATATTTAGATTAATCATATAGGTAGTTTTGAAGTTAATAAATAAATTATTGGCACTAACAAAAGTAGGTCTAATTCATAACCCTATAGTTGTGGATTTTTCCATATGTTCCTCATGTCTAGCTTTCTAGGCTATCTAATTTTTTAAAATAGAAAGAAGATCTCTCATATAAACTTCCCATACATATAGATTGACCATGAATTTATTATGATCTCCTAAAATAATATTACATAAATAAACCTCACATAAAAAGTCTTGTTGTTATGGAGTAGAGTATTGAAAGATGTTTTTAAATATGGGAGGATCTTTAATGTTGTGAAGTAAATCATGTAAAATTATCAATAGCTACCATCTATAAAATTGTTCATATAAATACATGCTATAATAAGAAGATGGAGATCTGTAACCTAGGATATTTTCACCTATCTGACATGAATTTTGTAGGTTTTCTTCAAGCTTTTTGGTTTTCTTAATTTTCTTTCTCCATTTTTTCTTTCATGGTATGTTTTTCCTTTTCTAAAATTTATTTTGTTATTTGATTTCTCTAAACTCACAACATACCTAATTCCATTTATCTAGGTAGTCCACATGTGAAACAATGGTTTGACATGCTTGATCTATTGAAGGTTTAGAAGAAGATGAATTTTGCATCTAAGAATTTTGAAGTTGTTATTTTAACAATAAATTTTCTTATTCTAACTCAGCGATGTATATCCAATAATTTACCATTTCTTCATCAAAATGAGTTATTTATTTCTCAATATTTTTATTCCTAGTCATGTGATCCAAATATTTATCTTTAAAACCATCTAATCCTTGATTCAAATAAAAATTTAAGTAAATCCTTATGTTTTAGTTGAGCTAAAAGATCAAAAATATATGATACTTGTTGTTTGATGATGACCTTAGCCTTTGATAGTGTAAGGATGAGATACAACTTTAGTTCTTTAGTCGAGCTAGATGATTGTTCTTATTTAGATACCATTATAACTTTCTCGTTATCTAATACTAGTCTTGCTTAATGATTTGAAGAAGATGGAAATGATTATGCTTCTTATACTATAATTTATTCTGAGTATGTCTTCTCTATGAATAGTTGCTTCAATAGGAATATCTAATGGAATAGATTTTCATTAGGGATTGTTGTTGATCACTCAAAAATATTTGTTATGATAGATTCTTATTTAATAGTTGTTGATAATAATTTAGGGATTTTTGATATGACATATTATTCATTAATATTTACTTCTACTGACTCAAGAATCTCTACTATGATAGTTTATTCATTATAAGATGTTATTATTTCTATTAGTATTGGAGAAGAGAACATTGGTTAATTTCTAAGGCTACCAAGAGTAATAGTTACTTCTATTTCCTCATCATCTTGTGCCAAAATTAATCTTCTACATCTTATTTTTGTTTGTATAGGGTAAATAGGTTACCTTATAGAAATATCCTCAACAAATTGTAAATAGGGACCCTTAGATTCATGATTTACATAGGATTGTGAAATCCTTGGTCTTAGTTTTCATTTTATGTTAGTCAATTGATAAGTATATGCAACCACATGTGTGGTTTGAGATCTAGTTTGGCATCTATCACTAGACAAAACCTTAACTCTAGAGGAAGAAGCTGATTATTTTATCTTGGGCATTGGTGGGTTTTTAGAGGACTTTGAAATAAATGATGAAGACTATCTAAACCTGTTACTCCAATAATTATTCCATGCTAATTTTATTTGCTAAATAAAATGTTGCTAAACAATTAAATGGAAAAGACTATGTTGATAGAGAAGAACTGATCTATTAGTGCCCAGAATCTAAATGGATCTATACAGGAATGATGGAAAGTTAACCCTATGTTAATTTTTATATTGGACATATTTGATGTGAAGAATGATACACATACATACAGGAATCAAAATACTTATATTAACCTAATGCAGATAAATAAAATTATTTAATTACAAAATCATACTCTTAGCCTTCATTCCTTTCCTACCACCTGATTCCAAACATAAAACAAATGCATTAATTAGTCTTTATAGGAATGTATACAAATAAATGTTTAATTGATTTACTTATCTAGAACAACTGATAAATTTTTACTATTTTTCCATGGTTTTTTATGTTTTTTTTATATTTTTGGTATTTTTCCCTTGACCATCCATTTCTCATTTTCAAGCCAAGGATTCTTAGTCAATGCATGACCAGACAACAACCTGGTTTTCTGATCAACATTATTAATAACATCTTAAAAGGATTTTCACTATTAAATTATATATACATACATATATATATATATATATATATATATATATATATATATATATATATATATATATAATACTTTTTTATATAGATTTTTTTTTAAAGAAGGAAGGCCAAGAAGTGATCCCCTTATTCTATTTTAAATAATATACCATCATGGAGTTGTTGGCATGGAAGAACTAGGTCCTTCCATGAAAAATACCTCATGCCTAATGTTTTGAACAAATTGCTTTTTATTGATACATTTTTGGTACAATTTAAGTCTATGTCTATTGACCAACAAAGTTTTTTGGTTCCCATCTATCAAAAATTATTGAATTAATCCATCCTTAAATATATTTTCTATTTGATATTGACCTATCCATCTTGTTCTCAACTTGCCTTTGAATTGATGAAACTTGGAATCAAACAAAAGTTCCCAATCTCCCTTTTTAAATATTCTTTCTTTGATGTGGGAATCATGCCATATTTTCCTTTAACGTTGCATCATCTCTTTTTATTTCAAAGCTTCTATCTTAATCTCATAAAATTTATTTAATTAAATAATTCTATCTTGTCATGTCTTATCCAAATCAATGCCTATTTCCTTTGTCATTTTCAAAATTTGTAGTCCAAATTCAATGAAAAGTAAAGGTTTCTTACCATATACTAACTCATAGGGTGAGAACCCAATGGTTTTATTCCAAGTAGTGTTGTAGGCCTATACTTCTTCTGGTATTCTAGTTACCCAATATTTCTACTACTACTTACTATCTTGGTTAGAATTATTTTAATTTAATTTAAACTGTGTGAGATAAACTTACAAGCAACCAATGTATGCAATCAATTTTTAACCAAAAAATAAACTTTGATTTCATTATATGACTAGAAAGATAAGAAGAATAAAGTACCTAGATGCAACTATGAATCCATAAAGGGTCCCACCAGGCATGCCAAAGTGTTTCAAATAAATTTCACTTATATTCTTGAGAAGGAAGAGAAAAGAAACTCAAGAAGGGTATGGTAGAAAAAACTGATATATTATGTACACATTAATTTAGACAATTGTAGATACTCCTCTTTGGATTGGAAATAATTATCTACAAATAAGAAAGCACTCAAAGAAATGGTTTGATTAGTTAGATAGTTGGGTAGATTTCCAAGCAAGCTAGATCCAAGAAGCATAAGCTTCTTTGGAGGCTGTCAATCCACACTTTTAAACAATCAAGTTCTAAAATATAAATTACTTACATAAATAATAGAAGGTAGTGAAATTACAAGAAGTGTTTTATAAAATAATAGACAATATTGACTAATTATAGAAATAAACATATTGATATTAATACCAAATAGGTTGGGTATGGTTCAGATAATAGGTTAAAGCTCTATGATCAAGCATATGGTTTGAAACTAAGATTTGGTTGAAGTTTAGTTGGTGAAAAAATCTTGATTCTATTTTGTCACATAGTGACCATCAATAGTTGGGGGGACCATTGGTAGTTATGGTAATCATCAGTGGTTAGGATAGAAAGTTCATAGTTAGGGTGACCATCGATGGTTACTATGGGTTGGGTCTATGTCAAGAAAAGGTTGTTTTGATGATATCATAGAATGGAACTCTAAGAGATGGGTTTGGGATAGGTTTATTTCAAAATAAAAATAAAATAAATGATTAATGAAGATAGATAATTATCATGCTGGTTGTTTATATGATGAATAATTGAGATGGTTGATTGTTAAACTCATTGATGGAGTTTGGGGTAATTTTTGTAAAGTAATAATACTTGGTTGTTGGTCAATACATGGTAGAAATTTATCTCTCTATCACACTTGTTGGTTATTGGATCACTGGAAAAATACTTACAAAAATAACACTAATGAAAGAGGCTTTGGCTTTGTATGTGGATGATTGATCGATTCTAGATATAGATTCACCCTCTCTTCCCTTCTTCTTATAGAAAGGTAGGAGAGGTAAAATAATATGCTAATAAGAGGTTCAATAAGTATTTCATATTTAGCTTTTTCATGTATTGGTTTGAACATGATTTAAATAAGATAAATATAAAAAAAAAAGCTAGAGTTGACTAGAATTTTACTATTCAAGTGATGGAAATTTGACCATTAGTAGCTAAGACCAACCATTTATGGTTAGGGTGATTGTCAATAGTCAAGGGTCAAATGTAAATTTTGGTAAAAGGTGGGTTAGTGGGCTAGTTATCTAATTATATAACCTAACTTAGGTTTGGTTTATGGTTGAAAGGTCAGGGTTGGTCCCTAGGGGGTCTAGGGGTGTTTCAACATTTAGAACCATAGTATGTAGTTTTTCATTGTATACATTTTACCCCATTTTGTTATATAATTTGTATTAGCAAGTGGAAAAACAAAAATGGAGTGTGGGTCAAAGGTTTTATTACCTTGAGTATGGGATGAGGTGTTCCCCCTCAAACTAGGAATCTATAAGGTGAAACAAAATTGGGTGTAGGTTTGATAAATGGTTAAGTTGGTGTTGAGGTGGTGGTTGATAGGTTGGGAACTAAAGTGAAAGCATGTGTATAAAGTGTGATGGCCAAGATCGTGAAGTGACTAAGTTGCCATGGATGGTTGGTAAAATTTAAGTTTGATACTAGAAGGACAAGTGACAAGTAGACCATGTGACCATATGTAATGGTTATGTTACACTCATAAACTAAAGTCTGCTAGACAAGGTAAGTGTTTTCATGTGTATCCAAGGTTGGAAGTTATCCCATGAAAAAACAAATTAGTTAGGTGTGCATAAGGTAATGCAAGTTTAAAATGTTTAACTTGGTAATTTAGTTGGTGTGATAAAAAATACCAAGGTAAGGACATCATAAAACATGTGAGATTTAGGCCAATATGGCCAGTGGCAAGGTAATGAGGTTGGAAGTCATGTTTATTGGAGAAGGAAATCTCCTATGGTGGGTACTTGATTTGGTTTTGAATTAAAAAAAGTTGTATAATTTTTTTTGTTTAGAGGAAACCCAAAAGGCTATCTATCAATGGTTAGGGTTTACCCTCGAGTTTGATCATCGATGGTCAAGCATTAGTCCTAAAAGGGTAGAGACAAAAAGCGTTGTCATGGGTCTTATTTATTCATTTGAGTGAACTAACTTTGGCATTTTGCTCCTTGGCTTTTTATGAGAGAATTTTGAAACTATTTGCTAGTAGTTGAGTGGATGAGGTTGATTACATGGGTTAGAGGTTGGAGTGATGAGGATGCAGGGTAGGTGAGGTAGGGCACATGGTCAATTAGTTGGTCCCAAGATTCCTCCTTGATGGTGGTCAAGGAATGTGGTAGGTACCATGTTGAATTGGTAAATGATAGATTTATTATGGTAAATGCAATTATATTATAATTTGTTATTTATGTTAGATTATTTGTTTTGTGGTATGGTTGAAAAAGGTTTAGGTTGTGGTAATTTGGTGGTTATATTTGATGTTGAATTTGAAATTGGTGAGAGTAGGGTAGTGAGGGCATGGTAGAATAGGTATAGGTAAAAGAAAATTATGATTATGGTCATTAGGTGGGTTAAATAGGGAGGTAGTATTTGGAGGTTCTACCAATGATCACCTAAAGTTACCATTAGTGGTCACCTTTGACCATCGATGATTGATAAATGACTATCTAGGGTTGCTTGATCATTGGTAGTTGACTATAGGAATAGTCGACTATCAGTGATCAAGTTCTTTTATTTATAATTTTTTGAAAGTTAAGGGTAAGTGTTTGTTAGGATAGATGGTGGATAGGTAATGGGTGATAAGTTTAGGTGTTAGTGGTTAGGTTTGAATGTTAAAGTCAGTTTTTAGGGCAAATATATGAGTAGTAGTAGGTTCTAGTTAATAGTTAAGGTAGAGATGTTAGATGCCCTAGGTAAATGTCATAAGGGGGATGGGCAAGTAATAGTTAATGGTAAGGGTTAAGGGTAATAGGTCATGGTTAAGGGCCATTATTTGTGTAATGGTAAAATGACATAGGTTGATGGGTATTATTTTAAGGGTAAATCTAGGTGTCTGAGGTAAAGAGGTAAATAATGATAGGTTAAGATAAGTGATGTAGATAAGTAGTAGGAATAGTTTATAGTAGACAAATGTTTGCAAGTTGAATTAATTGGAATTAGGAGGTAGGTGTAATATGTAGAGTTCATAGGGAAGGTAGTTTTCTATTCTATGAAATAATATTTTCAAATCAAATTTTATAGGCATGAGAGAGGATCCAAATGCGAGATGGGGTACCCAAAATATTTGACAAGATTCATTGGGGTATGACTACTCATGATTGGGCCCATATGGAGAAGGTGGGTCTTGGTAGTATGATGTATTACTGGCATGTGCCATGAAACATGGTGATGATAGTGGCACTCATCAAGGGATGGGATCCTACAACTAACATCTTTCTACTTTTAACAAGCAAGATGACTATCTTGCCTAAGCGTATACATAGGATCATGAAACTACACATACAAGGGGAACTAATCTATCACATAGAGAGAGATAAGAGGGATGATTTCATAAAGATGTTGTATGGGGATGACCTTGATCTAGTGAGGTGGAATGTAGGTAGTTTCAACTATAATCTATTATACCAGAGAGATAGAGATGATAGGTGACTATTGACCATGATGATGATAGCAAAACATGTTATGCATTACTTGATTCAAGTAGTAGGAGGTTACATTATTTATTTTTGGGGGTATTTGTGGAGATGTTTTTGGGTCACATAGTGTTTGCATGGGTACCTATGATGTTGGTTTAGATTTAGAGGGAGATGTGGGGATTTTGAGCCCCATATGAGGTATGTTATTAGCATGGGGTTTGTCTTGCATTATTGGGCATATGAGCACATCTAGGTGCTATAATCAATGGGGCTACCATAGAAGGGGTATGCTCATATGGGATTTTGAGTAGGATTTATGAGGTAGAGATATTATTTTTATCTCTTGATACCAGTTGGAGGGGTTCATGATATAGATTAGTTCAGGGGATTATTAGATGCCTTGGTTATTAAAGATGTGATTTAGAGACCATACATGATGTTTCTAGGATGGGTGCACTATGCCTAGCACACATTATCCCTATAGAGTTATCGATGGATCTAAGGAAGGAAGGATGGTGAGATAGACATGATACCTTTTGACAAGGTGTAATGATAATCTAGCTTGGTATAGGACATTCCTAAAGTAGAGGGAGGATGCAAATTTATTGTTTCCCACTCCATAATCAGTACATATACTCTTTGATTGCAAGGAGATATTAATGAGGCTAGAGATAGATGATGCAGGTGTTGTGGATGGTTACCTTGCATGGTACTAGACACTATATGATATAACTAATATTGGTGGTAATGATGTTGGTCTACAAGCTATAGATGTTGACCTAGATTATAGAGGTGGTCAGTACATGCCAGCAAAGGGGGTTACCCTAGATATGTAGTTATAGATTGGTCAGAGGGACCAGGCATGAGTGACACTATCCACAACATAGGCATCCATGATAGCATTACATGCATTACTAATAGTATGATAGGGTCAGTTAGCTATTGTCACATGTGAGAGAGATTAGGATAGAACTATGTAATATTTGGTGACATAGGAGAGAGATTCTATTTGATAGGAAAGAGGTGGAGTACTAGTAACAAGGGGACTAGTAGGGACTATATTGATGCAAGGATATGTAGTGATTGTGGAGGAGTTGTGGTATTATGAGGACATAGTCTTTAGGAATTATCTAGATAATCCCTAATGGGGTGAGTATAGGGATAGGATTATAGGTGGTGTAGGTACAGTGACATTAGGTCAGTGGGGCACATTTGTAGGTGGCTAGGTAGGTATAAGAGGATAGGCTCTAGAGGGTAGTGGTGCCTCAGGTTCTTAGTTGCTTTAGGAGACATTATACTTATTATGTATATGATTTTTGATACTAGCCTACGAGATGATGTAGAAAGATGTATATTTATTTTGAGAGATACATAGATGTGATTGTATACATGATGATAATTATGATTATAGACTTATGATTTAGATATATGATACTCATTTATGGTTTATGGTTCATAGTTATTATTATTGCTAATTATGATGTTATATTGATTATGGTTATGTTCATGATGATGTTGATGTAAACCTGCGTAGTAGGCATGTGATGATATGTCTTTTTAATTTATATTTAAAATTAATGTTTGGTTATGGATTTTATGCTAGTCCATGTGATTATGAGAATAATTTGATGCTTTTTGATGACTGGGATGATGTTTATGACATTTATGATTATGGTTCTTGATGATGTCATGTAAAGATGTGATGATTTAATTTCATGTTTTGAGATGATCATGTTTATGATTATGGTGTTCATGCTAAAATTTAATAGGTATAGGCTTCCTTATTTATATTTAGATGTGTGGTGAAGAATGTATTATTACTATTTATTCTTGGATGTTATGATGTTAATATGATGTTGATGGTTATGATGATTTTCATGGATATTGTTTATGCTAACGATGGTTGTTTTTATTCATGATACGATGATGATGTTATATGACATGGTTATGATTATAGTCATGTTATTTAAAGTGAAGGACAAATAGTAAGTTGAAAAATTGGATGTGAGAAAGAGAAGATAATCAAACGACAAATGTCTAAGTGAATATATCAAGCAATGTGAGAGGATAAGAAGAGGGCATGATGCATCTTCTTTGGCAAGGACTAAAATTAATTGAATTTGGATTGGCTTAAGGAACATGATCCCTTTAGATACTTCACATGAGCATTCGTTAATTGGTTAAAAATATGTCTTGATAAGATTATGTCAAGTGAGCTCCAAAAATCCCTTACTTATAGTGGATAAAGGGAATATGGATGAAAATGGAACCTTCTTGTGAGACTAGCATGCCTATTTTGGAGGTTATCAAAGAGTCAATATAAATAAGTCTATGCCATATAAGGTGTAGACTGATTGATGTGGGAAGTCTACTCATGAGAGTCGATTGCATCTTTCAAAATTATTTTGGTTTTTATGATATTTGATAATGGGTCTTTTACTATTTTGTTATTATTTGGGTTAGTTTGGGAAGTTTATTGATATGGGAATATTACAAGAAATTGTTATGCTTTGACAAATGCTTTACTCAGCCATCCTTCAAGGGAGTGGTTTAAGTTTATGTGCTTTGTTTAATTCTTTTTGTATCTATCCTTCAAGGGATAAGTCTACATTAGTTTGAGAAATCTTGATATGTTTTTGGTAGATGTCCTTCTAGCGAGTAGTTTATGAATTTGTCTTTGCTTATGATTTTTATTGACATAAACTTGATTATATAGGATTAAAGGTTCTCCTTTTATGAAGTTAAATTTAAGAGAATAAGAATATTGAGTAGGTGTAAAATATGTTTATGTGAAAATGAACATGGGAATACATTTTATAAAAAGGGGAAAAAGTACCATGAGAACCATGCCATATGTAGATCCATGGTACCCATCATTCAAGATTAGGCTATGATTTTGATGGATAGTCACATGATAAATTTTTAATCAATTTCCCCTAAAATGGGGAGGTAAACACAATTTGAAATCAAGGGATGAGCTTAAGTTAGACAAAAGCCAAGTTTGATATTTTTTAACAAAAGAAAAGATATAGATGTGAAGTATTAAGGGGCTCAGGCTCTAGGTTTTCCTCAAGAGAGGATAACCTATAAGCTCATGATCCATACTTGTGTATTATGATATAAGGTCCAAATTAATTGAAATAAAACTTGTCATGCTTGATTTTGTCCATATTGGTGACATGTTTATTTTATTTGAGGATGAGGTCTTTGATAATGAATTTTTACAATTTAAGGTGTTTTTTATAAGCATGTTTGATGCATTATTTATTGACACAAAGATGAGTGAGAGAGGCTAAATGATGCTCATCAAGTAGCTCAAATTCCATTAAATGTTATTGATAATAATCACTCTTAGAGATGAGATTTAATAAGGATATGTGAAGAGAGAGAATTTGGACTTTGAGAGGAAAGACAAACTCTACTCCAAACACTAGAGATAAAGGAGTATCACCTATAGGTTTTTGAATGCTAGTATGATAGGACTATAAGGCAAAGGCAATGTGTAAATGCCAATCCCAACTAGATGCATTAACCATTTTAGTTAGCATGTTATTGAGAGTTTTGTTGGAGTATTTTGACTATCCATTTGCTTGAATATGATAGGGTGAAGAGAAACTTAACTTGACACCGAATGCATCACAAAGACTTTGGACTTGTTTGTTTTTGAAATATTTTCCATTATTGGTGATGATTTTGTGAGGAACACCAAAATGATAGATGAAGTAACGGTTGATAAATTCAATAATATTT
Organism: Torreya grandis; assembly: GCA_037957365.1. Lineage (NCBI taxonomy): Eukaryota > Viridiplantae > Streptophyta > Pinopsida > Cupressales > Taxaceae > Torreya > Torreya grandis. Next base: position 5,737,577 of record JARHVA010000345.1, on the reverse strand, counting down.
TAGGCTTTGATCAAGATAAGTGGAATATCCTCTACCTATTTAGTAAAGTAATCAATTATAGTGATGATAAAATGATGTCATTGTGAATAATGGGGATTAATTTCACCAAAAAGGTTTAGACCCCATTGTGAGAATCACTATAAATTTATGGATATTTAAATACTATGGCTAGGTGTGTGATGCAAATTAGCATTTTGTGACACTTAACACACTTTTTCACATAATCATAATAGTCTTAGTTAAGGGTAGGCTAGTAATAGCCAAGGTGAAGGATGTGTTTAGTGATAACTAGGCTATTAAAGTATCCCCCACAAATCCCCTCATGAATTTCCCTAATAACATGAGAATCTTCATGAGTATGTAGGTAGTGGAAGAAGATACCATCAAAGATATATTTATAAAGAATTCCCCCCAAAATGGTATAACATGAGGTACTCTAGATAAATGCTCTTCAAGCATTCCTAGAAAGACTGGAAGGAATGATGACAAAGTTAAGATAGTTAAAGGTCTATTGATACCAAAGGTCAGGTTGGGCCTACTCCATATTAAATATGGTGCAAAAGTTTGATTTGTCATAAGATTACTAGGTAATTTTATACATAATGATAGATAGATTAGAGTCAAAAGGTGTAGATGGGATGTGAAAAATGAGGGAAGCCATCATATCATTAAACTTGTTCATGGATCATAAAGTGGTTTAGATACGGTAGTTTTTTAATGATGTTAAGAGTATATCAACTAAGTGTTTATACTATTGAAAAACATCATTATCACATTGGTAAGATCTATTGATTTGATTAACCATGAGTTGAGATTCACCAAATATGTTGATCATTTTGACTCCCAAGGCTAGCATAGTTTGAAGGCTTATTACTAGGGATTCATACTCAACCATATTATTGGTACATTAAAAAACTATCTTGAAGGATAAAGGAAGAGGTTCATTGTGAAGGGGGATAAGGATAATTCCAGTTCCCCTACCATGTTAAAACTTTGATCCATCGAAGAACATGGTCACTTGATAGGTAAAGTTTTCCTGAGAGAGGGTTGTGATGGACTCATTGGGAAACTCAAGAGGAAGAGGTTGATCATTTGTTAAGGGTGCATCAACCAATTGGTTAGAAATGGCTTGTACTTTAATTAAATTCTAATGAAGAAACTCAAAATTGAACTTAGCTAAAAGCATGAGCCACTTGGTCATACATTGGTTTTGGTATGGATTAGAGTGCATATACTTGAGTTGGTTAGTGTTGGTTATGACATAGGTCTTGTGGTTGAGAAGGTAGTGGTAAATTTTGGTGTCCATAAAGACCAAGGCTAGGAAAAGCTTCTTGATATGGGTGTATTGAGTCTCATATTCTATAAGTATGCAAATTGATGTAGTAGATGGCTTACTATTTATGTTGTTCATCTTGATGAGTAAGCATTACCCCTAAGGAATGGTTGGTGGTGGAGATATAAAGGTAAAATGGTTGATTGTCTTTGTGAGGGATGAGGATAGGTGGATACAAAAAGTAATATTTAAGAAAATCAAAGGTCTTTTGATGTTATTTTTCCACTTAAAAGATGCATCCTTCTTTAGGAGGTGGTGGAAGGGTTAGCATCAATCTAAGAGATGAGAGATAAAGAAACAAATAGATTGGAGCTTCCCCTAAAAGTTGTGGCATTGATTGAGGTTGGTAAGAGGAGGCATGTCAAAGATTAATTTGATTTTGGATAGATCAACTTCTAGTTGCTAAAGGGATATGATGAAGCCAAGGAAATTTCTTGATAAAACCCTAAAATGCACTTCTTGGGGTTAAGGTAGACATGGTAATTGATGAGTCACTCAAAGATAATATTGAGAATGGATAAATGATCCTTACAATATTTGGATTTCCTAAGGAGGTCATTAACATAGTATTCTACAATTTTGTGAATAAGTTCATGGAAAATGTAGTTCATAATGCATTGGTAGGTTACACCTGCATTATTTAGTCTAAAAGGCATGACCCTATAGCAAAAAGTTCCCCATGGTGTGGTAAAAATATTTTTGTGTTGATCTTTGAGGGTGATTAAGATATAATTATAACCTAAGAATCCATCCATAAAATATAGCATCTCATGTCCAAATATAAAATGAACTAGCTAGTCAATGCTTGGTAAAGGAAAGTCATCTTTTGGGCAAATAAGGTTATGGTCATGAAAGTTCACATAAATGTGAAGTCCACTTATGGATTTGGTGATAGGTACACTATTATAAACCCATTGGGAATAGTCAATGGGTTGAATGAAACTGATGGATAACAGATATTGAAGCTCTTATTTGAAAATAAGGGCTATGTTAGGATGCATTTATCAAATATTTTTCCTAATAGGCTTAGCATCACAATTGGTGACTATGTTATGGGTAGTGATGGAGGGTTCAATTCCTGACATGTCACTATAGTATTAAGAAAATGTTATGTTGAAGTCATATAGGAAGTAGGGGGAGTCCCATAGATCTTCAAAATTAAGCAATTTACTAATTTTGATAATTCATAGGTTATATAAAGTTCCCAAGTTGATATCCATGGTGGATTCATTCAACATGGTTGAAGTCTTAGGAGGAATATATTTATGGATAGAAAAATCTGATGCACCAAGATAGCTGAGAATGGAATGATCTTCTTGACACTGAATGGTATTAATGATAGGAGAGTCATCTCATATCATCTTAGGATGGGTAAGAGGAATGGTTATGATCACCCATCCTTTTGATAAGTTAGGGGTTCAAGGATGATCATGTTGATAAAAAAATGTTAGGGGGATGATGTCAAAATCCTCAGTTGTTGATGGTGGAGTGGATGGTGAGGATGTGATTTCCTCATCAATTATGGTAATGGTAGGTGGGTTGGTTTTTTGTTTAGGTGGTATGAAATTGAATCCCTACTCTTTATGAGGTTTTAAGGTTTTGATTAGAAGAAACTCATGTATCCCATATTCATATTGACGTAGGCCAAATCTCTTCTATGCATACCTAAGGTACATTTTGGAAAATTCCATTTTGTCTAGATAAGAAAAATAAGAGGTGAATGGTCTAGGTGAAAAGGAGGTGGAAGATGTGTTAAGGGGCTTGTCAAGTCACCCATAGATGAATTTGGTTTGATAAGTTGAGGGCCCAAAAGGCATAATGGATATGATATTGAAGCCATAACTAGGTTTTTGGTCAATTTTTACATACTTTGGGGGAGTAGGGAAAGTGTCAAGGGTCAAAAAGAGATACTCCCCCAATGAAAGATATTGAAAGGTTGATTCTAAAGGGTCCATTGTGGGGATTTATGTGGAAGGGATAGAAGAACTGGTGTATGCTTCATTAGTAGAAGAAAATGGGGTTTCATCATTGACTAGTGAAGGCTTGTTGGATGGAGGAAGGAGAATATCATTGGGTTGATACATCATGTTACATGATGTGAAATGGCTTAGGTTAGCTTATATGGTAATAAATTGACCTTCATTCTCAAATTTGATGCACTATTTTAAGGTGGATGACACACAACCCATGGAAAAAATCCAATAGCATCCCAATAAGACATTGTACTAAAACATTCCTTCCAGTATGTATAAGAGCTCAAGAAGTGTGTGGGGTGCTAGGTGAATGTGAAGGATAATATTTCCTAGAGTTATGGCCATAATTGAATGATTAGAGCATTATTGTGGTTTCTGACATGTTCTCAGGTAATTTGAGTTAGTTGTAGGCATAGGAGGAGATGATGTTGATAATATCTCCTCTACCAATCATAACCCTCTTGATGTTAGTTTAGTTGATATAGGTGATAATGAAGAGGGAAGGATCTAGATCATCTGGATGGGTATAGGGTATTTATAAATCCTTAAAGGTAACAAGGTTGGAAATGTGAAAAGCTCCAACAAAGGTTTCTAAAGGTTGAGGGTCTTCTAGCCTCACCTCTATAGATTAAAATTATTCTATCATTACTTGTCAATAGTGGGGTGAGGTATTGATTTTTTCATAAAAACTCATCTTTACCAATTTTTGGTGAAGTTGTTTCAGAACTATTCATTAGATTAGTTTAGACAAATTAGAGTGAGAAGATCCCAAGATGGAAACTTTAGGTTTGGTTGAAGGTAAGCGTGTTTGGTGTTGGCTGAGTAGTTAGGTAGGGGAGGATGGATATGTACATGGAATGGACACCTTTGTTTTCCCTTTATCCTTTGGTTGAGCCTATGATTGAGTGACCACATAAATGGTATGGATTAGGGGAGGAGTCATGTTAGATGATTGCTTTAGTCCCTCTTTATCTAAGGTAAGAGTGGAGGGGTAGGTAGGTGGTGGTCAATGGTTATTAGTTTTTGGATTGATGTAGGGTTTAGTAGAGGCTTAATTGATAATAATTTATCTTCATGATATAGCTAATGGGCTATCACTTAGAGAGCTTTACAATTATCCATGTCATGCTCAGGTGTCTTATGGTATGAACATATTAGTTTTTCATTGTAACAAAATGTTTTAGGACTCTACGGGTCGAATGGTGTGATAAAAAGTGAGGTTAAGCAATATTATTGAAATAAACTTTGAAGGATGGTTGATAAGGACTCTAATAAAGGTGATATGGACATGGGGGTCTTAGGTTTGGTGGTTGGGGTCAGAGCTCTTTTAAGAGAAGGCTTGATGGTGGGAGTCTTGGGTGAAGAAGATTTCTTGGTGGATACTTTAGGTGTGGATGGCTTGTGCGTGGATGACTTAGAGGTAGAAGGTATTGGGGTAGATATCTAAGGGATAGGTAGTTTGGCTATAGGAGGTGTGGAAAAAATGGGTGAGGATGAAAGTAGGGTGATGGTGTCACCAAAAGAGGTGGTTAGGTTTGAGATTTGCTTGGGGTAATCAGTTTCCTTATTAAGATAGAGGGGTGAGTTCTGAGAACAAAAGGTAAAGTGGAAAGGGGAGGTAAAGTTTTGGTTTATGGGATCTTGGGTGGTTTTAATCTCTTACCTGATTTGGTTAGGGGTTTATTTTATGGGTTTTATGGGTTTAAATCCACCTTTACCAATGGATGAGTAAGGTTTTAAGTAGGAAACATGCCAAGATTCAAGATAGGCTTGGTTGTAATGATAAAAGGTGATTGGGTTACTTTAGGTAGGTTAGGTTGAGTTGATTTAGTGATGGTTTGGTTAGTAGAGATATCTAATGGTTTAGGTGTGATGGTGGCTAGTTTTTTCAATAAAGGTGATAGGTTGGGTTGATAATGGTGTGATTGGGGGTGCTTGCCTAGTTAGCTAAGGAATTCTAAGATGGTTCCAAAATGTGGCACAATCCATGTCAGGTTGGGATAGGTATCCTAAGTTTTGGACTAGATGAGAAAAAGGATTGTATATAGGTTTGATCCCCTTAGTGTTGGTATTAAAAGATAAGCCCACAAGTGGAGAAAGGGGAGTGGGCAGTTCATCTTTTGCCTCCATCAAAGTTTTTGAGGCTTGAGAAGGTAGTTCCTTGATGGGAGGAGTAGGTATAGTGACCTCTTCCTTAGGGATGCTTTCCAAAGAGAGAGTGGATTTTTGTATGATGAAATAAAATGACACTATGGAAGGAACACAATTTGTTCTATTTATACCAAGAAGGTACAAGATGAGAAGAGTCATATTATTGTGAAGGTTTGATTAGAGGAAGTTGGATAATGTTGGTGTTTTATTATTTTAATAAAATCTAGTGTTTAAATCCTAAATAATAAGTGTTTGAATATGAAAAGAATCCTTATTAAATATAGTAAAATATAAGTTTATATTAATTTGATCAAATTAGTTTGACTAAGGGAGAAGAGCACTTATCTGAAATAAATAGGGTGATCTAGATGAGTTAGGGTTTGAGAACTCACACACAAGATTGAGACACTATCTAGAAATTGAATCTATCTTTCATTTTTTGATTGGATAAGAGTACTAGAAATAGGACACCCTAGTGTCTAGTTCTATATTCCTTTCCTAGTGATGTTGTCTTGAGGAAAAAAGCTTTTGGGTTATATTCATCTTCTCAATATAACCTTATGTACCAAATTTTAGGTCTTGGGAGTCATCGGAGCTTGTTGTAAGTCTATTTCAATCTTTAGTACCTATATTCATCTACACACATGGAAACAATAAATAGATCAAAATAAAAAGGGGAAAAACTATGTTATGGGAAGAATGATCACATAATCAAGAACCCTTGCTATTTTGATTATTGCCTACATTAAACCTCAATCTAGGGTATCGGATCTGATGTAGTTCTCCCTTAGGGAACATGCATAATCAATGTGCATGATTAATGTAAGAATGAATTTTGCCTAGGCCATTCCTTGATTGAGAATGTAAATCTATGTGTGATGTAGAGAAGATGAGCTATATTATTGACTAATTTTTATTATGTCTAATGTGCCAAAATAATAAGTGTTAAATATAAAATGCCTTGTGAAGTCCTTTATATATGTGACTCATTATTTTGAATTTGGGAGTTTTATTTGCATTTTGATAACATTTTAAAACTTAGGAATGAAGCAAAGAAAAAGGGTAAGACTCATCTTGTAGGATAAACTGACCATTGGAATCAAATTTGTACTTGGACAATAACACCAAAAATTAGACACCCTGGGTTTCAATGTTGTAGTCCTATTTGGGTGCTATTATCTAGGAGGTGTGGGACTTAGGGGGGTGGATATAGGCCTAAAAGAGATACCTATGTCTATAAGGGTTAAGTCCAAAAAGATATGGATGACTAGGGATAAGCAAAGAGTTGTCTAGGGTAGAATAAGACCAAGAGAAGTCAAACAAAAGGACATGGCTAGATGTGAATAAAAGCTCATATTCTCTAGTCAAAGTCTCATATGAAAGGACCATGAAAAGACATGATATGTGTGGTTTCTTGACCAAATTAGGGTGTATAAATTTGCTACCCTTTTAATCTATTGATGTAATGAAATGAAGTACTAGAGTAAAAGAAAGAGAAGAAGATGCATACCTAAACTTGTGTGAAGATAAGTGTGTTGAGAAAAGGTCTAACTTCTTAGCCAGGGAAGTGGATGAAAAACTAAAATAGTGCATGGAGAAAGAAGGAATCCTTAAAATAGATTCCACTTTTACTAAATTTAAAAAATACTTAGAGAAAGAAGGAATCCCTATAATAGATTCCCCCTGTACTGAATTTGAATAATCTGAACTAGATGTAAGAAGTGCTCAAACGTCCAAAACTAATGTGTGTCCTATGTCCTACACAAACTCCTGGGTCTAGGTCTAAGTAATACAATGGACCAATCACTATAGAACATTGTATAGTCCAACCTGGTGAAAACTTGAGTAATTCTTGGGTGTAATTTGAAAAATTTGGTAAATGTGTAAGATGAAAATGGCATGTCTTAGCATCCCAATTTGTATAATCCTAGAAGATGAAGGACATGAACATATGTGCCATGCCCCCAAATATAGTATGTGAGTGAGGCATATGGATAATCTATAAATATATATAACCACATGTGATATGATCTATCATGTCATGTCCCATGTGCAAAGTTGGAGATCAAAATAATGTACTCTATACTATGCTTATGATCTACTATCTAGTCCTATAATTATGTCATACTATATGAAGCTATATGTGTGAGAAATGTATTAATGTACATGCATCTAAATTTAGTATCTAGATAGTCTGTATATCTATAAACTAAAGGTGTATCACTTTGAATGTCTTTAGTAATGCTAATTAACCTAATCTAATCTGAATTACTATATAATCTTGACCAAACTTGATTGAGTGATGCTAAGTGACCCATATAGTATAAACCACTAAATGATCTTGACCAATTTGAGCTAAGTAATGGTAAGTGACCCTTATGTTTTAATCACTATATGTTTCAATCGATCTAAGTTGAAGCTAATAATTTGACTATAAGAGGTGTAAGAACTATGGTGTATCCATCTATGAGAATGGATAAGTGTGTTGGATAAGTGTAGGAGTAAGAATATTAGGAATGATACCCCATTTTTGGGGAGAGGGATGAGATATATTATAGACAAGGTTGAGCTAAAAGTGATGACTAGTGTCATATGAATAGTAACTAGGTTGGTATGTATTGAGTAGATTGATAGTCTATTTTTTTGATTAGTGAGAATTAAATTACTAGGATTAAAAGGTGTCTTTGATTTGTTAGGATCAAAGCTTATGTGTGGGTATAGTATAAACTAAAAATGTTCATTCCATGGTAGGAAAACAAGGTGAAAGTAAATTGAATGGATTGAAAAATTGATTAATTTGGCTGGGTTGTTTTAATGAGTTTTTGATTGGTAGGTACCAATTTCTATATCAGAGTGCAAAAGAGGTATAGGGATGTGTGTATTCCATTGTATGAAAATGATGTAATGATAGAGAAAAGGTTGTGTGATGATTAAGGTATCATTGTCATGATTCTATTGAATTAAATGATTTGTAAAATAGAGTTATGGGGCTTAAGTTATCAGCAAAATAGTGTTTTGTTTTATAATAGAAGAGTTGGTTGATATAGAAATTCTAATTGACTTTGGATTCATTTGTGTAGTGACTAGTTTGAGATATTGAAGCTCTTGAGTTCAAAATGCCTAGGAGATGGGCACCTTCTATAACTCATTTTGAGTAGTTGGTAGCCTAGATTGAGGCTGATAAAGAGATTAGCCTAGTGAGTAAACTAGACATTTGATTTTTAACTTGTTTAGAAGCATATTTTGGATGTTTTTGAGCTATTTTAAGTAGTAAAGGAAAATTTTGACTAGTTCCAGTGCTCCTATCTTAGAGTTAGCATTGTTGTCCAAGATGTAGCACTGTTGTCCAAGTTACAACACTATAGTCAAGTGCTAGTTTCCTTTTGTAACACTGTTGTCCACTATGGATGGTTTTTTCAATGTTTGAGTTGTTCCTAATTTTTCTCTATTTGGCTATTTTTCTTGGTATTGTTGTTTGATATATATTTTATTTTTTGGTGTTTTTGTAAGGTGTGGTATAGATGCAAGAGTTTCATAGAGATGAGGTGATAGAGACACTAAGGATGCTACCATTATTTATTAATGAGTTTATTGTTATGGCTAGGGTTGGGTTGGGTCATGTATGTGACCTAGGCATAATGTAGTGGGATAGGTACATGATTATTAACTTATGTGAGAGGTGAATTACTGATACCTGTACATTATGGATTACTAATAGAGAGATCACTTTTACTCTAGAGGATGTATACCACATTTTGAATTTACTAATTATTAGGTGATGGGTGACATTAGAGGATGACAGAGGTCTAGTTTCCATTGTTTGTGCATCTATATACTTTAATTGGGTGCCTTCAAGAGTAAATCACTAAGGTAGTGATAGTGATTTTCTATTATTAGTGATTATGCAATTGAGTGTTTTGTGCCTTCAAAAGTGGTTAGCTATATTGTTGGCTTCTTTTGTTGTAATGAATGGCAGTGGAATGTCTATTACTTATAGGATATATAGGGTGGTTTGTAGCATTGAGTTGTATGGTACTATGTTATCATGGGGTAAGACTATGCTTGCCTACTTATACAAAGATTTATATATATTTACATAGGAAGCATTAGTGGTGGTGTGGGTGAGGCTACTTTGTTACATTATTGGGTATATGAGCACATAGTAGTTGTGTGACCTATTAGATTACCAAGGTTGAGTTGGGTATATCCATAGCTATTTGGTGAGCGATGGATGAGTAAGTTGGATATCTAATCTCCTAGGATAGATCACTATAGGAGGATGTTAGACATATTGGTGGCCCCTAATATAATATAAAGGCCCTACAGAGGATTCCCTAAATAGCCTAAGGATGGAGAGTAGCTATGGTATATGATGGTCAATTATTGGTTGGAGTATATGAGTGCTTTCAATATGAGTGTGTGACTAGGTAGTTTAGAGTTTGATAGAATGTTCCTCCTATAGCATGGGTGTAGTTGAGGAGTGCATGAGCACTAGTGAGAGTAAGGGCTTGTGCTAAATTGACTTAGGTTGAGTTAGCATTTTTACCTTTGGATGTACATGATGTAGCTATAGATATTATTGATGTAGATGACAAGGGATGTATTAAGGTATATACTACATGATGGGCTAGGTAGCGATGGGATCTATTGTATTTCATGGATGGAGTGGATGTTCCTACATATGATGAGTTTGATTTGATCGAGATGATGGGAGGCAATCAGTGATTGTATTTAAATTGTACCTATGTTTGTTCTTTAATTTAGATTTGAAAGTATATATCTAATGTAGTTTTATACTTATTATGTGTGTAGGTGGGATGGGAGGTGCATAGGATGAGGCACCTACTGGGGTTACCAAGGGAGATGATGAGTCTTAGGAGACCACCATTGAGTCGAATCTCTAAGATCTTGCATGGCATGTTCTTGATAATGTGATGGAGGAGAGTTTGATTGATCAAGTGATAGTTATGGCTCACATGTACGCTCATTTATTTGATAAGGTTACTATAGATACAACTAGATTTGTTAGGGTAGAAGGATAGAAAGATGAGCTTAGAGCTAAGTTGGATAGGCATAGGATGCCTCCACCTAATTGTGGCATGGTGATCATGAATATTGTGGATGACCATATGGATCTTCAATGGTGATATGCAAACTACATGAGGAGCATGGTCAGTTGTTGGAGTGGGATAGTCAGTGTAACAGGCATTTAGGAGCTTGGGGAGGTGTACGGTCATTGAGTCTTAGATAAGATTATGAGACAAGCACTGGAGGAGAGAGTGAGACTAAGAGTAAGGGTATTATTCCCATTCATGATTGATTTTACCTTGACATGATGTATATGTTTTGAAAGCTTCATGATATATATATATATATATATATATATATATATATATATATATATAGAGAGAGAGAGAGAGAGAGAGAGATTTTGGTTTCATTTTGAACTCATGTGTATTTGTGTTATGGATTCTAGAATATGTTGGTATATTGACTCTAAATGGTTAATTTTAGAAATGGTTGATCTAAAATTGATTTTGAATTTTAATGTTCTTGGTAAATGGTACTTGGGATATGGGATTTGATGTTTTGATATGTTTGGATGTGATGTTTTGATAATTATGAAGTTAGGCTTATTGATTTTGAAATATAATCATATGTAAGCAAAAATTCACTTTTTTAATTGTAATTGGTAAACTATTTGGATAAATTTGAGCAATATTTGGATATATTTGATTTAGTTTGAGTGGGAAAGTGTTTGAATAAGTTTGATTAGGTAATATATGGACTTTCATAGTTTGGTTCTAGCTAGGGATGGCTATCTAGAGTTAGGAATGTTAGTTGTTAATAGGAGGGGAAAGTAAGATAGCACTATGTGCGTATTACCTTCTCGAGAGTGGCTCAAGAATACAAAGGGTACTTAGACCTTTGGATCCATCATTGCCCTGATAAGAGAAGCTTAAAAATAAAACTAGTATGACTATACATTATATTATTCTATGTTGTATCACTATCTAAACCCTATCAACCAACTGAACATGTGCCCATACTGCTCATTTTGTGTAGGAATGTGCTCTATATCTGATACTATCTATTGTGTGCTAAATTTTGCTATGTGTGGAGATTCTACAAAATTTAACTTGATTGGTCATGTAGCTAAAATTAGATGCTATGGAGGAGGATCATCTATTAATAATCATAGTGGATTGCTATGTGAAATAACACCTTGTGGGCTCTACTGTGACGTTTATGATTGAATAATAGATTAATATGGAACTATACCATGTGATGGGGGTTCATCTAATCTTAACCATAGTAGGTTGTTATGTGAGATAGGACCTTGAAACTCTACCTATTGTGAATATTTTTCATGAGTGGTACTCTATTGTTATGCCTATGAATCTCCTAGATATGTATATGGAATTATATTAGGTATTCCACAAACTATGCTACTATATGTAGGTTTTTTTTCCTGTACTAGTTTGCAAACCTTATAAATAGTTCAAATAGGAGATCTCTTATGAGATTCTATCCTAAACCCTACATTGCACTCATAATGAGTGACCAATGATTCCTATAAAGGAATGTCCTGGGATGAGTCAGTCATGGAGGAATGAGGTCTAAGGTTTCATAATAAAGGAAATCTTTGTGCCCCCTATGTGAATGTTATGATACACTTATTGACACATCTAGCAATGCAATATCTAAGTCCAAAATAGTCATTATCTATGTGTTAATGGATATGATGATAGTCACAAAAAGGCTGATGTGGCTGCTTATACAAGAGATGTGGATCTCATTAGTGAATAGAAGGTAATGTGATTAACCTTCTATCTAGTAGTGCTAATAATATGGTAGATGGGCTATCCCACTTTGAATCAAAATGTAGTGGTGTTTTAATGTTGTTCTCTATAGTACATACTAGATGTTATGTTTTGAAAAATTACTCTTTGTTTTTGACTATTTTTTGTTGTTGTGGTCTCCTATCTTATCTAAGACATGGTGGATGTTGAGTGATAAGAGATGTATTTGAAGATCCTACTCTAAAGTCTAGAGTGATACGATCAACTAAATATACCTCAATTAATCCCAATTTCTTTTCCAAAGATATAATTGTGTAACATAAATGTTTAAAACAAGGCTCTATTTGATATAGTAGATGCTTGAGCAGAGGTTGGCAAAGGCCTTTGATGAAGATATGTTGAATCTCTCGATCTACTAGTTTGTATATCAATCTTAATATATGAGCCTTAAATCTTAAGATATAATCTCTAATTAGATCTGAAGAATTTTGATGTAGTGTGGTAAGTTTTTCATATGTAACATGAGGGCCCATGTTTATGATGTAGTTCCTAAGAAATGCTTCCTTTAATTCATCATATGTGTGTAACAAATTGATGGGGAGTAGATGAAAGAACCAATTCTATGATTCCTATACTAATGTCTTCTAAAATAACTTGAGTATAATCAAAGGTATCACATGAGGTGGTAAAGCCTTTTAAAAGGCCTAAAGATGTGCGAATGGATCTCTAGTTCCATCAAAGTGAGGTAATGATGGTAGCTAGAAATGCTTAGGTAATGAAGCTTGTATGAATGACTTTGGAATATGGTTACCATGTAGATCATTGGCATAAATACAAGATTTATATGATTTATTTTCCAAGGTAAGGAGATGTACTTGCTATGTTAGTTCCACAATTGCATGCATCAAAGAGATGATCTCTTGGGATGGTACATTAGTATCTTGAAGTGGTTCATTTGATCATTGATTTTGATTGTTAATTTTAACAATCGGAATGCTACATTTATAAAGTGGATCATAAAGAGGAGGTGTGTTCACTTGAACCTTTGGAGGAATGATAACTTGGACCTTACTAGAAGGATGTGGGATACCATTCTATTTAAGTGAAGGGTGAGAACTGGGTTCTACTGTAGTGAGGGGTGGCTTGCAGGATTCATTGGTATCTTTATGTGTTAGTGAATCCAATTTAAATTAAGTAGAATATGTGATGTTAATATTATCATGTGCATCATTTGACATAGAATCCTAAATAAAAGTAGGAGAAACATTTTGACATGCATAAGATTTGAGAGGAGTGAGAGAAGGGTTAGAAGTATGAGATTCATTTTATTCTGCACTATATGCATATTAGTCATCATTATTCCATGCATTATCACAATTTGAATTTTCTTCATTTTAAATATAAGAATTTGAAGTATCATTTTCATAATCATTTGCATGTTCACTATCATATTCATTATCACTTCCATCATTGCTAGGGAGAGGTGTAAAAGAAAGATTTAGTTCCTTTCTAATATGCAATAAGTTATCATTGGAATTTTAAATATCATGTGTATCTATGATATTCATGGATGAATTATATGAATTTTCTTCATTTTCAAAATGAGAATTATTTTTAGGATAGTTATCATTTGAACATTCTTTTGAGAGAGTGGAGTTAGGAACACATAATGCATCATTTGAACTATGCTTTGGTAATTTGATTCTATTGCATTTATATTTTTGTAATTTGAACACAGTCATAGCTAAAGTGAGAGAGAGATTAGGTTCACATGGAAGAAAATCATCACCAATAAGAGGTTCATTTGGAAGTGCATGACTAATTTGTGCATCTGGTGCATTGTGCCTAGGAAAATGAGGTGAGAAGTATCTTTTCCATTTATCAAAATTATTTTCATTAGAATAAGGAATAAAAGAGATGGGTTTAAGAGAAAAATATTCATCTATTTGTGATTCACCCTCATCATTATATATATCATCATATACTTCATTAAAACAATAGTCATTATCTTCACTATAAATGAAATCATTTTCTATAGTTTTAGCTAATGTGCAATTTTGAAAATTTGTCCAATCATTGTCATAATTGTAAGAGAATTTTAGAAATTGATATATGGGATGAGAAGGATGAATTGCCTTTGTGGCCATTTTATCACCAAAGAGAATTTTGAAAAGTAATATGAAGCAAATAAATACACAAAGAATTACTAATATTTAATTTTGAAAATTACATTTTGATAGCCCCAAACAATTTTTAATAAATTCAAATAATTTTTCTAAACATTATAAGTGAGGGAAATTTGAGGTTTGAGGATCTAGTTTTAAAATCTAGATTTTTGAAGTTTTTGAAGATTATGAAATAATTTTAAATTCTAAAAATTATTTGAAACATGATAAATACACAAAAAAATTATACAAAAATTAGAATTTTGAAAATTAAATTTTTGCACAAAAAACTACTAATTTTGAAATTTTGAAATAATGTTTGACAAGGTAATTAATTTTCAAAAATTCCAAAATAGTTTTTTATAATTGGCAAGGAGGAAAGGCTTGGTGTTTGATGACCTAGTTATGAAATCTAGGGTTTTAAATTTTTTGAAAATTATGCAATTATTTTAAATTTTAAAAATAGTTTTGAATAGGATAAATGTACAAAAAGAAATAAAAAAATCATAATTTTTAAAATTAATTTTTTTTGCAAGATAAGAAGGGAAAACCCTAAGCGTAGCTAGGGTTTTAAATTTATTTAAAGAAAGTCAAGTTCACCAAATGTTTTATTATTTTAGGAAAATCTAGTATTTAGATCCTAAATAATAAGGGTCTGGAATATGGAAAGAATCTTGATTAAATATAGTAAAATATAAGTTTATATCAATTTGATGAAACTAGTTTGCCTAAGGGAGAAGAACATTTATCTAAAATAAATAGGGTGATTTAGATGAATCAGAGTCTAAGAAATCACACATAGAACTGAGACACTATTTAGAACCTAAATCTATCTTTTATTTTTTGATTGGATAGGATTATCAAAAATAAGACACCCTAATGTTTGGTGTTATATTCCTTTTCTGGTGCTATTATCTTTAGGCAAAAAAATTTTGGGTTTTGGTTGTTTGCTCAATATGACCCTATGTACCAAATTTTAGATCTTAGGAGTCATTAGAGATCAATTTAGGTCTACTTCAATCTTTAGCACCTGTATTCATCTACACACATGGAAAAAATAAATAGATAAAAAGCAAAAGGGCAAAAAACTAGGTTAAGGGAAGAATAATCACACAATCAAGAACCCATGCTATTTTGATTGCTACTTATATTAACCCTCAAGCTAGGGTCTCAGATCTGATGTAGTTCTCCCTTAGGGAACATGCATAATCAATGCACATGATTGATGATAGAATGAATTTTTCCTATGACCTTCTTTGATCAAGCATGCAAATTTATGTGTGATTTAGAGAAGTTGAGCTATACTATTACCTAATTTTTGATATGTCTAATGTGCTAAAATAGTAAGTGATAGATATAAAATGCCTTATGATGTCCTTTATATAAGAGACTTATTATTTCAAATTTGGGATTTTTATTTTCATTTGGCTAACATTGGAAAACTTAGGAATTTAGAAAATAAAATGGGTAAAAATCATTTTGCAGGAGAAATTGATCATTAAAATCAAATTTGCACTTGGACACTAGTGTCAAAAATTAGACACCATGGGTTTTAGTGTTGTAGTCCTATTTGGGCACTATTATTCAGGGGGTGTGAGACTTAGGGGGATGAATCTGGGTCTAAAATATCTACTTGGGTCTATAATGATTAATTCCAAAAAGTTATAGATGACTAGGGCTAAGCAAATAGGTGTCTAGGGTAGAGTAAGACCAAGACAAGTTAGACAAAGGGACATGGATAGATATGAAGAAAAGCTCATATTTTACATTCAAAGTGACTTATGAAAGCACTATGAAAATACATGATATGTGTGGTTTTTTGACATATTTATGGTGTATATAGTTTTCTTTTAATAGTTTCTTCAATAATGAAGCTTATGACTCACCTAACAAAGTAAATTATCTTTGGTTGTTATAGTTTAGATTCCTAGTATTTTGATTAGAGGAATTGGAATAATTAGATTGGTTAATAATGGGTGGAGGGGTGGTTTTAAGGACAAATAATTTTTGGTCCCTTGTTTTTGAGTTGAGTGTTGTTTTGGTTGTTGGGTTTGGAGGATGAGGTCTCACTTGATTTGAAGGTGGAGTTATTATTTTTCAAATTTAATTTTTCCTCATAAATGGATCTATTTTATAGTTTGTGGGCCATGGTGAAAGCCTTGTCAAAGGTCTTGAATCTCTAAACTTACAAAGTAGAGGAAATGTGTTTGGTACATTCCTAGGCAAAGAGATTAATCAACTTAGGTTGAGGCAGAGATAAAGAGAGTTGGTTTATGAGACCTCTATAATGGGCCATAAAATTAGTAATGAATTTATTTTCAAATTATCGAATGGAGTATAGATTGATGATGGAAACCTTCATAGAGATGTTTATGGAAAAGTGGTATAGGAAGGTTTGGGCTATTTGGGAAAAAGAGAAGAGGGAGTACCTAGGGATAAAACTATACCAATGTAGTGCTAGACCTGATAGAGACATGGGGAATGTCTAAATGAGGAGAGCATCATCATAGGTAATTAAGTAGCATGAGTGCCTAAATTATATCAAATGTTATTAGGGATCTTCCTTGCTTGAAACTTAGAAAATCTAAAAATCTCTTATTGAGGTGGATAAGGTCGAATAAGGATAGATGGGTGAATAGGTTAATTAAATATTTGGTCATATGATAAGAGGTTATAGGTACTAGAGATAGATGACTCTAAGGTGGTCATTTTATCCATTATAAATTTGATAACATTGATTTATCGTTATGAACCCCCGTAGTTATAGGGCAGGTTTTATTATGTTTAGGCAGGCATAACATAAAGATATCCAATTGAAGGTTGTCAAGTTGGTACATATTGGTATGTGGATGGGAGTGGTTGAGAGGGTGATGGGTATAGGTAAGTAGATGTGGAAGGTTTGGTGGAGGATAGGACCATATATCTATATGGGTTTGGGACATAGCTCAGTTAGGTACAATAGGTATTTGTTGAGAACTTTGTATGGGTTGAGTTGGAATGATGGTTAGGTTTATATGTTGGGGATAGGTGGTGATCTTATTACTTATTGGTGTAAGGGTGGAAGGTATAGGGACTACCAAGATCTAGATTAGAGTGGAGGTAGGTGGGTGGGTTGGAAGTAAGAGGGAAAGTAACAACATTGGTAGAAGGTACTCCCACTGTAAGAGGGGTATGGATAACCAAAGGCTAGGTGGCTCCTATGTCAGAGGAGTTATTAGTTAGGGGAGATGGTGTTTGGTTATTGATTGGTTTTTCATAGTGGTGTTAGTAGGATGGTTGGTGGAAGATAAGGGTTAGGTAGCCAAAGGTCTAGTGGAAGTGGGGGAAATAGAGGTGGTACCCATAAGGTGGGATATCATCCCATAGGGTAGATTGATAGGTGGAACTAAAGCATGGGTATGATGAGAGATGATGTGGAGGTAATATTGAAGGGCCATGGGGTTGTTGTCTAAGAAGGTAGAGAAATTTGCATCTCCTTGGGAAACTATCTAAGGGATTATAGGACTATCAAAAGGATGGGGAAAACATCTACATCTAAGATGTAGTCTATGGATGAAGAGGAAGAGGAAGATAGATGGTAAGGAGGTGGATCCTAGTTTTCCTAGTTCCTTAGTTGTTGCCTAGTTAGAACCATGTAAATGGGAAAAAAGGAAGATATAAGCAATCTCACAACTAAAATAGAGAGAAGACAAGAAAAAGTCAAGGAAAATAAAAACACACTAAAGAATGTTAATCCTAATATTTATTTTAGTCTCTCTTTTGGATTATGCCTTAAGCTTTAAGAACTATGTAAATGAAATTGGCTTATAGAGCAGGTACTATAAAAGAAGTTTATGATTGGTTTTATGTTGTGTTTAATCTCTCAAATGGATTTGTATTGGAAATCATTATGTGGCTTGATATTTGGGCTTACCACCTAACTTCACACACCATAATGATAAGGGTGTCAATTGCTTAACCAAGATATACCAATTTATAAAGTTTATACTCAACTAGAGAGTTGAGTTGGTTCTCCTCTTGGTGATGAAATCCAAGAAAGATAGCTTGGAAAGGTGACCCCTATGTAATGAAATCCAAGTTAGGCCTTATGTCAATGTTTGATGGTTGATTAAGTGTACGTTTTTTGGTCTTGTGTGTGTGATAAGAGTGAAGCTATGACTAAATTGCATTGCTTTAATTTAAACTATGTGAGCTAAACTTGCAAGCAACCAATATATGCAATCAATTTTAAGCCCAAAAAAAACTTTGATTTCATTGTATAAGTATAAAGGTAAGAATAATAAAGCACCTATATGTAACTATAAACCCAAGAAAAGACTCAAATGGTCTCACCAAGCATGCCAAAATGTTTTAGAGAAATTTCACTTATATTCTTGAAAAGGAAGATAAAATAAACTCAAGAAGGGTATGGTATTAAAAACTTATATATTATCCATGAGTTGATCTAGACAGTTGTAGATACTCTTCTTTGTCATGGGAGGAATGACCTACATATAATAAATCACTCAAAGAAATGGTTTGATTTGTTATATAGTTGGGTGGATTCGCTAACAAGCTAGATCCAAGAAGCATGAGATTCCTTGGAGATTGTCAATACACACTTTTAAACAATCAAGTTCTGAAAGATAAAGTACTTGCATAAATAATCGAAGGTACTAAAATTAAGTAAAAAAAATGATTCATAAAACCAAAGATGAGATTGACTAATTATAATAATAAATAAATTGATATTAATGTAAAATAGGTTGGGTATGGTTCAAAAAATAGGTTAAGGCTCTATGATTAGGTAGAGGGTCTAAAATTGAGATTTGGTTGAGGTATAGTGGGTGAAAATAGCTTGATTTTATTTTATCACATAGTTATCATTGGTATTTGGGGTGACCATCGATGGTTAGGGTAATCGTGTGATTGGGACAAATCATTGACAGTTAGGATGAACATTAGTGGTTACTGTGGGTTGGCTCTAGGTCAAGAAAAGGATGTTTTGATGAGGTTATAGAATGGAATTTTGAGAGATAGGTTTAGGCTAGGTTGGTTTTGAAATAGAGAAAAAATAATTGATTATTAAAGATAGATACTTAGCTTGCTAGTTGTTGATCTAATGAATAGTTGAGATAGTTGACTAACAAACTCATTAATGGAGTCTAGGGTAGTTTTGGTATAGTAACAGTACTTGGATATTAACCAATGGATGGAATTACTTCATCTCTCTATCATACTTGTTGGTTCACTAGATCGCTATAAGAATACTTATACAAGGAACTCTAATGCAAGAGGCTCTAGATATGTATGCAAATGATTGGTTGATTCAAGATTTGGATTCACCCTTTCTTCCTTTATTATTATAAGAAGGAAGGATAGGTAAAAAAATATTTTAATAAGAGGTTCAACAAGTAATTTAAATTTATTTTTCAAATATAGTAGTTCACACATGAATTAGATTAGCTAAATATTAAAAGGAAAGTTGGAGTTGACTAGAATTTGATTATTTAGGTGGTGAAAACCTAACCATCAGTGGTTAGGCCCAACCATAAAAATTTAGGGTGATCATCAATAGTCGAAGGTCAAAGGTAAAGCTTGGTAAAAGGTGGGTTAGTGGGATAATTAGCTAATCGTCTAACTTGACTTAGGTTTTGGTTTGTGATCGAAAGCTTAGGGTTGGTCCCTAGGGGTTGTAAGGGTGTTTTGACACTTAAAATGGTAGTGTTTAATTTTCTAGTGTCGACACCAATAATAATTTTTGATGAAGACGCATCTTTGTTGATAATGTAGGTTGTCCCATCCTTTGGCATGGATAGCATTATTTGATATACTTATTTACTTGCCTATGTATGGAACTATAATAATATCTTGATCCTAAGATCTTATGCATGTTTTATTTTTGTTAAATAATGCCTTCCTCCTGGTTCATCATGATAAGCTCTAATGATATCATATGTTTCATGATCAGGTCCATACTTAAATAACATGTCATTAATCTATTTGAAAGAATAACTTTATTTAATTAAAAAAATTCTCTCTTTTCAAGTAAAATGAGAAGGAAAATTTCATTTTGATAAATAGTTGGATATGTTAGCAAACCATAGGGATTCTATTGAAATAACAAAAGGTTGTTCATTTGGAAAGCTATCCTCAACTAGTTCTTCATTACTTGCATTATATATTCTAGAAAAAAGTCTGCAACTACATTAATTTTTACTAGTTTATAAATGATGTTTATATCCAATTCCTACAAAATTAAAAAACATCTTATATTTATTTCCCCTACTATATGCTAATTCATAATATACCTTATGGTTGAATGATCTATGTATATGAAGACATTATAACTTGTAATATAGTGTCTAAATTTATTGATGGTATAAATTAAAGAAATGAATTTTTTATGTGGTTTTATAATTTATTTTAGTTGGTGTGAGATTCTTGTCAATATAATAAATGGCATACATATAATTATTCTAATCTATTTTTAATAAAAATGCCCCCATTGCATAACTATAAGCATCATTATAAATGTGAAAGGGTTTTTCCCAATTAGATCCTCTTGGTACTGGTGCAGAGCTAAATTTTTATTTGATGGATTCAAAAGCTTTTTAACAATCCTCACTCCATATAAATTCATTATCCTTTACCAACAAAGTAAATATAGGAGCAATATTTATATTGAAGTCTTCTATAAAATGTCTATAAAAACCAACATGATCAAAAAAATTCTTGATATCAATTTGATTCTATGGGATAGGTAGGTTAGAAATAGTTTCAATTTTATTAAGATCTACTTATATTCCATTGGTATAAATGTGGTGTCCTAATACTATGCATTGATCCATCATCATCAATAATTTCTTATGGCTTAATGATAGTTGGTGTTCTTCACATCTGGTTAAGACCTTGTCAAGATTGTGTAGGGCTTTTTCAAATGTATATCCATGAGTCGTGAAGTCATCCATATATACTTTCACATAATCATTAGTCAAATCAAAGAATATAGTTAGAACTACTCATTCAAAAGTATCTTGGGCATTACAAATACCAAATGTTAAAATTCTATAAGAAAATGTAACCAATGGATAGGTGAAAGTGGTTTTCTCTTGATCCTCAACTACCATAGTTATCTGATTGTACCCAATAAATCCATCCAAGAAGGAAAAATATTTTTCCCTACCAGATTATCAAACACTTAATCAATAAAAAGAAGAAGAAAATAATCCCTCATAATGGATTTATTTATCACCTTTTAATCCACACACACTCTCCATTTTTCTTTGGTATAATTACCAGTGTAGAACCCCATTTGCTATCTAAAATATGATAAATGAATCCTATTTCCAAAAAAATTCAATTTTAGTTTTTATTATATTCATTAATGTTGGATCTATTCATATTTATGGTTATCTAAGTGGTTTGTCCTAACTTGTGTAAATGTGATGGGTACTGAAACTCAGATGAATTCCTCTCATATCTCTATAATCCCAAGAAAATGCTTTGGTATGTTTTTCTAGGACATTAAAAACTTTGAATTTTTGATCGTGGGTTAACTAGATATTTATGTTCAATGTCTTACCTGGTAATACCATGATCTATTTAGTATCAAGATGGACATATTACACTAGTTTAAAGTCACTCATTAAATAATTAAGAGGACATGGATGTTGTAATAACAAATAAAATGTAGTTACATTTTTTACAAATCCATCTCCTAGATGAATGATTCTAGTTAATGGATAATGGAATGCAGTTAAAAAATTAGATGGTGTGGCCCAATTCTAAATACTTTCTTGCAATGGTATGTGGTCATATTTTGAATGTTCAAGATTTATTTTATAGTAACAAGTATGGTAGATTCTATAATTGAGAAATTGATAGAGTCTGAAGTGGATAAACTAGTAGAGTCTAAAACATATGTACTAATAGAGTCTAAAGCAAGGAGACTGACAGAGTTTGCAGATAGGAGACTAACAGAGTATGAAGCTAGGCTCATGAGGTCAAAAATTTCTTCCATATCATGTAATAACTCATTATTTTATTCTTGCATGTGTCCTTGTATAATTATCATGGCCAAAGATGAAAGATTATTCTTTTTTTAATTCTGGTTCATCTACCTAAAATGTTTTAGTGTAATCTAATGATGGTTTTGTAAGTGTATAGTGTAATAAATGTAGTTTTCATGTCTCTTCATGTAGTGATAGAGTCACCTGGAAGGTCCATGAACCATCTCATGGCTACCTCCTTAATTGTAGAAGGGAACAGCTTGAGTTTTCGACTATCAGTTGTGTAAACACAATTTTAGCATACCACTTTGAATTCAAATAAGAATTGATCTAGATCTTTTGAATACTTACCCCTAAAATTTGTTATAATTGATGGTGAGATTTTTTTCATTGAGGTTTTATCTACTAGATATATGAATATAGGAAAAGAAAAGGTTTTGCCTTGTTGTAATTACAATTTATTTTCTTTAGAGTTTTCTATATTTCCTTGGTTATTAGCCATGGTTTCTATTTCTTCCCAACATGTATTAGAGATTTAATTTATTGTTTCTTCTTTATATTTCAAAAAATGGGGTCTAGGACCTATTATTCTAGATAAAGGATCTGTAGGATTAATTATTCCTATAAGATAAGATCTCCCAAATGTGAGTCTTCTTATAGTATTTTTTTATGAGGATGATCTTGGTTTTAGTGATGAATCTAAGCATGATTCAAGTGTTTTTATTATATTTTCATATCCCTCAGTCAAACCTTTTATTCTTTCTTCCTTTGGTCCTAATTTAGGATCTTTAGAGATGAACCTTCCTTTAGTGTCTCTAGATTAGTTCATAAATTATTTTTGTTGTTTCTATTGATTTTTTTATGTTTTTGATTTTTACTATAGACCAATAAGGATTACCTTAATAACACCTAAAATACCTAGAAATGGTGCTAAAAATGATGGATGTCATTAATCCCTTCATTTAATCAACTTGATATAATGATGCATTCAATTCAGGGTTAGTGTCCAAAGTCGTTTGCAACAATGTTTATGATTATAGGTCTTATAAATATGATTTGGGGGTTATTATCTTACAAAATGTCCCAAATTTATAATCTAATCTATCTTAGAAAGTGTTTTCTTATGTAGTAAAGAAACACACTTAAAAAATTAAGACAGTCTAAATCTAATTTGCTGAAATAAACACACTTGCTAGAATTAAATAATCTACTAAAAATAAACACACTTTCTAAAAAAAAAAATCTATTAGAAATAAACACACTAATTTGAAATATTGAATTAAATCTTAAAAGATAAATTCATGGAGGTTTTTAAGTCTATTTATAATTTTTACTATAAACAAGAAATGAATTTATAATTACTAGAAATTATAAATACATAAAATACCATATAGAAATACATTCCTAGTTCCTAAGGAGATTGTGTCTTTCCTCACCTTGGCAATATGAATGAAAGAAGACTTAGTACCTAGAAATTGAAGCTTTATTCATTAATAAAATCAGATTACATAAATGCAATAGTAATTGTGTTGGACTATTAACTAAATAAATATATTATCTATTTCTCAAATTCTCTCTATCTATCATCATCAAAATATGAAGATCTACATTTATAATGTTGTAATAGAATATCCCTAGATATTAGTAGTAAATCTCCTCTTATCAAGATAAATTTCCTAATTTTAGTGGGTCTTAAAAATAGACATTTGATGTATTGGAATAGGAAGATCCATCAGTTACAAAATCCATTGCATATCTACTAAGAATGGCTACCTAGATCTACTAGATTTTTTTTTTTATTCAAGACTATGGACATATTTACATAGATAGATATATAGAAAGTCTATTTATAGTTTTACTATTTATAGTAGTTATATAAAGATTAAGTGACTAAAATAATTTTAGTTTTTCATGCTCAAAAGCTAGACTATAAGAGTCCATAGTGATTCTAGTAGAGTTTGAAGCAATTATGGTGAAGTCTGAATAATTTGGGGGAGTTTGAATAAATATGGTGGAGTCCAAAGCAATTTTTTAGATTCCAAAGAAACTCCATAGTAACTATGATGGATCCCAAAACAACTTTGTAGCAACTTGTTTCAAGAAACCTAAATGCTTGAATAAGTACATAATGAAGCTACTAATCTAGGTGGAATGCTTTGGTGAATGAAATTAGATCTTTCAGTGAGTTTGTAGCTACAGACTAGGTGAGTCCAAAGTTATTAGATGAGTTTGAAGTAGTAAACTATGAGTGTCTAAAGCTATTGAAAAATTTCAAAGCTTGGTCTGGATAATACTATAGTTCACCAAAATGTCAGAATGTTTTCTATAGATCACCTTGGAAGATCAATAAAAAGGTCCTTATTCCTTATATATAGCTGTACATTTGTATGTACACAAAATGGAGAGACTAAACTTGCAAATATTTAGAATTAAATAGCAGAGTTAGTCATTTAGGATTTAGTTACATTAAGTAAGATAAAACATCATATTTACTACAATAGGATTAGATACACACCTAAGATCCTTGCATTGGTCAATCTAGAGGAGAGGTAATGGAAGAAAATAAATGATAACTAATAGAAATAATGAGCCATATTTTGGACTCAATAATGCACAAATGATATAGAAGTTTTAATCCTCAAAAATTTATTGTAAACAATGAGTTGTTGAAAATTAATTTACTTTAGGAATTTGACATTCTTAAGTTTGGGAAACAATGTATTATTGATTTAAAATATATTAAGAAAGAGCTCATTGAGAGTGTGTTTGCATATGATGCTCATTTCAAAACCTTTTTTTCTGAGCTATAATTTTAAATCAATCCAACATAGCATGCCCAATGGTTTGTATGAGGTTTATTACTTCTATTTTAATAAACCTTATCCCACAAGACCTTTATTGATCTGCATGAGGCACTAGAATCTACCCTCCACACAAAAGATATGAAAAGTAAATACATAGTAATTATCCCCTTTATAGAAACCCAAATTATTACTATGATTTCTCAACTAGAGAAAATTATGGCCAATAATGCTCATGACACTTGTAGTGCCCTGTGTTGTTTTGACTATGAAGTAAAGGGTCTTAACAAGAATAATTATCCATGAAAGAATGTTTGTGCCATGTTAAAATAGTCATGTGACATTTGCAATTTGCTTTAACATGACACTAAAACAAAGTGTTAGTATATTTAAAGATATGTGATGCATATACATGCGATAATATTAATGGGTCATCGATGAGATTTATGAATCATGAACACAAGGTACTAGCTAAGTTGTTATATCTAACACATAATAAATTGGTGGGAGTCAATATTTTAGAGGTTGAGGGCATGGTAATAAATGAGGAGGTGGTCTCTTTCCACCTAGGACATGTTACAAGTGTGGATCTCTAGACCACTACCAACATTATTGTATGGCCTACACTATTTGTGCCTTTTGTAAATATGAACATCGAATGAAAGAATTCCCAAAATTGTATGCTATTATTACCAAATAATATAATCAAAAGGGTAATTTAGTGATATGATTTGATAAAACTCTAAATACTTAGTGGAAACACACCCTACCACTCCACCAAATGGACCCAAGATAAATATCACTACTTGGAGTGGTGCTCATTCCCAACCTATTGTTTTAAATCCACATATTTAAATGGTTCAACATGAAAAACCTTATGCATAACACTATATTGATTCCCAATGTCAGAAAGAGGTGTTGCATGACATAATGGCCTTGGTATGTGAGCTAGAAGGAAAAATTGAGCCCTTGAAAGACACTACAAGTATTGCTTGTAACTAATAGACTCAAGGAGCATATGATATTATAAGGTGTGTTTTTGGTGTCCTTGATAGCCACCTAAGTTCCTCCCCAAATTTACTTAGTGACACAAAACTATTTACATCATTTGTATACCACCCTTCAGGTTGGAATATGCACCTTGGCAACATGGTAAAATTGAGGTGAAAGAGTATTTTTAGAAATTAAAAGACTATTATGTTAATTAAGGTGAACATTTGTGTGTACTCAAATTTAAGTTTCAAGGAATAACTTCTCAATTGTGGTCTACTCATCGATACTAATTATAGACATGGGAAAAAGTATGTGATGCTATGTACTATCCTTTACACCATGAAAACTATGTTCACATCACCCTGAGTTATAATGGTCTTGCTTCTCTAGAAGACCATATAAATTTTTTTGAAGCCTTTGAGCATTGAATAATTTTTTTACCAAAATCCTTATAGATTCATGCATTTTATGGTAATCTATGCACATAGACTAGGGTGTTGTACATCCATTAAGAAAAACTTAGGGGAATGAATACTTGGAAACATATCACGTGGTTTGATTTCAACATTTTCATTTTCTTTTCCATGGGTTTATTTACATTTATCTTTGAAATCAATCCATCAGGTAGTAGTAGGAGATCATACACTACTTTAGGACCACATAAATAACATACATGGCATACCTAATCATAACATGGCCATATTTCAAGAACCTAATACCCTTGCTTTGGATTTATTAGAGTCTAATTCTCACTCTGAATATGCATATAAGTAATAGATACAAAAGGGAAAGCAATATGTCATGTATTAAGTTGATGAGGGTACTAGTTCTAATCTACCATAACCAACATTTGATCATTTACATTTGCATATGAATTATGGGGCATTTGATGTCAGAGATATTATGTGTTATAATTATATACCATATTCTTCCCCACTCCAAATGGTTCAACATAAGGAGGATGCACCTAAAATGGCCACTTTAAGAAACTAATGGTATGATATTGAGCTAACCAAAAAAATTAAAATATTGTAGGAATATCAAGACATTTTCCCATGTAATTACATAGAAATGAAGGGAGTGCATACATCATTGGATAAGATGCATATCAAATTGGTTGAAGGTGCTTGAATAGTAAGGGAATGACCATATTATATGAACCCTAATTTACATGCTAGAATTAAACAAGAAATTGATATAATGTTGTGCATTGGAGTTATTATTCTCATAGATGAATTTGAATGGGTTAGTCTTATAGTGATTAACATGAATAAATATGGTTGAATTCATATTTTCATGGATTACAGGAAACTTAATGTTATGTATGTCACTGACCCATTCTAAACACCATTCATAGAGGAAATTTTTGAAAGTGTTACTAGATGTGAGATCTACACTTTCATGATGGATTTGATACTATCACTAAGTGAAACTTATAGAGGAAGACAAGGCAAAAATAACATTTAAAATTAAATGGGGTTATTTTCCATATAATGTTATGTCATTTGGCTTAAATAATGCACTAACAGTATTCTCACACATTATGGTGAAAGCATTCAAGGATTTCATCCATATTTTCCTTCAAGTGTACCTGAATGACTAAACCATGTATGATTTAGTGCATAAATTATATGAAAATTTGTACTTCATGTTTAATCACTATCATCAAATTTAGATTTAATTAAATCTTATAAGTGAATGTTTATCATGTTTTTTGGGATTTTTTTAGGACACATCATTTATTGGGATGGATCACTAGTAGATTTGGCCAAGATTGTGGTCATTATCCAGCTTATAGATCCATCCCCTCAATGTGAGGTTTACACCTTCTTGGGTCACAATAGATACTATCATAAGTTCATTTAGGGTTATTATAACATAATAGTTCCAATGGAATAATTAATCAAATAAAATAGCCTATTCCTATGGACTGTTCAACATCAATAAGAATTTGAGGCTCTAAAAGAAAAAGTAGTGATTACACCCATTCTTTAGTTCCCAGACTGGATGTAGATGTTTCATGTTCATGTAAATTCTTTAGGAATGGCATTGGTGTCCATCCTTGCACAACCCAGTTAAGGAAACCTTGATCATCCCATATACTTTGCTAGTTAGAAGCTCACACTAGCTAAAATAAACTATAATATAGATTGTGAGGCCTTGTCCATAGTTTATGCACTCTAAAAGTTTTGACAATAATATTTGGCCACTCCATTTATATTATATATATACCATAAACATATAAATCATTTGGTTAATAATTTAGTGTTACGTGGATGCATTTGTCAATGGATTGTCCTATTTTAGGAGTTCTAGTTCTCTATGGTCATGAAACTAGGCAAAACCAATTTCATTCTAGACCAACTCTCATGAATTCCATATGGTAAACCAATGAGTGCAATATAAAATGATTTACATAATGTTCAACACTTCCAACTTATGTTTGTGACAAAAAATTAGAAGAAAATTCTATTTTTCTGATAATAGGCTCAATGTCAGACCACTTAGCACCCCAGAGAATAAGCAACTAACTATTCATGTTGCCCCCTTCTAGCTTATTAGAGGAGAAATATATAAGATAGAATGCGATGGGGTATTATAAAGGTGTGTAATGTAGCACAAGTTCATTGAATTAATTCAATAAGTCCATGAGGGTGTTATCAGAGGACATTATGCTGATGATGTAATGGTAAGAAAGGTTCTACTAGTTAGGTTATGGTGGATGACATTATTCAAGGATGTTGAAGCTTAAACATGCCAATGTGATATCTATCATTGCATATATAAACAAAAATTATAGGATGACATTCCCTTTCATTTGGTTTTTTCTCATAAACTATTTGAAAAATGGGCTATTGATTTTATTGGCCCCATTCAGCTTGTTACAAGATGAACTGATGTATATTATTTTACTACTACCATGGATTATCTCACATGATGAGATAAAGCAACACCCACATGAGACTTTAATGTTACTACCACTACTATATTCTATTGGAATATATCATCACCTAATATAGATGCCCATTAAGTCTAAAAAGTGATTGGGGTACTTAATTTATCAAAGTAACAATGCACATCCTTTTAGCTAAATTCGTGATTGCACACCGTAAGACCACACCATATCACGTTGAAGCCATTATTAAAATTAAATCCTTCAATAAGGTCCTTGGTAATACCCTAACTAAGATTTGTAATATTGATCACACTAATTAGGATGATCATGTTTTAGTAGTCTAATGGGCTTATTGAATTACATATAAAAGGATAAATAAAAGTACTACATTTAACTTTGTCTTTGGCATTGAAATAATCTTATTGGTGGAATTCCTTGTACCTTCCTTGCATATTACAAGTGTTGGTTCATTAGATGAAGAATAATCACTAAAATATTGACTAGATGCCTTATTTTAATTAAATGAAACATACATTCTCATACAATAGAGTCAAGGGGTTAAGAAGTAAAAATAGAAATCTTGAAATGATTGACAAATTAAAATAAAATATTTTCATCCTGGTATACATGTTGTCGTCTATGATTCAAATTTTGCACACCAGCTAGACAAACTACCAATCTAGTGGAATGGTATGTTTATTATTCATTATATCCATCGAACATGTGATTACAAGTTAAAAATTTTAGATGGCCAACTCCTTCTAGGCCATTTTAGTGGTAGTCAGCTTCAAACCTACCATTCTATGTAACACTTTTAAGCTTCATAAATAAGGTGTATGCCAATAGTTTAGATTAGGAATTAATTCTATTTTAAAATAAGTGTGATATTAGTTTCATGTCTTTTGTTAGGTTGTCTTTTTTGCATTTGGTTCTATTTTATATTTGGAACTCTATCATTTAACACTATTATCTTTTTGACAAATGAATCTCACTAGGTTATGCTGTGGAGGACCACACACATCTTTTACTATGGGGAAAGTTTGAATATGGATAAACTAATTAAGCTAAATCATGTAAATAAAAGTTTGGTAGGAATCTTTCATGACCAAAGAAATCTTAAAAGACAATGATTTGCACAAGAGGTGGCACATGACTTAGAAATGTGGGATGAAGACAATAAAATAAATGCCATTATAAATATGTGTTAAAATGTAAAAGGTACTTCCCATGGATAAATATGGGAATTTTATTTTTTTAAATAATAACTGGCATGCATTATGGGAAAGGCACAACAAATTTTAATGGAAGGATGGGTCAAGTTCATTTATTGACAAAGTAATTCCATAAATAGTAAGTGTATACACATAATATTTTCAAATTTTATCAGATATTGATGCTTTCTATCTTGCAAGAAATCATCAAGATTTAATCTCTTTGAGTGCATACCTTAAAGGGTACACTTGTAAAGGGGTGGGTAGACCATTGGTGCTTCATAATATTTTTATACATTATTTCCAATTATTACCAATCCAACTAGCTCTTAAAATTATTTTGCTAAGCTATTACTCCTATTTTGCATACCCATCCAATAATTTCCTACCTTTCATCCCTCTTTTCTTCACCTAAATCCCCTTTTGATACTATATAGTACTAGGTTGACTAGGTTGACCCTATACTCTTATGGGTTAAATTCATTTAGGGTCTAGGTCAGCTATTGGCTGACCTATCCTATGACCTAATGAATTTTTATCCATAACAGTACTAGGTTGACTGGGTTGACCTTGTCGATCAAAATTTTTAGAAGGGATTAGGGTTAAATATACCTATATATATATAAGATCATTTCATTATTATTTAAAAAAGAACAAAAAATATTATTTACTTGCACTTCTTTTCAATCTAATCTTTTACCATTCTACTTGAGGAGTCTTAACTTAGGGTTTCTACTTGGGGATTCTAGTCTTGTAGAGAAGTTTGGTAAAATTTGGATTTTCTTAGTGATCCTAACAAACTACAACCTCTTTTTAATCCCCTTTATTCAAGGGAGAGATTTAGTCTTGATGGGTTCATATTTTAGGTAAGTATTTTCTAAATTTTCTCCTCTCTTTAGTAGATATAAGTAACATACGTATTGGATTCGAATAATATTACTCTTCTTCTCCATGCATTAGGTTCTTACTCATACATAGATTAATTAAGATTATCCTATGCATGTTTTTTTTTACTAAACCCCATATTGTCCCATAAGCATTTGTGAGCAATAGATTAGATTTCTTTACTTTACTTTTTATTAGTTAAGTGAATATGAAAACATAGGTCTTAATTAGGGCTATTGTGTGATTGTGGTTGATTGGAGGATTTAAAACCCTCCCTAAGATTATTTATTTTGATAAGAGATACCCTAATTGGGTCTAAAAAAAACACATACCGATCATGTTCTTGATTATCTAATGTATCCCCAATCAAAAGTGTAAGTATGAACTATCTTCTCTGAGTTAGGATTGATTTATAGACATGATGCATTTATGATTGCATACATTCTATTAAACTCAACATGAATCTAACCCTTGTAGGTTTTATTTCATGTTTTTCATTATTTCATCATTTTATTTAATATTTTTCTATATTTAATATACAAGGACAATAGGGCTAGTATAGTTTCTAAGTTACATGCGTAGGATCAACACACAACCACATCAAAATGACTCTATTTTGTTTGTGCAAGTCTTCATAAGATATAGGTTACTAGGTCAAACAAATTAACATTGTACACTTATAGGCTTCTAAAAACATACTAGGTTGACACTACTATAATAGTATTTTTCATAGGCTTTAGTAAATAGGGAACTATAGAAATAGGTTGACCGAGTTGACATAGTTTGAAGAATTTGAAAGTAAAACTCAAGGCACTTCAACAATAATCTAACTTTCCTCTATATCTTCCAACCCACCAATTTTTATTTCTCTCTTTCTCTATCATTTTTTTATTCATTTAAATTAATTTTTTCATAGTTTTTAGACTTTAAAACTACCCTTATACAAAAAACTAAGTTGACCTAGTCGATCTAGTTCTGTATTGTGTCTTCTATCTGAAAGACTAGGTTGACACTATCGACATAGTTCTTAATAAACCCTTGTTTTAGTAGTATAACAATGACATTATCGACTCTATTCTATAATCTATGCATACACTATCATCTACATTGACACTGTACTATGATTTAAATTTTAAATTAACATTTATATGATAGTAATTAGCTCACACTTTCACTTTCAATTTCTTGCATGCTTAAAATAGATCACATAGTCTAATTAGGTGGTTTTTCAATAGACCATTTAGTTGCATTATTTTTATCTTTCTTTCACACACCACCAAATCACATAATTTCAAAATGCATTTAAATAATTATCTACCCAAGGCTACCTACTTGGATTTCATCACCAATGGAGAAGTTATCTTGATTTTATAGACAAGTATAAATATGTGGTTAATGGTATATATTGGAAAATCACCCAAAACCTTTATTTATATGGTGTGTAAAGTCAAGGGTTATGCCCCAATACTAATCTAATACCATTGCCAACACAAATTCCTTTCAACCTAAAACATCCTAAAACTATCCATAGATTACTTTTTAGTTCCTTACTTATAGCCAAATTCCCTATCATATTTAAATTAACACTTTATAATCTAAAAACATTCATAATAACCACTTAGTTAGCATTTAATTTCCAATTTGACTTCTTGATCTTTGCTCAATTATACATTGTATTGTAAAAACTTATATTGGCTAGCATTGGTGCAAGGTTTTGTGTTATGTGCCTCAATTGGATCATCCTCATTAACCCAATCGATTATGTGTTTACTTTCCTTTCTTGAATTCAAAGTACATCGTAATATTTTCCCTTATTTTCAATACATATTCATTATAATCAACATAGTTTCTTATAGACTATTTTTCCCCTACCTACAATACTAGGTCAACCTAATCGACCTTGTATATCTTTTTCTAGTCAGATAACAATACTAGGTCAACCCAATTGACTATGTAATCTTATTAGGTTCTATTTTCCCCAGTTTGTAGTACTAGGTTAGCCTAGTTGACTTTTTACCCTTACTACTTTCTCTATTTATTTGAATTAATTTTATGTTTGTCCTTCTTAGCATTTTTTTCATTTCTCTCAAGTCATCATGAATTTCCCTATCAAAATATTATTGAATAACTTGAATACATTTATATACTATATAAGATGTTCATTTTTCCCTCTTTTTTTCTCCCAAGATAACTCTCACACTTGGGGCACCTATCTCCCTCCATCTATGGCTTGTAACATTGTTTAAATCACACCTTAAAATGAATTAGGTGGATCCAATCCTTTCTATAGCTATAAAGACAATTCCCATATTCAAAATTTTCAAACTAATGTGGGATCAATTAACACAAGTTTAATAAATAATCTCACTATTAATCCATCTTCTAATAATCCTCCCCTAATTCCAATTTGGGGAGTGCTCCTACAAATACCAACCCACCAATTGATATGATTCAACATTTTGCACAAGTCATACAACAAATGAACACAATGAAAACTTATAACACCTCTCAAATGATTAAAATACAACTCTATTTGATCAATATGGATAATAAACCTCCAAATATCCATCCTCAATCCAATCCCAATTTTATTCCTCTACCTCTTAGAGATGCTTTAGGCAATGTTATTCCTCAAACCAATAATGAGTAACAAAATGATTCAAACTATTAAAAATTACCCTTTAGCTCCCTTAATTGTGTCCATTAATATTGGTAACATATCTCCAACTATCAAGTATGGTGGGACTAAACACCCTACCTCATTTCTCAAAGCCTTTGAAAATCTTTACAAAGAGTGGATCCAAACTAATACTTTCACCACAACTAAACTCTTAGTCAAAACCTTCACTGGAAATGTATTAGAATGGTATAACCAACTTCCCTAACATTCCATTTGGCAACCTTAGGATTTAGTGATTCATTGAGTCAAAGAGTTTCAACATAATGATATTCCCAAAAATTATCTTAGCCACTTCATCAATGCTAAGAAATCTCCCATCAAATTAGCTCATGATTTTATAAAATGATGGAACTCTTTGTCCAATAAATTTGATCATAATATGACTAATGATAATTTTTTAAAACTCTTTATAACAACTTTAAATCCTTATCTCCAATATAAGGTTCAAATTTTAGTTCCCTATACACTAAATGAAGCTCATGACCAAGCTAAACATCAAGACTTTCTTATTAAGCAATTTTGAACCTAATCCTAAACTCCTTAAAGGATATTTTCAGACATCTACTAATGTTATCACTAGAAATACTCTATAAGCCAAACTAGGAGTTGCCAAAGTTGGAATTCCTTCCTCTTATCACACACCAGTCTTTGTGCAACAAATGAAATAATTTTTACTACCCTTTAAACCTTTTACTTATCCTAACAATCTTCCTAAGTGGTATGACCCTAATCAATTTTGTTGCTTCCATACCAACATTGGTCACTCCTATGAATCTTGTAGAGGGCTCACTAAATTTATTGTCTCCTATATTCTTAGTGATTCATTTAATCATGAATCCATGATCAACCTTTATCATCAAGAGTACAACATTGCTTCTAAAAAATGACAAGTTTCCAGAGATTCTCTTTCAAATAACCAGAAATATTTTTCCACTATTAATAATCAACAAACTACCAAGGATTTTTGTGTTATTATTGCTGACTATGACCAATATTACAATAATTATCAATATCTTAACACCGTTAAGGTCAATTATCATCTCAAGCTAGCTCACAAAGATCCTGTTACCAAACCTAAGAAACCATCTTTAGAAGAACATATTATTAAAAATAATATAGCCATAAATTTAGCTTCAGAAACCCTTGAGGAACCATCTCCTCCTTTCTAACCCCCAACCACTTCTATTCCTTCAAAATCTACCTTAACTCATAAACATCATGTTGTTTATTCTTCTAAATCTCATTGGAATTTTCTTGAAGAAATCAAATCTATGCCTTGAAATATTCTACTTATGGATTTGGTTCATACTTCCCCTTATCATTACAATTTCCTTATGTAACAATTACAAGAAATTAAAGATCCATCTCATATAGATGAAGAACCAACCTCTATTGAACCTTAACCTACCAATGTGCATACCATTGAAACCGTGTGTCCTTCTTCCAAGACTTCTATTAAATTTATTGAAGAGGACATGAATAGTGATGAAATTATTTTTCATTTTGATGATCCACCACTATTCATTAAATATCCATTAATACTACCCTTACTTGTAAAGTTCTAGTTGATGAAGGCTCTGGTATTAATGTGATATCTTTATGGATTATCTAATAACTTTGTTATAACAAGGATCATCTAAAGAAAACATAAATTACTTATGATTTTGATAATACTAATTAAAATCAATTTGGTTGTATTTGTATTCCTCTCACAATCGAACCTAAGACTGTTCTCACTAAAATTATGGTCCTTGATTTACCCTTATCTTATAACATACTCCTTGGTCACCCATGGACTCATAGAATGAGGACCATTGCTTCTTCCAATAGACAATTAATTAAATTATTATATAATGAAAAATGGTATAATCATGAGGATGATCCCAACCCTTGGAGTATTCAACTTTTTAATCTAAAATCTTAGTATTGTATTCCTACCATTCCTAAGATCAATGTGCTCTTTTACTTGAGGTCATCAACATCAATCTTGATTTACAAGTCACTCTTACTAATTTAGATGATGATGAACCTAATGATTTAAAACATACTTATAAAATTACCAAAATACCTCCTTACATATCAGAGTGGATTTTTCCTTCCTTATTACCTCAGGAATACAATATTCCACTCATTGATGAGATCATTGATTTCCCCCTCCATGCAATGCTTAAGAGCCTTATTTACCTAAAGAGGGATTCAATTATGATTATTTTAGAGTGTAAAAATTATTTCAAGATCCTATTATCATGTCTCCATATACATTCAATAATATTGAGATTTTACCTTTTGAAACTCCCCCTGAATCTCAAGCATGTACAATTTCTCCAACATATGATGATAATTACATAATGTCCCAATCTCAATCTTGAGACTTGGATGCTCAACATTATTAGAAAACCTTAACTCAAATCCATGTTTTTAATCAAGATATTCATACGATTTCTAAATATCATGAATTACATCCTGAAGGTCATGTTCCTCCTACTAATTCTTTACT
This sequence comes from Torreya grandis, assembly GCA_037957365.1. Classification (NCBI taxonomy): domain Eukaryota; kingdom Viridiplantae; phylum Streptophyta; class Pinopsida; order Cupressales; family Taxaceae; genus Torreya; species Torreya grandis. The sequence continues at coordinate 5,701,198 of JARHVA010000345.1, read as the reverse complement.
TCTTGATACTCCTTGGGTGGTAGAACAAATCATACCTTTCGAACCTCTATAAATTCCTACATCTTATCTACCACCTATGAATCTAATCATTGCTTCTAATATTCACCCCATCAATGAAATTAATGAAACACCAATCCCATTTGATCCATCTACTTCTCCTCCTCCCAAGATTTTACTAGATGCTAAGGTTATGGATGTTCATTAGATACCATGGTAATAAAATTCTAGATCTAGAAGTAGATGTTGAGTATTATGGTACTTTTTCCTCCTTGCCTAGTGATGAAGCTATTCTTGAAATAATTCATGCTTGAGAACCTCAACTTCCTTGATAACATCACAAACTTTGGAATTTCAAAATGAAATCCAATTTTTTCAATAACTTCATTGCTAGCATTGATCATAAATCTAATCCAATTTATTCTCTACCTAATGCACCATACCACTTCTAATATGAGAATGCTATGCTTATCATAGAAAATAATCATATTTAATATGGTACTCCATCATTCCCTCAAACAATTATAGTTTTTCATGAACTCTCACCTACTAACTACAACAAAATTAGATTATTTTTTGATATATATCTTGAGATCTTCACCCAGTCCTAGAAGGACATGCTTGGTATTGACCATAGCATTATGGTGAACAACATCATCACTTATCTTGATGCCAAACCTATACATCAAAATCAATGGAAATTTCCACCTAATTTTTACATTTTATATCACAAGGATATCATCAAACATTTCAATGCTAAATTTATCAAACTAGTGGAATACTCTAAATGGATTTTAAAAATAGTTCTCATTCATAAAAAGGTCACCATGGTCATTCATATCTATATTAATTTCCATAATATAAATCTCTCTTGTCCTAAATATAATTTCCCTTTACATTTAATAGATGCCATTATAAATTCCATAACTGGTTATGAAATCTTATCTCTTATGGATGGCTTATTGGGTTACTATCAAATTCACATTGCCCCTGAGGACCAACATAAGACCACTTTCAACATGGAATGGGACACCTATTTCTATGTTAAAATTCCCTTCAACCTCAAAAATATTGGAGCCACTTATGAATGCATAATGACTCACACATTTCATGATCTTATCCATAAAATTATTGAAACCTATGTAGATGACCTCATCACTAAGTCCAAAAGTTATAAGACTCATCTTTCTAATCTTATCATCATCTTTGATCATCTTATTAAATACCAAGTTAGACTAAATCCTTACAAATGTGTCTTTGATGTCACATCTAGAAAGTTGTTAGTATTCCTAGTGTCTCTCCTTAGCATCAACATTAACCCTGATAAGATTAGCACCATCATCAACATGCCCATTACTCATTCCATTTTGGCCATTTGCACTTACCTCAACAAACTTGGGGAAATTAGATGATTCATTCCTTAAATGGCTTACTATATCCACTCTATAAATTCTCTTCTAAAGAAAGGTAATGATTTATAATGGATGTATCCTTAACAAAAAGCCTTTGACAACATGAAATAATCATTGCTTCACCCACCTACCCTTTATCCTCCTTCAAATGATCAACATTTGATCCTATATACTTCTTCCATACCCATATCAATTAAGGTAATTCTTTCCCAACAAGATGATATGAAAAGAGAGTATGCCATCTATTACATCATCCAAGGCCTTATTGTTTATGAGAAATGTTACATAATCACGTATTTTGTAGCTAAAAAGCTTCAGCATTACATGATATACCATACCACTTATTTCATCATTCATTTCAACCCCCTTCATCACTTCTCCAAATCCTTTCTTTCTATAGATAGAATTAGAAAATATATGGTCCTCATGTAATTTTATCTCTACATTATTACTAAAAAATATATCAAAGGATAAATCATAGCCGATCAACTTGCCACAGATCCTATCCCAACTACCAATCACAATCTTTTCATTCTTTGTATATAATGTGTTTTGTGATTATTGCAAGGTATTGATATTTATTCTCAACTTTATATTTTTCTTCTTTTGATAGATGGAATTTACACAATAATCTATGTTAGCATGTTTTCTACATTTTTCTCATTCTTATGATAACTAATCACACTTTTCTATCATTAAATAATTTTTTACCCCTTCTCACATAGTTTTTATGATTTGAAGTAATTCAAATTGTTTCATGTTCATTCCTCTTGATTTCCTTTCTTTTCACTCCATATTAGATAAAACAAGGTCAAAGTCAAGATGGCACTTTTATTTCACCTAAATTTATGAGACTTTTATACACTATGCTCTCCAAGTTCTCTTTCTTAGAAACAAAGTCCCAAGTAATCAAATAAAAGTCATCTTTAGCACCCATGTTTGGTTTTCCAAATATATATGGAGGAATATAAAAATCCATTAATAAAGTTAAAATCCAAATAATTTGAAAAAAAGGCAATGATATACAAAAGGCAACATACAAGCACATTTCCTATCTCCAATTGAAGCTAAAACTCCACAGTTGGACTCAAAATAGAGAGGAGGTCAATTGGGGTGTAGTAGGCCAGTAGATTAGAATAGGAGAATTCAACAAACTCTATGGTTCTACCTATTTTATCATGCAAGTACCCAATATTTTTAGTAGACCGATGGATTTATAAGGGGTCATAAGGAATAGGGACACATCATGGGAGGGTAGGCTCATTTTAATTTTCATGCATAAAACCTACATGGGATTATTTATATACTTCATTTGTTGACCAAAGACTTGTGTGCCTAAGAGAAGTTATTCACAGTCCTTAAGGGAAAAAATCCTCTTGTTTTGACAAACCTAATTTGAGTGTCTTGACTTTGATAAAGAGTTATTACACCTTGGTTTTTCCTTCATTATCCCCTCCACCCTTTTCATTTCCCCCCTTGACAAGCATATGTGATTCTAAATATGTTTTCCCTCTTCTTTACTCCCTTCTTCTTCATATATTAAAAACATACTAGCACTAGTTTGTTTCAATTTTATCTATCATTAGAGAAAAATAACATGTTTTCACAACTATTAATTACTTTATTTAAACCATGGATATATATTTATAGACTTTCCTTTATTTATTTTTACCATTTATTATCATTTTTATACCACCTTTTTTATGGACACTTGATTTCATTTTTACTTTTATGTACTTTTTCCATTATTGAGTGAGGTTGGATTGTTACTTCTCACTCATCCATGTTGTTTTAATTTTTATGGACTTTTTTCCATTGATGATTGAGTAAGGATTATTACTTCTCACTTATCAAAGTTGTTTTACCATTTTTGATTGCCTATATTTATTTAAGGATTGTTACTACTTTCACATTGATGTTTGATTACAATCCTTTTCAATATGTATCCTCAGTTTAACTTGGTGAGTTTTCCTTTCTTACTTAAGGTTTACTTTTTTGAGGTTTTCAGTCTTTAGTAGCCTTGGCTTTTTGATTACCTGACTTTATCTAAATTTTGACTTGGTTATTTCATCTAACATAGCACTTATCACCCTAGCTTGCCAAATTTCCAAGTATGTCCCATCCACATAGCACCAGTTATTTTGACTTTCTTGCATTTGTTTTTTTATCTTTAGTTTTGTATTCTTGGGTTTGTCAAAATAAATCTCTATGCTCTACACAATCAAAACTAAAAACATATTAGATAACCATCTAATGACAAATGTAAGTCAAGGTATGCATACATTTACTTTTTAGTTATTTCCCTTTTAATCATTTAAATTTTAGCTATTTTTGCTTTAAAATAATATAACCTTTTTTAGCCTCAACATTGTGTGTTACTATGTTCTTTCTTGAAGTACCATCCCATTTTGTACCTTAGTGACACATGATGAGATTCAAGTGGTGCATATGCATACACATAGTATTTTCAACTTTTATCAAATAATGATGCTTTCTATCTTATAGGAACCTATCAAGATTCAATCTCTTTTAGTGCATACCTTAAAGGGTGCATGGAGAAAGGGTTGTCGAGACCATTGGTGCTTCATAGGTTTTTTGTCCCTTATTTCTAATTATCACCAATCCAACCAGCTCCTAAAAGCATACCCCTAAGTTATTAATCTTCTTTTGCACACCCCTCTAGTCATTTCCCACCTTCTATCCCTCTTTTTCTCACATAAATCCCCTTTTGATAGTTTATAGTGCTAGGTCAACTACGTCAGACCTATACTTTTATGGTTGAAATTCATTTATGGTCTAGATTGGCTCTTAGCTGACCTAGCCTATGACCTAGTAAATTTTTATCCATAATAGTACTAGGTCGACTAGGTAGACCCTATCGGTAAAATTTTTTAAAAGGATTTAAAGTTAAATATGCCTATATATAAAAGATAATTTCATCATTATTTAAAAATTAATAAGAGTTATTATTTAATTTCACTTCTTTATAATTTGATCTTCCACCATTATACTTGAGGAGTTTTAGATTAGGGTTTATACTCAGAATCTAATGTTATGGGGAAGTCTTTGATACTTTGGCCTTTCTTATTAATCCTTACAAACCATAAAAACCTATTTCAAATCTCCTTTATCTAAAGGAGATATTTAGTCTCAATGGGTTCATATTTCAAGTAAGTATTCTTTGACTTTGCTCCTTTCTTTAGTAAATGTAGCATAAGTATTGGCTTCAAATAATATTACTCTTCACCATGCATTAGGGTCTTACTCATACATAACTTAATTGAGATTCTCCTATCCATGTTTTTTTGTTTACTAACCAACATATTGTGCCACAATATTTGGTGAGAACTAGATTATATTTCTTTGCTTTAGTTATTATTAGTTTAGTGAATATGAAAACATAGGACTTAGTTAGGGTTATTACATAATTGTGCTTGACTGGAGGCTTTCAAACCCTCCATATCATTATTTATTGTGATAACAGATCCCCTAATTAGGTCTATAATATCCATATAGTGGTCATGTTCTTGATTGTCTAATGTATCCCTAATTAGATGGGTAAGTGATATCTATCTTCTCTGAGGTAGGATTGATTTGTAGCCATGATGCATTTCTGATTACATATAGTAAGAATGTCAAATGGACACCATGGCATGTCATTTAAATTATTAATTATCAAAGTGATGGATGATGACATGTAGGGGTAGTTAATTTAAATATTTTCCTATCTATAAAAGGTTGAGATGGATCTCATTTTCATTTTTACTATTAAAACATTCAAAAAATTACAGATCAAAAAAAAGCATTTACAAGAAGTAGAGAATGTGTCTTCATATAATTTTAGTGATAAAAATGAATTAGAGGTTAAGACAAAGGTCATTCAAATAATTGAGTGAAAAGGTGATCATGGGATCATGTGTGAGTGAGTTACAGGTTTTAGATGCTATGTCCACCATTGAATGAAGTTCAAGTAGGAGGGTTAAAATGTTTGAGTTTAGAGAAGGCAACAAAACATTTTAATTTAGAACAATTGGTTGGTCATGTGTTAAACTTTGGGCACCCTAGTTGGTGATGTGGCCAAATCATAAGTCAAGTAGGAGAATATATCCATTACCAATGATCCATAAAGTAAAAGAATTGAAGGTCACAAAGAAATTTAGTCCTATATTTATCCTAGAAGAGGGTTATAGTATACATGATATATAAGTCAAGAACTTGATAAGATTGGTAAAAGAAACATCTATCAGGTAAGCACTAAAGATGGTACACATAGGGAAGAAGGCTACCATGATAACACTTGCACCTCTAATTTTAATAGAATAAATTTAGTACCCTAAGATGATCTTGTGCATGTATTATTGGGAATCCAAGGTTTCCACTTATCAAGTCTTTAAATATAATCATATTCAATCTAGGAATGAGGGTGATTTATAATGAGAATACTAGATCAAATTTAAAAACACAAGGAATGAGGTCACCTATGATCTCACAATTCATAATTTACTAGAGGATAAAAGTGTACTTCAAATCTTCTAACTGCCATACTTTAAAAACCTCAAGAGGTGGTATAATTTATAATTTCATTTATCCATGAGGACTATATCTACTTTGTAGGGTGAAAAATGAGAATTATCCATAACATATCAATAAAGTAATAGGGTTATTATATTGAGGATCTAATATACATGTGGATCTTAATGATCAAGATGCTATAAATAAAATGATGATGACACTAAATTATAAAAAGGAAGGCCATGAAATATACATTACAAGTATTTTAGATATTTTAATTTGGTTAGCTACATACTTGGAAATGACAAAGTTAGGGGGCATGGATATATGGGATGATGTGGAAACAACCTACCTCTATATAAAAAGTCAAATGGCCAAGGGACTAAATACAATTTCTCCCAATATTTTGATGAGATAATTGATTAAGTTGTAGATAAGGACCATAAACTACCTAATCATAAGTTTACCTAGGCACACTTTTAATTTTGATATTTTTTTATGAAAATGGTGTCATGAAGTATTCTAGAAAATAACTTAAGTGGGTTTACCCACAAGAACATAAGTCCCCTACTAAGATGTTCAAATAATTTACATGTTGAAGAACCATCATTACCTCTTATAAAATGAATATGAAGGGTTGTTTATATGGAATGAAGGAATATTTTGGTAATGAGTGGTACATACCCAAATATTTGCTCATGCAAATAGGGACTAGGTTGAGTTTGTTATTAACTAACATTATTCACTCGTATAGATATGGATGGAGAGCACTAATAACTTGTTGTATTGTCTCATGTTTCCTTATGCATTTACTATAAAATATTCCATAACTTATGTTAATTTCATTATGGATGCATGCTGTATAGATGCTAACAAGATTGACATCTAGTTCACACTCTATGTAATTTATATGTCTATCTAATAAATCAAACATACACAAAATGACACATATTAGATAGATTTAGTGTGGAAAATATTTTTGGTTTACTATATTCTCAATCCAAAGAATAAAAATTTGGGAATCTAGGAGATAGAGAAAGAGCCCCTCCCTCTTAAACTAAAAACACTAGTAGAAGGAAAAGTGTGAAAAAATAAAAAGAGCCCAAGACCTAAATCTGCTAGTTCTATCAAGGTGTAGAAGGAAAAACCTAGGGATGACACTAAATGATAAATTCAATCCTCATCACCAATAAAATCCTATGGGTTACCTAAAAAATAAATGAAAGATGGCATTTTTACTATAAAATAATTGTTTGTCCATTTGGTTCCATAGCTTTTGGCACCCAAAGTTGTGATCTTTGAACTAGGTGAAGCCTCTCCAATAGTGTAGCCTAAAAAATAACCCACCCCTAAGCTTAATAAATAACATCATGATTTTAAGGATCCATAAATGGAAATTAAAAATCCAGAACCTTTTAAGGATGAGGCATACAAATGGGCAAATCCATCATAGAGGACCAAGATGATGGCCCAAGCTACCAATGGTAAATGGGTCCCAAATTGGTAGATCTATAACATGAACATCATAAGGTTAAGAGTCATATTAAAGAATTATAAGAGATACATAAATAAAATTAGGGTAATTATGACCTTTCTAATCACACCCTATTCTAGCAAGGAATCCTAGATGAGCAATTGTATATGTGGGATAATTTCCCTAAAAATGAATCCATCATTAAAACTCAATGTGAAATATATTTTTCTATGGACATATACAATTATGAAGGTCATTTTGAGAATCCTAGGGACAACACAAATTTAAGACCATAGGGGATAAATATCCCATAAGTGCTTTGGGTAGATCCCCTTAAATTTTTTGCATCTCAAGTAGGCACAAACCTAATATAATTATCCATAGAGGTCACTAGGCAAAATATTCTCCATAGCAATGATGTTGGATAACTTCGTCACAAACATTATGAGTTCATCTGGATGTACTAGGAGGAACATGAGAAGAGGTGATAGTTTGAATAGGAACTAGAGGTGCTCAAATAAAAACATGATGTAGCTAAGGCATCTCAACTAAGGATACTAGCCCTTTTTTAGATGGTCTTGAAGAGTGAGAAAATACTTTTTGATGGGATTAATCTCATTGGTAAAACCTTAGACAAATTGGAGATACTAGTGGGCCTTTTACTCATGAAATGTAAGAACCAAGTGAACCCCTAGTAGGAATAGTTATGGGAAATAGATAAATTCACAGAGGCCATAGACACCTACAAAAGCTTTTTGACTAAATTAGGCACCACTATACCCATTTTTGGTGAGGTTTTTATAAACATGGTGTGGATAAATTTTTTTTTGAAGTATAACTTTAGCCTAAGGATAAATAATGTCAATAGTTAGCAGAGGACGTGCTAAATACAAATATACATCCTAATGCACCAAGGTGTTATAATATATGGAAGAGCTAGAAAAATAAATAATCACCCATCACCAATAGCTTACTGCTATTTTTTTATCACTTTGAGAGCAAGTTTTGGTAGAATTTAGGTCTCTTGAGGATGCACACAAGGTTGTAACTTCTACAATTGAAATTTTGATGACTCAAATTATTTTCTAGAGAAACATGAAGACATGAGGTGACTATGGGGAGAGGTGGAAGTGATTAATTCTAATATTGAGATTTCACTCCACTAATGGTAGGAGATCAAATGCCAAGTGTAGAAAATAGGACCTAAATTTTTGTTATGATTAATTTTAAACATAGTCTAAGATGAACTCTCAATTTACTAGGTGTAATGATGGACCCCAAATTCTTTATTTATATATTTTAAGGGTTTTAGATACATAATTTAGAAGAGTAAGGGCATGAGAATGATGTAGATAACCTTGGCACAAAAGAGAAAGGTACATAGGACCTTGGCATGGGAGAGAAAGTTGTGGGTGACAAAGATACATAGAATAAGTAGAAACAAAAGATTCAAGATTTGCATAAAAGTGTAAGACTTGGATAAGGGTGTAAGAAGTAGATATGGTTATGAAGTAGCTCATAGAAGCATCAAAAGAGACTAGTAAAACATGAATCTATCACTGGTTCATGAGAAAATAAGAGCACGAGAATAAATATATATCATGAAGAGAATATATAGGGGCATTAGGCATAATTCAATAGGATTATATGGTAGTACATTTCCATGACTTCCTTTTCTAAAATAGTCATTAGTTAGTCATAACTATTGTATTAATGATGTAACCTAAGGAGAGGGGTAAAGAAACCTAAATTGTGTCAATCCCCCCTTGGCCCTAACCCACATCTTATTAATTTAAAATAAATAAATTATTTTAAATTATGACCTCACCCTCAACAACTCACTATGGACACCTCACCTTGGACAACTCGCCCTTAGACCTTTTTTCACCCCATGACTCACCTAAGACCTATTCTTACTCCTCCCCAACTGCCTAACCAACTCTCATGCGTATTTAGCCTGACCTTTGACCATTCTCCAACAAACTATTGCACTTGGTGGATGGAGAACAGGCTTCATAGCCCTTATACTCATTCTACACCCACTGATGTCGGTCAATTGTTGACCGATGCCAGCAGAACTATCGACGTCGGTTACATAAACTGACTTCTAACGTCGAGTTACGGGCTCCTAGACTCTTGGATGCACTCTTAGACAAACTGAGACACTTCTCTCTTAGACTCTTGGACATCACCAGGGATCAGACTTCAACCAACACTCCCTTGGCCACAAAGACTCTACACCGGTCGCTCCAGATTGGATTAAAGCATTACATGGGACCTAGACATCAGCTGTAACAGGGACAGGCATTCAACACCTTGGTTCTTCATCTCACTAGAGCTAAGTATTTCTTCTGCCCTTTCATTTCAGTAATTTAGAATGTATTAGTGATTAGTTTTTTAGTTACTACTTCTAAATACAATCAACCAGCCCAGAGCCAACCTGACCTTCAACAAGACTAGACCTGACTTCTTTTTGGAGAGTCTAAAAAGCCTTCCTCTCACCTTTACCCTATTTGATAACCTTGCCTCTACCTTTGTCCTTCTGTGGACCTTATTCATCTCCCTGCAACCCTGCACAGACCCTTTAAACCCACAGCATCCTTTTGCCAACTACAGACATTCTCTGAGACCCATCCAAGGACCATTACCCCTACTGATGTCAGTAACCTAACTGACATCAGCCATATTAAAAAACTAACACCGACAGACTAACCGATGTCGGTGACTATGGAAGACTGATAGTAGAATACAGGTATGCATTATCTCCATTTCTTTTGTTTAAGTCTTTCACTATTTCTTGATCTGACACTCTTTTATCAAAACATGGACTGTCATCCCTCCAGGAAGTCTTTGCACTTCTGGGACCAAGCATGTGCTTGGCAGTCCACTATATCTATCTCTAACATTTTTCTATTTAAGTCTCTTTCTATCTATAGGTGTCTTCTTCCATAGCCAAAGAGGAGCTCCTTCAATCGTCTGGATACGGTGTGCAACTTAATCCGGGTACGTACAAACCCTTAACCATTATCTGAGTTTCTTATTTCTTCTAAATATTAAATAGCAAAAAATGGTTAGAAACACTTTGGCACGCCTGGTGGGACACCTAGAGTTTCCTTGGGTTCATTTCATTTCCTTCTAAAGACAATCATTCATATAGCTTCATTAGGGAAATTTTCTCTCCTCGCATCCTTTTTCTTTATTTTTACTTTCCAAAAGACATCATAAGCAAGTTAAAAAGAATCTTTCTTTTTCTTCTTGTCACCTTTCCTCTTGCATCTTAGAGTAGTGAAATTCATGCTCTTAACCTTTTCTTCACTTGTCTGCATCTGAACAAAAATTTCAATTTGGGCTAAAAGTTGAATGCATTTCACTCCTACTTGAATGCATATTTAGCTCATCTAGTAATTAATCACACATTATGAATAAATCATAGTGCACTTATGTTACACGACCAGACCACATTTACAAAATTAAACATATAACATACCTGAGACAAGGCCTGACTAGGATTTCATCACCTAGCAGATACCTTACCCTTCTTGGTAATCCTACTTGGACTTCACAACCAAGAGGAGGACCCACTCTGTTCTCTAGCAGAGTATAAACTCTAGGGGAAGTATATATTGGCTAAGTGGCCTAGCTCAGCTCTGGGTTCGTGAAGTGAGGGGAGCAAGCCCCTAGCACCAAGCCACGTACAAAACCTAATACAGACTTTTGAGCACCAAAACTAACCCAAAACTAGCTTTAAAGTACCTCTTTAGGACCCTTTCTAAAAGCCCATCCCCAACATATTCTTCTAAGGCATAAGCCACCATGACTCTAAAAAAATATTCTTAGGAATTAAACATTTAGAGGTTGCTTGCCTTCATCTTTTCTACTATTTTTATCTAGTTTTTTGAGATGGTGAGGACACATTACTCTAAATTTTGAAACAACTCAGAATTTCTCTCTCTTCCAAATTTTTTTAGTTTTTTGAGTTTTTGGAACACACAGACACCGATATCAGTTTTTCCACCGACGTCGGCACCTTTTCCTCACTGACATCAGTGTTTCCACTGATGTCAGCAACTTTTACTCATCCACATCAGTTTTTAAATTGACGTCGGTCACTATCAACAAATTTTTTCCAAAATAGCAACTTAAAACCCAACCTTTTTGCTGTGAAATACACATTCTGACCACTTTGAGTTTTTTGAAATTGAAATCTACAGTTTCTGAAACTTGACCCTTTTTGCCTTCAATGGTTTTGACACATAGTCAAGCCAAATCTCTTATTGACCACGTGAGGAAACAACCACTTCCACCCTCGCCTTTCATATCAAGTCACCAAATGGAGTATATTTCAGATATTGAGCATACTCCAATCTAGCCTAGCCCTGACCAACATCTAATTATTCCCAAAGGGGATCAAAACTTTGAGAGACTCCTTGACCACAATGTTAAGGCTCTCCAACACTATCTCATGAGAAACCAAACACGAGACCCTTCAGGTAATCCCATTTATGGGATGCCAACTACCTTGGATGAAGCGATAATGACAACATCCACTACCTAGATCATTGCCTCAACCATTCAAGCCACTACGTCAACTAATAACCCGACCATGGCTAATGTCCATGATTCAGCCTCCCCATTTATTTTTAGACCTACCTCCATCGGGGTTTTTGTACCCCCTCAACCACAAACAATTCAACCAAGTTCTATACCATACCAGAACTTGCTTACCTCGACTCCATGCACTCTTGCACCTATAAACATGGGAGTGACTACCTATCCTTTTACCAATGCCACCATTCAACCACCTTTGGTAGTATCTAGTCAACTTGTGCCCTCTAGCTTCATGGCACAAGCCCCCTTGACCTCAACATCAATCCCTATGACGAACTACCAATACGTTGTGCCTATACAAATGCAACTAAGTATGTCATATACCCCTCCTAACACCTTTCAAGTACCTTACAACCTGGGAGGTGTTCCACCTACCAATCTGTCAGCCGATCTCATCAAGATGCTGATGGATAAGATGTCTAATCTTGAGACATCCATTTCCGGTTCAAGCAATGTTCTTTCATATAAACAAATATGCAACAAACCCATTCACCCTTCGGTGCCTATTCAACCATATCCTAACTAGTGGGAACTCCCCAAATTTACTTGATTTTAGAGTAAAGAGGACCCACAACAACACCTACGAGCGTTTAGACATGCTTGTTACCTCATAGTGCATGATGATGCGTTATTACTTCGCACATTCCCCATGTCACTTTCAGGGGCCACCCTTGACTGGTATAGCTCCATTACCAATCATTCTCTCTTTTCCTTCACTCAACTTGCCCAATTATTCCTTGACCACTTTTTAATCAACATCACTAAGAAGGTCTCCATTACAGACCTCTATTCTATTAAACAATTCGACGATGAGTCAATAGTTGACTTCGTTGCCCGTTGGAGAGGTTTGATCAACCAACTCTCCTTTTCATTACCTCAACCTGAGCTCATTGAGATCTTTTCATGAGCATGTGATAAGCACATCTCATCTACCTTGTGGGTTTAAACATTCTACACATTTGACGAAGCTTTCACCATGGCTAGGAAGCTTGAACTCCGTGCGGTCGAAGAAGACAAGGTCACATTACGTAGTAAAAATACCAATGCAAAATCCAATGACCCTTCTTTATCTAAACCATCTTCTTCTAGCTCCAAGTTCAAAGGATCAGCAAACACTGTGGTCCTTAGACCATCATCTTTAATAACAACTAATCAATCTCAGCCTTCCACATCAGACTACATCACAAGACAATTCCAACAACGGCATGAACAACGTCAATACACTCTAATAGGAGAGTCATATGCTTCCGTGTTAGATAAACTCATCAAGCAGGGATTCCTCAATCTCCCTCAAATTTGACCACCTCAATTCAACCCTTCAAAAGCCATCCCTACATGGTATAGGGAAAATGACTTCTATCACTATCATCGTGTCAATAGTCACGACATAAACAACTGCAAAACCTTTAAAAACATCATCCAAGACATATTGGACAAAGGGGATCTTGTTTTGGATAACCTAATTATGCCACCTAACCAAAACATAGACATCTTTAGACAACCATTCCCTAATCATCCCCCAAGTCAACATAACATTCAGACCATAGCCGATGACGTTCAAGAGTGTAATATACACACAATCGACATGGTTTCTAACCAATCTCTTCCACAGTCTGAAGAGGTTAATCCATTTTCTTCTCCTATTTTTCCATAAGTAAAAGAACTCTCTTCTCCTATTTGTCCACCACAGGTAGAAGAGCCTTCTCCTATTTGTCTTCCACCGATGGAGAATAATCCTCTATCCACCCCCCTTTCACATGTAAGAGAGTCAACTTTGAACTCTCCCATATTGGAGGATGCCTTGATGGCACCAATGCTGGCTGCCATGCCTTCATCCTTCTTATCATCAATGGGGGATCATACTTTCACTACTATTCGACCACACACAGAAGCCATAACCATCCCATGCCTCTCAAACCTCACTCACCCATAAGTGAAGGTAGACTTGAACTTCGCCTCACCCAATAGTGGTCCTCAAACTAAACCAAAGAAGGCTACTAAACCACATCGGAGAAATCCTCCCCCACCATCACCATTGCCCTCTATTTTGGGCCCACACCCTTTCACCTTAATAGGAGTGCTTCCTACTCCAAAACCTCACAAAGGCAAATTGCCTCCATTACTCTCTCAACCTAGCACAAACATACCTCCTCCAAAACATCCAACACCTCTCAACAGCAACGTGTCATCTCCACATGTGGCCACATTGCCAACTAAACAGATGACATGACAAACTCCCCAAACAACTCCTAAAAAGAAGTTGTCAATCCCAACAACAAAAAGCATAAAGCCATTAGTGGGTTCTTATGATTCGATGTTATGTCAATTGTTGCAATCTTCGATCATCACTCTCCTACCTATTAAACCATATCAACCTCTCAGATCAAAACCATCTTGGTTCGACGTCACTCAAATCTGCTAGTATCATCGCACACTTGGACATGATACTGAGCATTGCTGTACCCTTAAGGTTGCCATTTGACGACACCTGAAAAAGGACACCCCTCACATTGAGGCTTCTTTTAACCACCATTTTGATAAATCACTAACACCATCCCAAATCTCTTCACCTAAATCAGGATCCCCATACAAGATTATGGTCCCTTTACCACCTTCCACTCCTTTATTTGAAATCAACACTATTCATGTGGCCACTACGCCCCAAACCATGAAGAGTAAAGGAAAAGACCAGACTTCTACACCTTTGACATATCCATTATTCATCAAGACCTCTCAACCAACACAACCCAAGATTTCTATCTTGGACATGTCTCAACCAACATCACTGGGGGAAATTCCTCTGAGCCCTTCTAGTCCACATAACGCTTGGCATAAGTGCCCTATTGACTACTTAACATATTCTATTATGCCTCCTAATCTTTCTAGCAATGCATGGCTAGCTTTTATCAAGAACACTGCTCGCTACACCATGCTAGGGGGACTTCTCTACAAATGAGGTCTTGACGGCCTTCTTATCCAATACCAACAACATACTAACCGACTTCATGACCAACATCGACCAAAACATGCCAACAACATATCAACCAACTTCATGTCCAACATCAACCAACATGTGACCAATATGGAATGAAGCAAATGGGGCAATTTTGCTCCTAATTGACTTGGACCTTACATCATGACGCATAAGCATAGATCAGGGACTTATCATCGGTCTTCTTTCGAAGGCTGGCCAGAACTTGAGCCCCTTAATGTCTTATATCTTTGACCATTCTACTAATAGTCAAGTAATCATTCACTTGACGTTTAACTTGAGCTTGTCCCTTGAGCAACCCCATCATCATCATCATTTCTATTCCTTTCAACCCTTATTCCCAACATTAGTTAACCCTTTTTTCAAGCATGAATGCTTTATCCTAATAAAAGGGAAACCCTCTACACCACTATCGACTAGTCCATGACAAAAGTCCAATTTTTTTTTTAAAAAAAAAAACATAAACTGGGATGCCTATATTCCAAAGGTCATAAACTATACATGTAGATTGCTCCCTCGAAGGATAGCTACATCAACATCATTACTATAATTAATAGACTGCTCCCTTGAAGGACAGCCATCCACATACATTCTAGCATACAAAGCACAATATAGACCGCTCCCTCGAAGGATGGCTATGACCAAATTTTGCTACATACATAACATCCCCAAGTAGACTTCTTGCATTGATCAGTCTACAAACTATTAAGTCATGGACTTGTCTATAGTCATTCTCAGGGTCACCTATAAAAGGGGCAAAGCTATCCCTACTAAAAAAGGGTTATGCTATCCTAACATATCACATAATCACACTTATCACCCCAACATGCTCAAGGGATTTTGAGCTCACTTAACGTCAAGTGATTTGACTACTTCTCTAACACAAACCAACTGGTCAAATGACATAATGCATGAATAGGGCTTTTGTTTGCAAAAGCCTTATCTATGCCATCATCATAGTCCTTGTCAATGAAAGAGCAATGTATTTTTCACTTCTTACACTTTGGTCACATACAACCAAATCATTTTATAACCCAACCAAACCAACCAAACCTTTTTCAGACCACTAACATTATCATAGCCCATTCACACTAGTTTCTATGAAAAACAATGCACATGGAAACTATCAACCACACAATTTATGCTAGCATAAAACATTACTTACTGAAGCATAAATATACACAATTCATTTTTAGCATACACCATTACCAATATGGAAAATTGCTAGGGATGAAAGACCACATCACCAATGTTATAGAATACACCATCACATAATATGGAAAAGGCTATAACATCATCATATCTTCATCATTTCAAGCATGTACCATCACACATATGGGAAATGTTGACATCTCTAACATAACCAACTATCGACCACTTTTACCCGTTGTCTGAACTACATTGGTCTAATGCCTCTTACAACAGGGGCTATGTAGGCAGCACCTAGTCTTCTGAGGTTAGCTCGGCCATTTTCCCATTTGTTTCCCTAATGATGACAACCATTTTGTTCATCCATCTACCTGACAGACCAACCATCTAACCTTTAACCAAATCATGACCAATCAACCAGCCCTGATAATGTAGACGTCACCTTCGACTTCTCATGGGGCACATTGGCGATCACATACATGTCCCTTATATCTCAAAATCAACTCGACCAATGACCATGGAGATTACACTTATCTCCTCTGACCATGACCACTTTTTGAGACAACTCTACCTTGGTTGTTTTGATTTCATGTATGCTACCTCATGAATAGATAGAAAAATTATCTGCACCTCATATTACGACCTTCACAAGTATTAGATCACGCTCTAATTGATCCCCACTACTTGTGACATTTTCATGTTTTTCAAGAGCACTTCCTAAGCCTAGGATACTTGGAACACGATGACCATTGGAGCTACAGTTACGATCATTTAACCCAATCAGCAATGACTAAATGATGGGGACCAGTTATTTTAATTTTAGCACTCCTTGACTTTTGACTGCGATAATTTGACCTATCCTACAAGTGAAGTGGTATACATGCAATCACAACTATTGTAGCATTCGCACTTAAACTTCACCATATCCATCCACTGCTTATCAAATTGGCACCCAATATCAGGTTACCTTCCCTTGACTCCTACTTTGAGGGGTAATACCTCATCTCATACATGGGGCATTTGGCAACCTGCACCTTATCTCATACCTGGGGCATCTACTCCTATTTTTGTCTTGTAATTCATCCAGAACAACCAACAAGACAAAAAGGGGCAAATGTAGACACCTAAATTATGTCGATCCCCCCTTGGCCCTAACCCACATCTTATTACTTTAAAATAAACAACTTATTTTAAATTATGACCTCACCCTCGACAACTCACTGTGGACACCTCACCTTGGACACCTCGCCCTTAGACCTTTTCTCACCCCATGACTCACCTAAGACCTATTCTTACTCCTCCCCAACTGCCTAACCAACTCTCATGCATATTTAGCCTAACCTTTGACTGTTCTCCAATGGACTATTGCACTTGGCAGCTAGAGAATGGGCTTCATAGCCCTTATACTCATTCTATACCCACTGATGTCGGTCAACTATCAACCAACGCTGGTGGAACCGCTGATGTCGGTTACATAAACTGACTTTAAACATTGAGTTACAGGCTCTTTGACTCTTGGATGCACTCTTAGACAAACTGAGATGCTTCTCTCTTGGACTCTTAGACATCACTAGGGATCAGACTTCAACCAACACTCCCTTGGCCATAGAGACTCTACACTGATCACTCCAGATTGGATTAAAGCATTACACAAGACCTAGACATCAGTCGTAACAAGGACAGGCATTCAACACCTTGGTTCTTCATCTCACCAGAGCTAAGTATTTCTTTTGCCCTTTCATTTCAGTAATTTATAATGTATTAGTGATTAGTTTTTTAGTTACTACTTCTAAATACCATTAACCAGCCCAGAGCTGACCCGACCTTCAACCAGACCAAACCCGACTTCTTTCTGGAGAGGCTGAAAAGCCTTCCTCTCACCCTTACCCTATTTGATAACCTAGCCTCTACCTTTGTCCTTTTGTGGACCTTATTCATCTCCCTACAACCCTGCACAGACCCTTTAAACCCACAGCATCCTTCTGCCGACTATAGACATTCTCTGAGACCCGTCTAAGGACCATTGCCCCTACCGATGTCGACAGCCTAACCGATGTCAACCATATTTAAAAATTGACATCGGTAGACTAACTGACATCGGTGACTATGGAAGACCGACAATAGAATACAGGTACACATTATCTCCATTTCTTTTGTTTAAGTCTTTCACTATTTCTTTATCTGACACTCTTTTATCAAAACATGGACTGTCATCCCTCCAAGAAGTATTTACACTTCTGGGACTGAGCATGTGCTTGGCAGTCCACTATATATGTCTTTAACATTTTATATTTAAGTCTATTTCTCTCTACAGGTGTCTTCCTCCACAGCCAAAGAAGAGCTCCTTCAATCGTCTGGATACGGTGCGAAACTTAATTTGGGTACGTACAAACCCCTGACCATTATCTTAGTTTCTTATTTCTTCTAAATATTAAATAGCAAAAAATGGTTAGAAACAAGGGGTTAGATTATGTATAAATACCCATTGTTTTTGTTTATAAAAGAGAGAGATAAATGAAAAGATAAAACCATAGAGGAAATGATATTGAATTATATTTGTAATCTTATGTTGTTATGGTGTATGATTGACTGTAATTTTAAAATGAAATCATTATTTTTATTTATAATTATAAAATATGTGTTAATCTATTAATATGGTGGTGATTAGGAGTATGAGGAATGTATGGAGTGAACACCATGGTTATCCATAATATGATGTTTTTAGTAATGATAACTAACCAAGATAACCCAATTGCTTAAATTTAGATATAGAGTTAAGTTTATCAACCATTGCATGATAGAGTCAATGGGAACCACTCTTAGTTGCATGCTTTAGGTAATCATGTGAGGTCACTACTCAAATGATATTATGGCATGCTATCTCATTAGATTCCTCATTTCCTTTGGGTACATGACTAGTATTTATTCAACAAAACTAAGGATAAAAGATCCAATACTAAATGAATGACTAGGAGGATTATAAGGCTCTACATGACACAAATGAAAACCTTGGTCTGGGTGCCATGTCTCTACATGGTGATGATAGGAGGTTTATATTATAGAATATCCCATTGGGAAGGGGATGAAAAACTCAAATGGGAATTTGTTGAGGCACATGAATGGGAATGGGTTTTGGTGTTGGCTCTATCTCTAAAGGTATCATGCCACCTACTCCTATGGGAATAATGGTGCTCATCATCCACATAAATCCTTTCAAAATAATAATTGATGATCATAGACAACTTAATTGGACCTCAAACATGCAAGAGGGTTGTCTTCACTCCTTGTAGGTGAATGTGGATCAGTTTAAATTTGTGAGAAGGAATCCTCAAGCTGGTAAATCTTAGAATAATAAAAAGGGGAGGGATTCCATTTGTTATAAACTTGCCAATAAAATTGTATATGGAACATGAGAGGATCATGGTCACCTAGATCAAGAATGGATACATCTTGAATCCTATATGATATGGTTTGTTCTATTTCAATCTCCACTTTCTCAAGATCAGGCTTAAGGGATTCCCCTGAAGGTGGAGATAATGGAATCCAAAGGAGTGAAATCAGACATGGGTGTAGAGAAACAAGAATATCTAAGAAATTAATAGAATAGGTGAATTTATAGAGAACTAGTGAGTATGAGGATGCAAAACCAAAGAAAGCTCAAATTACTAGAAAGGGATCCAAAACATAGATAAAAGTAAAGCCTTGATTTTAATACTAGGAAATGTGCAGAGAGCTTTAAATGGGATAGAACTAGAATGAAACCTTATATAAGGTCCCACTAGGTGTGCCAGAATATAACTCCAAGAAACCAAATAAGCCACAAAGTTTTGGAAGAGGGGTAAGAAGAAAACACCTATTGGGATGAAGGACACAAAAAGACACTATAATTATAAGGTATCTCTCTATTTTATTGGATTTCACTAGGCCAAATACAAACTTACAAAACTAGGTTAGGGCTAGTGTGATCAAGCTCATAAAAAAATAGGCATATGTAATTGGTCAAACCATAAAAACATAAGTAAATTAAGGGAAGAAACATAGTGTTTTAATTAAGAAGACAAAGCTATCTAAAAAAGTATTTAATATCACGATGAAACAATGATTTAGAAACATGTAGCCCTAGGGTATGAAAGATGATTTTTGAAGAAAGACATTTTCAAAGAGAAATGCATAAATTTTTAGAATCTATGTTAAATTATTTTTAACAATTAAGTTAACCCTAGAATTTAATATCTAACCATAAAAATAATAATATAAGTAAACAAATGAATGATGTCACTTTTCAATAAAAGTGCCTTAGATTGTGTTCCATAATAATGCAAGAAACCACCAACTAAAAGTTGAATTTTGATCTAATCATAGGAAGGAGTTATGAGATGAGACATATCTAATTTGATGCTAAACAATCCAAGAGATTCTGAGGTAGGGGGAAGTAGGGGATGTGAGAGCCAATCCAAGTACATGAATAAGGGTAAATTCTAAGAAATAAAATGTATGATCTAATGCATCAAGAGAAATAAAAAATTAGAAGCAACTAAATTGATCCAAGTTGCATATCTAGTGAATATGTGAATTTCTAAGAGGAAATTTCAAGAGAGCCAAATAATCAAGTAGTGTGTAGAAGAGAGAGTTTAATAAATATGAAGAATTGAAGAAAAAAATCTCAAGAGATATGAAGATTTATCTAACTAAATAAAGTGGAGTTATGAGTCAATTACACAACTAAATATGGTTGCAAATAGGTGAGCTAATCCTAAACTAGTGGTTTGTTATTGTTGTGCAATAGAAAATATTAAAAAAGAGAAATTTTGGGTAAGTTATGGCATATGCCATGATCAAATAGGAAACTAGGTGGCCCAAGCCACCAGTTCTACTAAGAACCATTAGGCCAGGCCACCAAATTTTGCTTATAGTTCTAACAGGAGCTTAAAAGGTCCATTTAGGGTGAGGGAATGACTATAAGGGATCAATGTAGTTTAGGAAGGATAAACTCTCTTTATAGAGTTATTTTAGAATAAAATGGTCTCTCATGACCAAGTGGTAATCATGATGAGCATATATTTAATCATGAGGAAAAGTAGGGTAAAATCACCATGATTACATATATGTATATATATATATATATATATATATATATATATATATATATATATATATATATATATATATATATATATATATATATATATATATATATATATATATATATATCTTGTATTGTTGATTGTTTAACTGTGACTATATTATAGAAGTGAAAATCAATATCAAGAAAGTGTGTGGTTCATTTAGTTTCAAAACTAATTTGTTGTATGTGTTAGATTGGTTCTACAAGATCATATCATTATTATTTATCGATACTCACTTTATATTGGTATTTACCTATGTGGAAGTAGGCCATAATGATTGTTAAGTCACCTGTGTCTATATTTTCTTAATTTATGTTTATGATCCTAAACCTTGATAAAGTGCATAGATCCATAAATAAACCTTCTTTGACTTAAAACCCTATATGTGCTTGTGAAGGCTTAAAATTTTTAAAAATGGGGAAGTATAATGTGTTGATTTAACCTCAATCATTTGTGCCTAATTATTGATCATTGCCTATGTAACCAATACTCTAAGTATGTGAATCATGACATACATAGTTATCCCACTTAGTGTGATTATGTAATTATTCTCCTTCAATAATGTATGCAATGAATGATGTGGCCTTTGATAGTTGATAATTCTTGATTTGAATTAGATTTTGAGTGCTTCAGAATTAGCTTATGACTTATCTTAATGATAGGTTTGGAAATTTATAAGAATAGGTAATATTGTCTTAGTGTGTAATCATGTATATATGTATATTATATAATTACCAAGTCCCTTTTTAATGAGACTTTTATATGTATAAATATGGATCCATTCAAATAATTCCTCACAACACTGACACTTTAGGCTAATGGGCTAACTCTAAGGACGGGTTTGATTTTATAAAATATCCATTTTTAGGAAAGGGTTGTTTTTTACTAGTACAAGTCAATATTTACTAGTGACAATGACCTTAATCGGTGGAACCAACTTATGTACAAGAAAACTAAAATGAGAGTCTAAATATGTCTGCATACGATATTTATCTAGTTTGAAATAAATAGTGATGTTATTAGAGGTATGCAACACCATAATGGATGGGTTCACTCATAAGATAACATGTAATTCTGAGAGGATGGTGAATTAATTTTTTTTTGTGTGTTCAATTAATACTTGGTAAATGTTTGTCAATCTTACCATTGTCAAGTACCGAAGATCAAATTTTAGCGTCTATAATCTAATATAATAATATATATTATATAATTATATGTTATATTTTATATTTTAAGTTTAGAATATATAAAAATATATATGACATTAATTTAAAAACAAAAATTAAAAATACTCAAATGTTATAGTTAAATAATAAAAAAAGATAAGATTTAAATTTGAAATTTTTTTATGCAATAATGTTTTTAAGGGAGTAATAAAAGGTCCATTCCAAATTATAAAATAAACAAATTTATAACCACATCCTAAATGTCCTCTATCATTATCCTTGTCTTCATCCTCATCCTCATCATTATACTCCCCATCTTCTTCATAACAATATTAATCCTCCTCATCCTCCTCCCCTATGATAGATAGTCTTTGGACTTGTAAATAAATAATGATAAAATTATTTATTTTTTTAAAATTATAATTTACATAATTTAAAACTAATAAAAACACATCTTACCGTGTCACCAAAATATTTTTCACATGTTCAAAATATATAAGAATTTGTCAACAATATAAGGGACAAAGAACCTTTATATTATTAGGGGAGGCACCATTTATTGGAAGTAACAAAATATGTAAATAAAAATATTTACATGTAAAATTTTATTTTTTGGGAGGTTTTTGTAGATGCCATAATTTAGCACCCTTGCCCTATTTTGCAATCGCTATTACTTTAATAATTAAATGTAGATGCTAGAAATTAGCACTGTAGCCTGAATTCCTGATATAAGCTAAGTATAAAATCCTAAAATCCTAAAATAGGCTAAGTCTGAAATGTGGTAGAAACCTCCAAAAAATCTATATTTTGCATCTTAATTCCTAGAGGTCCCAAACCCCTCTCAAACATCCTAAAAGTATATACATAAAATATAAGAAAGTAAATGTCCATAATTAAATGTTTATATCATGTATATACCCCTTTTTTACCCATGGTAATTAATCGTATTAATTACTATTTACCATCCCTAACCACCCAAAATCTTTTAAATAATCAAAATCCTAAACATCAAATAAAACCAAAACATAATAAACCTCTTAACAAACTTATCCCATGGTTAAAAAAACCCAAACAACTTTGGAAGTCATTTTAACCCTCTTTTACCCCATGCCAACCCATTGGAATAGCTTTTTATTCAGCTTCACCCATTTTTGGTAAATCGACATCGATCCTCTGTGATCGATGCTAATCAGTTAGGATCAACATCAATCCATTTATATACAATAGACCTCCATGGATTGAGATAGAATGTGACTATAATTTTAGAACCTAAAACGCTACCAAAATATCATTACAACCTACATTTGGACTTAATCAACAACCTGTAATCTTGTGGAACTTTTGTTAGAGAGATTATCAAAGGTTTTTGAAGGCTTTTCTCTCTCATCTTATCCAAGTTGATTTTTAGGCATTAAAGGTTAGTATTACACTTCAAATTTATTTATATTTTAAATCTGCTATCTTTCATATCTATTTGTGTTTGTTTTACATTTGATTTTTATTATTCTATCAATAATACAAACTGTCATTATAGTTTGTTTATAGTTTAACACTTTTACTTAGAATTGACATTGATTCATCTGAATCAATTTTGATCCTATAAAATTGACATTGATCCTTGTCAGACTATAAAAATACCTTTTCAACAGTCTATTTTACATCTATTAAAACTATACGTTATTGTTTAAATATCTCTCTTAGTCTACTGATATCCATTACTAAAACTTAGCAAAGTATTTATACATCTTGTCCTTAAATAATCTATTTATCTTATCTCGTAATCATAGATAGTCTGTATTTATCTAATTTTTATTAAGTTGTATGTTGGTGTTGTTTATATCTACATCTATTATCTTGTATATTTTATCTGTTATCTTGAATAATCCATAATCATTTATATTTATCAAATTATCTTTTACATCATGTATATCTTTTAATCTTTATCTTTTATCTTTATTATCCTTCTTAATTGAAAATAGTGGGCTGACATCCATCTGAGAAAGCATGCTACTTCTCAAAACTAGTTTGTAATTAGGCAGCCCACTCATCACTCTTTTAATCCCCCCTTTTTTTTGTTTAAGTGTGGTTTATTATAGGTCATTCCTCCCTAGCCAAAGAGGAGTTCTAACAATCAATTTTGATCAATGATGCACAACCAACCATCCATATCTCCAGGTAATCTTAAACCTTGCTTATACTTTTTTTTAGTAGTTAATTAGATCTCATTGAAAAAGCATAAAAACTACTCAAACAGTTTTATAAAGAAAATATTTTTGAAACAAATATGTGTGAGTGATAAAAAAATGAAGAATGTTAGGAGAAAAGAAGTCGATGTATTCATGAAAATAAAATTAAAGTCATATTTGTTGCATGAAAGAAAATAAAACATAATAGATCCAATAATTTAACATTACACAATTTGATATCAATAAATACAAGAGCTAGCATATATTAAACAAGAGAATACTACTCAAAGTTAGGGAAGAGATTGGCAGTAATGTTAATGTCTAGGAATGGCTCAGAGCTATAGCTATAGACATTGAGATCCATATTAATTTTCTATCATGGATTTTATAAATTAAAAATATGAAATTTCTTAGTGGTGGTAGTTTTAGTGTTCCTAATAAGACTATTTTTATAAGGGTGAGAATGTGGGTTCTAATATTCATAAGTTGGAGTTCAGAGTTGAAAATTTGGAAGCTAAGAATAATATGATGCAATGCACCATTCATAAGTTTGTTCAAATGAGCAAGGTCACCATAAAAAATGTGTATAACATCAATGTTCTTATGTAGATCATCAAAGTAACTAGAAATTAGTAGAGTGAAGCCCATATAAGTATGATAATCGAGGGGTAGGGTAGAGGGAAAACTATGGAGTTGGATAATTTTGAGGTGGAGGACATTGAAAAAGTCCTCAAATTTTTTGGAAAAGATTGGAACCTTGTGTTGAAAGTATTATATATGTAATCAATATTATCTACCTCTTTGTTTTTTTTTGTGGTTTGGTTGTTACTTTGTTGTGTATAATTTTTTTTTGTTTTTGTTTTCCTACTTTTTTTTGGTTGATAGTTTCTCTTGGATTTGGGCCTACTTGATATAACTGGTATGGGACCCTGTCAAAACCCACCTTTTACCCTTAATAAAAAAATAAGAGAATACTACATTTAAATAATAATAAGATGCATAGTTCTCGTAATGTTGTTATTTTATTATCTTGGAAAAGAAGCATGAGATATTTATTTAAAACTATTTAAAAGACCTTTTACACTTAACTTCACTCTTATTTTTAACAAGAGGACATAAACATTTCATAACTACCTTTTTGACATATATATTCTATTTCCACATTTTAATTTATCACCTATTTCATATTAAATGTGAAAAAGTAAACTTTAAGTTAAAATTAAACTACAAAAAGTGTAACAAAGAAATATAATATGAAGAGAAATAATGAATAAGAAGCTAGTTAGGTTGAGATTCCTTCTGACTTGTTATGGTGGATGCACTTTTGTATTCATCTTGAGAGGGTTTTAACCTAGATATTTTAAACTTCCATATAGTTTTAGTAGTTCCTTATTATTATGGGATGATAATATTACTTATTTTAATTATCCATGTATCCATAATGTTATTACCCCATCAATACCCTTAAAGAAGTTTCTAAGATTTTTAATTCATTAAGGAAATAATGAATTTCACTCATTTTTTTTATAGCTTCCATGTTGAAGGTTTCAACTCCAAACAACTCTTCCTTTAAGTTAATTTATGGATTTTTTCTTTTAGTTTCATAATTTTGCATGGTTTATATTCATTTTCATTCAAAATATAACAATACATAGCCCAAATGTTTGTACCAATCTCATATTTTTTTGATTGAAAAGTGTATTTGTATTAAGATAAACAAGTAATGTTAAAACTCTAGTCATTAAAAAAATGTACATTTATATTCCAAAGTATCCTCTAAAGTTGTGCAAATTCCATTTACCTCTACTCTATTATACCTCTCTAACCTGGAACTATCAAATTTATGTAGTTATACTTTACCTTTCTTATAATCTTTTCTTGTTGCTTAGGTCTCTACTAACTTCTCAAAGCTCCATAATCATAAATATTCATTAGAGCTTCATGAACCATATGTGACGTCTCTTAGGCATAAAAAACTTTTACCAATTCACTTTCAACTTCTCTTCACTCTCTAAATATCATCTACACTTTTTTTGAATTTTTGTCCCATACACTGAGTCTGTTCAAAAAAT
Source organism: Torreya grandis (assembly GCA_037957365.1). Classification (NCBI taxonomy): domain Eukaryota; kingdom Viridiplantae; phylum Streptophyta; class Pinopsida; order Cupressales; family Taxaceae; genus Torreya; species Torreya grandis. Next base: position 5,674,504 of record JARHVA010000345.1, on the reverse strand, counting down.
AATCATTATTAAATATATCCATTTAGACATTTTTAAAAATACCAAATTATCAGGATCCAATTTAGTTTTTGCTCCACTTTATTTGTAACTTTTAAAATTACTTTTAGGCCTAATTAAGCCTTGAAGGATTGCTCCAATACTCTGCATGTGCCAAACCAAACCTAATCAACCTAAAAGCACTTGGGTCTTATAATAAATGTTAAAATATATATGAATCTATGTTTTTTTTAATTTTCCACTATGTACTTTTCTTTATAAATGAGTTTCCTTATTTTGACAACCTAAGAAAACACCATTTTCAAGCCTATGACTGTAATTTTTAACTTTCTAAACTTTATACAAGGTTTAAAACACTCTAATTGGTTTTTAAAGTTATATTTTTACATTACATTAATTTTCCAACCATTTATAAACTTATATCCATCATAAATTTCACACAACACAAATTTTTATCTAGAAATCTCATGTTGTCATGTCACAGGGCAACAAGCTTAAAAAATTCATAAGTTGATCAAAACATCATTTCAAAACCTCATTCAAATAGGAAAATTTCTTTTTTGTGTCTTATAACTTTTTTTATTTAGACACATCATTTATAATGTACTTATTTGCTTAGATTTCTTATTTTCAGACTGTAAACCCTATTTCTTAGCTTAAGAGACATCCATAAACAAATCATTATTTTCATCATCACTTCAATAAAACTATTATGTAAAATTGATTATAAATCAACATACATTACTTCCAACATGCCTATTAGCATTCCAATAACTTTCCAACATGATCAGTCACCCATCATCTACACCATTATACTCAGATGGCATAGGAATACATTAAGAAACATGCATATAAAGGACTTGTGCATACCAAAGTCAGAACTTACAAGTTGGAAAGGAACTCTAATGGCCTTAACTCCTCATATATTCCTTAATAAAATTATTTACATGTATGAAACACACTCCGTTATGTATAAAATACTTCTTAGAGGCTTAAAACCTCAAGATCCTCCTCAACAATTATCCTTTAATGTTCAATAATTCTCTCAAATAACTCCTAAACCTACAATTTATAGCTTTTAGGCCTCCTTGATAAGTAATTTTACTAATATCATGAATAAAATGAATTTTATTATATTTTAAAGGTCCAAAATATCTCCTTTATCCTCTCCTCTATATTCTCAACCACCCTCTTATCTTGTTATTTACCTTATTTGCCCTTGCTAACATAGGCATCATCTTTTATATATTGAGGATAGGCTAGTATTTACATTTAATTGAGTCAAAGGTTATTTACAACATATTTATGATCCTATAAGATCATTATATAGGTCTACATAATTTCCTTTAGTCCACAAATCTTACAAGTCTCTTTTTAAGATTTGAATTTTCAAATGGAATGTTTTGGAGGGAAACTTGAGTTTGGCCTAAACTTGCATTTTAAGACCTCCTAGATTTTTGAACACCATTATTATCATTAGACTAAGAAGACATAAGCTATATACAGTTTTATTAGGCCTTTTACATGAATTTATAATCTTATCATTGCTTCTAAGCCTTCAAAAACAAGGCTTATTGATTCACTTATGCTAATTATAAAATTTACAATAATGAGTTGATGCCCCTACATCATAAAGCATTTATTTTATAGTCATTTTAATGTGCCCATAAAAAAATATTATTTTCTTTAGAATTTATGAAAATTAATTTAGATATTGAAACAAAATCATCTATATGGGACATGTCATGTAAATATATAATCACACTTTTTTGAATTCCCTAATCCTTATTAATTGTCTTTATTTCCCAAACCCCTTTTCTTATTCAATCATCAAAATTTCATATTATTTCTTGATCTTATCAATAAATTTTAGGTCATCAATGAGAATTTGTTTGACCCATGCATCTATAACCTTTGTATGGACCTTGTAATAATTACATATATTGGTAATGGTTTCTTTGTCAATTTTATCTATAGGAGAAAAAAATGTGATTGGTGTTATACAAGTATCATTCATACTCATAAATATTTTGACATATTTAGAAATATTATGTACCTTCCAATTCCTCTTTTATTTATTTTCATTTTTTTTCCTTTTAACCAATCTTTTTGTATACTCCTAGAAGCTATCAATATCACCTTCATGATTTTCGTCCTCGAGTGAATATTTACTCAAGTTATAATCATCCAAATTCATGTCTTCCTCATTTTTTTTAATCTAATATTAGTTTTGAAATTTATAAAAACTATGCTTTTGAAGGATTTGATACCAGTATTGAGGTGTTTAGCCTTATTCATTGGGAGACTTTATAATAGGTTAACAACTATATCAAAATTAAGCACAAAACATTTAACAATGTTTTTCCTCTTTTTAACCAACTGTTTCACCTAGGTGAATGGTGAACTACTAGAAGAACTAACCATTTGAGTATTAAAATTAGAAAAAGGGTCTATGGAAGGAATATGTTTTTTAGGATGAGTAATATGATCCCACAAATTAGGAGGCTTCTTGAGGTGGACAAGCAGATGGATGCAACAATGTAACATGAGGCGGATATGGAAAATGAGGAGCAGATTAAATGGGGGGATAATATGAAATGTGAGGAGTATGATAATAAATTTTTATAGTGATATAACTAGAAAAAGGTGAACTTGGACTGAGCTTTGATTAAAATCTAGAAATGTTTTATTAGTGTTGTCAAAAAACATATAAGGATCAATATATTATTAAGAATGGAATCTACCCAGCATAAAAAAAGTAGAAAGAGATATTTTGATTTTAAATTTGGTGTAAATGATAAGCCATCTCCACAATTATAATTAAGCATTTTTTATTATTGGGATCTTCTTCATCGCCTCCACTCCCTATTGTTTCAATAAACAAAGGTATTTTTTAATATACCCTGGTACTATATAACCAATTTCATGAGTCCAAGGATGTTTATTACTAATGTTTAGGAGTTTATCTACTCTTAATACTTCCCTAAATAGTATATCCAACTAAATTATTATCAAGCCATGTTTTATATTTTACACAAACAAACTATGTATTCAAATATGTCAACTCTTATGACTAATCAATTTAAAGGAAAGGAAGGAATTGAAAATTTTTAGTGAATGAGAGATCAACCATATCTTTGTCATTATCAAAAAATCCTTTCGTGAACCATTCTAACTAGAAATATTTCATATGATTTTGAATCATTCTCATATAGTTTATTTTTTTGACTTCAAATTTATTCTCACAATCTTCCCAATAATCTTCCATTTCAGGTGCATGTAAATAACCTACACTAGGTTTGATTTTATTTTTCACAAAATTATTACTATCAAAGTCAATAGTTTTAGTGTTAAATTTCATATAGAAATAAACCATGAATTTAACAATATTTAGTGTATCATGAGTATTTTTTTAGATAAAATAACTTAGCCTAATAAGGAACTAAATTACATAAAATGTGTTTTTCATTGCATTTATTATGAATTTCAACTAATTTTATATAAATTTAAATGATCACCATTTTGTAATATTTATATCTTGATAGCCTATATGGAGTGCCTTCAAAACCTCCAACTCTGATGTATTTGAAATTTAGCAACTAGATGAAATATGTCATGTCCCCTTTTTCATGGACATTGACAGACTTGATGATTAGCCTATTATGCGACCTTCGTAGGCTAGTAGGATGGATAGAGGGTCATGATGGAGATTGGCTTGGCTTCGATTGGCAGAATTCCTATAGTTGGCTTTCATTTAGGTTATTTCAGACACATTTGGCCTAAGCTCCTATTATTTAGGGATATTTGACATGCAGTAGAGCGCCTTTATATTGGTATGGTCATGTGTGAAATCACTCCCTGGTTCACCAACATCGAATGGTTTGAGGATCCGACATGTATTGAGGGAGATATTAATATTTGATTGATTTAATCAAATATTAATTATTTAGCCTATTTTTAATTAGAAACCCTAATTCTAATTTAAGAAAACCCTAATTAGGGCAAGCATATCTTTTGAGGGTATAAGGGTTTCTCATGGAGGCCATTATTGATTATGCATATGATTATTGATTATTGATTTTTGAAGAATTCTTCTGTGAAGACTGAGCCTAGGGTTCCAGGATTCCATTGGAGTGGAAAACGTCAACTCTTCATTGTGTGTGATTTAGAGGCTGTGAGATATCAGTTGATTTATTGCCAAATTGAGAGATAGCTTCATACAGAAGTTATCATAGAGGTACAGATTTGAGAGATAAATTCACACAAAAGTTATCACAGTATTCCAGGTATTTCTTTATTTAGTTTTTGATTCAATAAATTATACAGATAGAGATCTTCTATATTAGAGACATATATTTTTAGATCAGGGGTTGAAAACAGGCAGGTTGTGCTTAATTGGCAGCCGTACGAAGTCTGTACAGGTCCGTACGAATCCACACAGACACCGACCTCGGCAGACAAAGATCCCCAGTGACCGACATCGGTTGACTGAAGACCGATGTCGGTAGAGAAGGACCTAAAGTGACCAACGTTGGCATAATATCGACCGACGCCGGTGACTATGTGTTTAACACAGCAGGTTGAGACTTCCAGATTTAGGGTCAATCTCCAGATTTGCAAAAGCCCAGGGTTTCAAGATAGAATATTTTGCATTATTTTATTTGTATGGTAGAGACTCAATTGTGTAATCATCTAGAAAAACAAGTGATAAGATCTTTGATTTGCTATTGAGAAATTATATTGTGATTTATTTATTCATATTTGAAATTATTTTGGCAAAAGTGTATCTTTGTTCAGAGCGATTTGTGTTTAGATATTCCCTACTGAAAAGGGATACCATAGTGGTATCAAAGCCAAATTCTTGCCATCCTATTGGGTAGCTCAGAGCCGATGTCCTGCCATCTTGCTAGGTAGTTTGGTTATCAGTATGGCTTTAACAGGTGTCAAAGATTTGGAAGAAAGAATGCACAATGCAAAGAAGAAGTTAGATAATCCATTTCAGCAAGCAGATGACATTCTAAAAACTTTGGAGGAGTTAGAAACGTATTTAGGCAAGGTTGATCAATAAAATTCTTATGATATGCAAACAACGTTATCTCCAGCTTTTGGGTCATTGGTGAAGCCTCGATTATTGAGACATCATGATGAGGTGGTAAGACTTGCAACTCTCTCTTGCATTAGTGAAATCATGAGGATAATAGCTAGCTTTAATTTTTATGATGATCAGATTATGAGAGAGGTACTCCACGCCATGGTAAAAAGCTTCAAAAATTTGGATGACATTAGAGACCCTCATTTCTCAAAGAGGGAAAGATTACTTGAAACATTTGCAAGGTATGGATTTGAAAACATTATGATGTTAGTAGGTTGTATTGGTGACATTCACAGGATGTTTAAAATATTTTGGAATATTTTAGATGAGTCTCATTCTAGTGATGTATTAGCATCAATGCACTCTATCATGTTCACAATCTTGTTTGAGGAGGAGGATAAAATTTCTAAACTTTTGGCAGAAGATTTATGGTATGTCTGGACAAAAGAGAAAAATGTCTCACCTAGAGCTGGTATGTGTTTAAAGAGTTTAATTGATAGGCCTAAGGATCGTAGTACTTTCCCTATGACATGCAGAAACTTGAATGATGAATTTGATAGACATGTTGATCTAGTACAGGGAGACATTAACACATCTTCAGGTAATGATTTATCTGCATTATCTTCACAGGTAGGAGTAGTTGAGGATGTTGTGGATGAGCTTTGTCTTGAGGTGAGTTCAGTGCAGGGTTTAGATAGTGAGGATGAGTCTGATGCTTGCATTCATAGTGTGGAGGTATACTCAGAGGTTAGTACATTGAGTATTGGTGATGAGTATGTTTCTATAGCTACTGATGAGGAGCATGTTGTTGAGGTGAACACACATGTTCAGGATTTAGGAGTCCTTGGGCCAGATGAGTTTGGGATGCCAGTGGAGTCGAGTCTTAAAATTGCTTCTTCTCACATAGATGACAGTGTGGTACAGTTTATAGTGCCACCTTTATAGAGGGATGAGTTATGGGATGGATTGACACCATCTTTTGTAGATGGAATTCGTAGTTGCCAATTACACAGCCTATAGTATCGACACATCCAGGGCAATTGTGATTTCAGAGATTGGTTGAGTTGCATTCACCAGTTTGATTGTGGATTCCTCTTTGTTCTACTTCTGCTGATATTGTAGGTACTTGCATTGATTTACAATAATGCAAAGCATAACTACATATGGGATCCAGGTGGATCGAGTGGTTCATTGTTCCGAGATTGCTTGGGGACAAGCAATTTTTGGAGGGGCGGATTGTCATGTCCCCTTTTTCATGGACATTGACAAACTTGATGATTAGCCTATTATGTGACCTTCATAGGCTAGTAGGATGGATAGAGGGTCATGATGGAGATTGGCTTGGCTTTGATTGGCAGAATTCCTATAGTTGGCTTTCATTCAAGTTATTTTAGACACATTTGGCCTGAGCTCCTATTATTTAGGGATATTTTACATGCAGCAGAGCACCTTTATTTTGGTATGGTCATGTGTAGAATCACTCCCTGGTTCACCAGCTTCAAACGGTTCGAGGATCTGACATGTATTGAGGGAGATATTAATATTTGATTGATTTAATCAAATATTAATTATTTAGCCTATTTTTAATTAGAAACCCTAATTCTAATTTAAGAAAACCCTAATTAGGGCAAGCATATCTTTTGAGGGTATAAGGGTTTCTCATGGAGGCCATTATTGATTATGCATATGATTATTGATTATTGATTTTTGAAGAATTCTTCTATGAAGACTGAGCCTAGGGTTCCAGGATTCCATTGCAGTGGAGAACGTCAACTCTTCATTGTGTGTGATTTAGAGGCTATGAGATATCAGTTGATTTATTGCCAAATTAAGAGATAGCTTCATACAGAAGTTATCATAGAGGTACAAATTTGAGAGATAACTTCACACAAAATTTATCACAGTATTCCAGGTATTTCTTTATTTAGTTTTTGATTCAATAAATTATATAGATAGAGATCTTCTGTATTAGAGACATATATTTTCAGATCAGGGGTTGAAAACAGGCAGGTTGTGCTTAATTGGCAGTTGTACAAAATCCGTACAGGTCCGTACGAATCCATGCAGACATTGACCTCAGTAGACAAAGATCCCCAGAGACCGACATCGACCGACTAAAGACCGACGTCGGTAGAGAAGGACCTACAGTGACCGATGTCGGCAGAATATCGACCGACGTCGGTGACTGTGTGTTCAACACAGCAAGCTGAGACTTCTAGATTCAGGGTCAATCTCTAGATTTGCAAAAGCCCAGGGTTTCAAGACAGAATATTTTGCATTATTTTATTTGTATGACAGAGACTCAATTGTGTAGTCATCTAGAAAAACAAGTGATAAGATCTTTGATTTGCTATTGATAAATTATATTGTGATTTATTTATTCATATTTGAAATTATTTTGGCAAAAGTGTATCTTTGTTTAGAGCGATTTGTGTTTAGATATTCCCTACTGAAAGGGGATACCACAAAATAACTCTTGTATTATTTTACCATATTAGTAACTTCATCAAAAATATACATAGAAGTATTGCCTTCAAAGGTACTTACTAAAAACATAATAAAATCATATTTTACCACCTAAAATGTTTATTATCCTTTTCATGATTAAAATAAGGGAAAAAATCATACAATAACCTTGAAGAAACATTTTACCATTCTACACTGAGGACTGACCATACTCTCATCATTGTAATTAAATACAAGAGATATGAAGTCAAGTAGAAATTTTGAATGGACTCCATGTTCACCATTCGTTTATCAGGGTTATCATTAATGATTTTTCCCTAATCAATGATTTATTTCCCTAACATATGATATTCATGAACATGGACATCCACTCATAAAATACATTTTTGGCTGAATTAGCCAAAATTCTATTAAGTAGATTGTTATATTTGATAGGTCTTCACAAAATTATGACTTCTAAAGAGCGATTAGAATTTTTTAAGGGAATTTAATATCCTTTTTTATATAGTATTGATTTACTAGATTCAAACAATTATTATAATTCTTATTCTAGAATTTTTGTTCAATGTTTTTATTTATATCCATAATCTCTTTATGTGGAATAATCCCAAGAATCATGCTTATGAATTGGCCATCCAATTTGGCTATCAACACATCATCTACTTAATTTATTTATATTTTTTATTTGTTTTAATATTTTATACAAGAAAGTGTTGAATCTATGCATTGGAATGATTTTAGAAATGTAGTATCATATGCAAGCTTATCAAGAATATGGTGTCCAATTTATATTATTTCATCTTCCTTCACTATTTCCATCAATTATTATATGTTAACATGATCAATTTTACTATCTCCAGTCTCTAGGATGTCTTCCACCAAATTAGATATGGGATATAAGACCATGTATTTACACTTCATTTTCGTAGGCTTGGTTACATATAGGGAATCTTTGACAACCAGACTAAAATTTTTTAATGCAAATTAATTTTGAAAAAATGTGTGCTTGAAAATTTGGAGGTATAATGTCATAAAAATGTTAAAATATCTATCTAAAACATCTCACAAACTTAGTGAAGTCAAACCAAAAATTTATAGTGTGCAACACCCCTTAGGTCTATAATGCAATAAGTTAATTTATACACTATGAAAAATTATTAGGAGATGATGGTTCTTATAATGGAAAATGAGGATGGAGAAAATGTAGGTGAAAAATGAATAAAATGGAAAGGTAAGATTGCCACAAATTCTAGGCAAGTGATATGATGAAAAAAGGAAATGAAAAGACTATAGAGAGAAGGAAATCTAAGGAATACAACTAAAATGATAAATGAGAAAAGAAAACCAATCTTGAATGACTCATAAGGAGAAATTGTAACAATATGATATTTGTGTGAGAGTTCAATATTATTAAAAAAAATAAAAGAGAGAAATGGATATTCTATTGTAAATGAACAACATAGTATGGATTTATATAGATTTAAATTTGTTTTTGGGGTATTGAATAATTTTTTATGATGCTATATGGGTATCACAAGATTTTTTGGAACTAATATATCTTTTAATTTTTATTTTAAATACTTTGTAGTGTTATGTGGGTATCTCAAGGTTTTTAGGAAATAAAGAAACCCCAAAAAAAAATTCTTAGTTCTCATCTAATGTGAAAGCTCTAAAAAAAAACTAAATTGTAAAACATTGCCATACTTTTCATATTGAAATTGATAATTTTGGACCCCATCAATACTATGACAATTTTATTTTACTTCAGGCTTTCAGTCTAAGAAGGTGTTTTAGGAACTTTAGCACCTCCAATAATTTTTGGACTCTGGGGAAAAAACTTCTAGGGATTTTAGGACTTACATAATTTTTTAGATTTTGGGAAACTTTGGGACTTTCTAAGGTTTTCAAAAATTTTGAAACTTCTGAAGTGCTTTTGGGACATAAAAATTAACTTTTACACTAAGTTTTTATACTGAAAATTCATTTTTCATAATTGGTATATGAAATTTAACAAAAAATAATAATATTTTGGATAGTCAATTTTGAATGAAAACATACCAACATAGAGTCATTATCATGGGCCCACTCATTTAAAGCAGGTGTGTCTCATCCCACATTTTTTAACATTGCACACACTTCTTTTGTTACATGATTGTCATAGCTCACTTATTATAAAAATGGTTATATTATAAAATTATATGTATTAGTAACTAATCTTAAATAACTTATACAAACAAAAAGACATAATTGTACAATAAATTATATAGAACTTACAAAAAAATTAGTGAACACATATATGTTTCATCATCCCATGTTGTGAGTCACCTATTTCCATTTTAGACTCTCACTTGATAACTCTTTAACTAATTAATTTCATTCACCACATGAATTATACTATGTTTAAACTATTCACTTTAAAAAATTGCATTCGTTAATTTTGTTAGCTAACATGTAATCCTATTAGTATCCTCTTATAGCCATTAGTCACACAACCAATTCCATGTGTCTCTATTTATTCTAGGAGGTCACATATTTCTCCTCTCTACATCATTAATTCCTTGGCACTGAACATGAAAATTATTTATATTAAAAACTATTAAAATACTACCATTAAAAAATGTTGTATTTATGCAACATGTTTACCCTCAAATGCCTCTTTATTCTCCTAAACCCTTGTGATGCATATTTTTACATTAAGTTATTCTTATAGTCAAAGCTATCAAAATCATCTTGAATCATAGTGGTAAATTTATGTGTTTCAAAAATGGTTATACCAATCTAGATAATAATATGAATAAAATAATGTATGGGATTGGTTAGCTTTTTTCTTTTCTTGAAATACCTAAAACCATAAATTATTGAATTTTAAATATATGGTAGTTTATTCAATCACTATAAATGAAAATATAAAAATATTTAAAATAGTATAAAATAAAAAATAATAAATTTAACATAAAAAAATAAATTAATCATATTAAAATAATCACTTTCCCTGGTAATCTATTAATATTTGTGTGTTTTCATTTACATAAATATCCATTCCAAGTAAACCTAACACTTGGTTTATATAAGCCTCAAAAGTAAGCTGAAAGGTATTAAAGTATTTGATGTTGGAAATTTTGTAACTAATTCATCATCTTCCTCCCCATTAATACTTTGGGGAGCATCTCATTGATGATATTCAGGGAGAACTCTTGTTGTATAAGTTTTACATTTTTTTCTTATATGAATAAGAAAAGGGTCTTGCACCTAAAAAGAAAATGTTATAAAATTATAGTATGTAATAAATAAATTATTTAAAATTAATTTAAATTATTATTATTATTATTATTATTTTTAAATTCCATGTAATAAAGTCCTATGTAGTAGATAAAGCAGGTCTACTCATCTCAGTGCCCTCATCCTCCTATTAGACAATATGAGAAATAGACTTGTTATAATCAAGTTGTAATAATTTTTTTGAATTATAAGAAATATTTATAATTAAAAATAAACTTTATATTCATAACTCTATATAAGTAACCCCATATAGGTAGACAAATGATGTCTACTCCTAGCTCCCTCACTTCCTGCTAGTCTATATTGGAATTAGACATGTGATACAAAATCTGTATTATAAATTTTTAATGGAAATAAATAATTTTTAATTAAAAAATAATTTAAATATTTATTAATTTATGTAATTTACTTATATTTCAATGATAATCCACTCAAATGGACCCTCTTGTCTATACCATCTAGCTCTTGCAGCTCCCTACAAGTAATAGTCTTGTCATTGTCAATTTTGTAATTAGGAGAGAAAAAATATTTTTTAATTAAAAAATTATTTGTACACTTATACCTCCATGGTGGATGAATATAGGTCAATTTACATATTATCATGGAAGAGAATCAAGGTGGTGTATAATTCTTGTATAAATCCTCTTTCATGTCACATTATGTTGAAGCATGAATGCCAGAGCTATCATAGACATAGGTTTCCAACACCCACTTGATAATATTACTGGGGAAAGATACCTTAATTTTGGTAGAAAACCATATATAATATCCCAAAAAAACCATGTGAAGGTTATAAAATAATGTAAAATTCACATGACATTACCCCAAATCAGAGATTTTTCAATTTTATTATTTTACATTTTAAAAAAAACTATAGTTATTTTTCACATTTCACACTACACAAATAGGGGTAAAAATAAATGTCAAGTGTGCATGAAAATACACCAAATTACAAGATGAATTAACCTAATATTACATTTTTTTCTTCATGATACACTAGGCTTTGAAAAAATACATGTGCCTTAGACATTCCTATTTCAATTGATGGTGGACATCCCTTACACATGCATATTTCATCCCATTAATTTTATACACACATTATTGACACACCTCTAAATTTCACTCCTAGTACAAAGGATTTGAGGGATGAAGATTGTACTAACCTCTATCCACTACATGTTTACATATAAATCCAACATTAGACTGTAAGGAAGATAAATAATTACCTCATGGGTTTATCAAGGACACATTTAAGAGGTCTTGTTTTAGCACTATGAACATGAATATCCACATAAATATTATTAAATATGTATTACTATAAATAAGGTAGGTTTATTAATATATTTTTATTTTTTGAATATGTTATATATTTATAAGAAGTAAAATACTAACAAATTTTTTATGTATGACATTCAATACCAGATTGAGTGGTTTATTGAAAAAGGCACCATGAAATATTTTATGTCCTCTACATTGACTTCTCAAAAAACATAAATTGTGGGTTTTAAAGGAAGTTAAGGATACATATGGTGACCTATTGGATTAGGGTAAGTGTTTTTAATAAAAATTAATTTGAATAAATATGTAATGTTTTACTACATTACACTTTTTGTTCTATTCCTTCTTTACAATATAGGCATCATAGAATTATGGGTAATAGATGCCATATGATGAGAGATGAATAAACTAAATATAATATTGACAGATATTTTTTGATGATCAGAGTGGAAAAATCCTAGGAAGTAAGTTTTGTTTCGTGACTTAGTCATATTTTCTTCTTCTTTTAAATGTTGTATATTATATAATGATATGTTTATAACTTGTTATATGTTTTACTAACCATGTTTATAATTTTTAATTATTTTTAGTCGCTCTCATTATAAAAATATTTTAAATTATTTTATATTTGGTGATCCAAACAATCTAAAATTTTGATAATTTAAGTTGTATAATATATATCCTAATTTTTTTTTATTTATGAATGTAAATATCTATTTGAGATTTTGATTACTTTTTTTATAAATAACTAGAGAATAGGTTACATAGCTTGTTCATTGTTTTATTTGATCAATGTTTGTGCATATTCACTCAATATAGTGTGAAATGGATATGTGGTTACTTTTATTAGGAAACTCAAACACAAGAAGTAGCTTAATGTGTTTGTAGTATACCAACTTCTTTTGTGGTTTTTCCTAGTTTGTTCCAACATAGATTGTTATGTCTACCTATTAGGATGTTTATTTATGTAATTTAAGATGCTTAGTCATGTGCATAGATTCATATTTGTCTTCCTTCCACCTTGAAACCATTTTATAATAATTTTGATTTAATTGGTGTATTACTTATAATTAAGATAAAATGAATTAATGGCTAGTAAATGTTATAACAACTTATAACAAGAAACATGAAAGTAAATTAATGAAATAGACAAATATCAAATGAATGAAAGAATCAAAATATAACAAACCACAAAGAAGACTTAATTTATTTATGCCCACTAGGTTGATTGTGTATGCCTGATATATGATTGGAATGATCAAATTAATCATGATTATGTATGTGGAATTGAAATGGGAAATAGTCAAGATCTACTATCATTATTATCCTCTATGGGTCAATTTTTACCTATGAAAATAAATAGTAAAGAATGGGTAAAATCACTTTCACCTACTTGTAATATGACTATATGTATAAATTTGACCTTTGGTCATGCATGGATGACTTACAAATGACCTCTTCAAGGTTGAAACCATACTTTGGATTGTGATAGGTAAAAAAATATAAAAACAAATGGAGTGCAAGGGTTTTATCTGACCCTAATCACCCTTGAGATGATTCAATACTACCTATGTATCTAATGCTCCAAGGAGGTAATTAAAGCCCATGTAGTTCTCCCCTAGAGTGCTTAGTGTGATTGTGTTTCTTTATATATATATATTGAATACTTGATGATTATTTATTGAATTTAATATAATACCCCTATGACTTGAGTAATTTTTTCTCCAATTGAATAACATTGAAGTTGTTAATAATAGGAAAACTTTGTTTAGTGTGAAATAGTGTAAGTATGCCTCGATATTGAAATTTCCAAGTGGTAGAATGGGTGACTTGGATTTTATTTTATAGTAATATAAATGGGTGAAACCCCATAATACCTATCTTTAAAATATGGACCAACCTATAAGGAAGGGTTTAAATTTTAAAAATAGTCATTATAAAGTGAAGGGGAAAATTTACCTATAAGGTCAAGGTCAACTATCTATCTCATCCCATGTAGGTTGATTTTGACCTAGAAGGGTAAAAATTGATCTTGAGAATTTGGCATGTCTATACATATGCTTAGATATGTTTTAGAGATTAATAAAATTTATGTATGTGAAAAACATGTAATTTAGAATGGATGGGGTTGCATAGGTACTTAGGATAGAGTGATGTGACAAAATATGACCATTTTAAGTGTTCAAGTTAAGTAAGGTAAAAAATTGATAGAAATAGAATTAATTACAATTATTTTGAAATAACTTTGTTTCCATTTTAAAACTTTACATTTTGGACCACTACGTGTGATCCTTCCTCAAAATAAAATTATGAACTATGAAAGCATTAAATATTTAATTAAGAACTAACATTATCAAGTATTATTGAACAAATTTTATCTAATTTTACACCCCATTTTATATATAAGTTAAATTATTAGATTAAATATACATACATACCTGAGTGTGTACAAAACACTTTTCCTTTGGGATAAATTTCCAATCATAAAATTTGTAACATAGTGAATCTTAAAATGATGTAAAATTAGTTAATGTCTATACATGAAATTAAAATTTGAAACGTAAAATGAATTTTAAAACATTGTAAATAACAACGAATGAGTACACCTATATGTGTAAAACATTTTTTTCTATTGAAACTCTATTTAAGGATGATGTTTCCTTGAAACATTGGAGAATTAGTGTTTCCCATGAAACACTTGGAGATAATGTTTCCTTTGTTGAACGATGGTGAATTGAGGGTGATAAAACCCCAATTTGAAGTGAATATGTATAAAAATTATAACCCATTGATGGATTCATAAAACTCAATTTGTGTTTTTGGTATTTATAACCCCAAGGTAGAAATAGGCTAGAATCCATAATGGATTTATGGGATATAATATTAGAGGGTGTTGAATCTATAATATGTCATATGCATTTTAACTCAATAAACAATGTAGATGGAATATAGATTCAATTATCACTTTTTTCCTTATTTCATGTATGCATGATAAAAATATAATTGGTAACACCCATGCCCCTACCATGATAATCGATAAGTAGTAATGAAAGCATAACATCAGTCAATATCTTATCCCCTGATTTTGAAAAATAGTATAGTGTGCATGGATTTGTATCATACCCAAATATGATAAATGTAAAATATGTAGCTATAAGTAGATGTAATTTTTGTAATTTTTAAAAATCTTATGTGCATATGCATGTGTACATTCACCCAAAATTAATGAATATGTAATCTAATATTGTAAGGTGAATGCATATGCAATGGCATATGCCCCCATAATATTTACCAATAAATTAATTTTGAACCATTTATGAATGATCTAAAGTTGTATTTTGTACCCAAAAATAATTTTATTTCTCATATAGGCTTATTTATATATGAAAAGCTCACTGAAATGCCCCCCATTTGATGTGAGAGATGTGTCTTAAAATTCACTCATCTCAAAATAAAATTTAACTATATCATGTGTATCAAGATGTAATCATTGAATAATCATAACATATGTGAAAATCATAGTTATATGTGTATCATTCAAAGTGTAGACACATAAATTTAATCATTAAGTGTTTGATAATGTTTATACTTGACATCTTTACTTTGTTTGGTATGTTCACCATTTTGATAACTCACAATATGTAAGAGAGCCTATATTGTATTTCAAACATGTAAAATATCCTATGAACATCCCTATTTTATACACATTCATCTCTATTCATCCCATATGTTATTATCAAACCTTTTACAATAGTATCTCTCCTTTTAGGATAAGACCATGCAGGTTAGACAAGGCCATATTTTGGCCTTATCCCATAGCATGCCCTTATCCCCTACACTTTAATAGTTAATTTTTCAATTCAATATGTTTCATAATGGTTTTCTTGTGATTTTTGTAAGTTTTATTAGTGAAATTATAGTGATTTCCCTAGAAAATCACATCAAGGCATTCACTTGAACACACTATTTAACCCTAAAATCTAATGTGGGGAATCTAGGGTTAAAGGGGTAAGATATAGCCTAAGACAAAAATATGGTAGACTATTTATAAATGAGGCTAATTATTTTTTAAACTTAGATTGAACATATACTGAATTTACTATGTTGAAATGCTAAAAATAAAAAGTACAACTATGTTAGATATTGCAGTTATAATGAAAATAAGATACTTAGCTAGTTCTAATCTTAATATAAATCTACATCTTGAATAATCACAGAGTAGATTGCATATATATTCTAGAGTATTTTTCTCATTTTGTAAATTTCACCTATGTAATCATAGACATTTATGTCAACTTGGGATAGTTGCATCGATGCTACTATTTGACTTGGATATAGGTGTCTAGTATGGAATACCTATTGAAACTAGATGCAACTCCTTATATGATTTTAGGTCATGTGTTTCCTTCACTTTAATTTATTCAAATATAGGTCATGGACTATCACTCCTTGTCAAATGATAAAACCCTAGTTCTTCACCTTCATAGTGCTTATGGGAAAAAATGGCTAATGAGCACATGGTGTTGAGTTGCCCCAAAGATCCCTTTATCAATGATCATTTCCTACATAGATAATACTCTAAATAGGACCTAAAAATTATTTATTTATCATTTATTTTTTATTTTATATGTGAATCATGCAATGGATGATAATAAAGTACAACAATAACCTATTGAGGTCAACATACCCCTATTTCTAAAAAATGGGGACCCTTATTTCAAATTGTGCAAATTTATACCTTATATTGAAAACTCACTTGATTAGACTACCACTAGCATGTTTACACATTATCTTTATTTTAAGATCATTCACACCTAATTAGGTAGACATATTTGTTCGTAATTCTAATTTAATCTTGCCTAAAGTTCCTAACATTGGATCTTTATGTTTTAGGTTACAGCTCCAATGGAGTCCATTTGGAATAAGCAATGTCTTAGGTTCCATATCTTAATGTTCATTCTATATTTTAATAACCTTTGGTCTATTTAAAATCAAATTTAATTCATGTTTAATCATCTTAAATTCCTCATTCAAATTACCTTAGCTTAGGTCCCTTTGAATCAAAATCAAATTTGTATGGGAGAATTTTACATGAGAATGATTAATCATGCCATGGACCTAGTTTAATTTTTATCCTAAGGTTAGTCATGTTTATCAACATGACCATACCTTAGTCTAAATTTTTTATGTTGGGTCCCTTTATATCCCGAGCCCCATTTGGTCCCTTTTATTTCCATATAGTCTAGCTAATCGCTAGGTCCTTTTGTTATGTCATAAACTTTCACTAAAAAACTTGTCCTAAGATTTATGCCATGTCTTTTATTATGTGTAGGGTCCCCCTTTAAAATTTTTAAAACTTAGATTAAAAATTTTATCCTAAGGTCTTACCTATGTTTATTAACATGAAATAAAACCATAGTCCAAAAACTTTATGTGAACTTATTTATTTTCCTAAACCTAACTTAAATATCATTTTTAACCACAGGATTAATGGTTCATATTTTCTCGAGTAATATACATCCAATGTTGTGCAATTAAAGATAAATCCTCAGCCCTAAGATAAAGTTCAAACATATTCCAAAGATCAATGATAAGTATTTTCTTGAGCAAGATTGATATAATGACATGTCTTGAGTCAAGACTTCAACAGAGCCCCAAGACATTGAAAAGGTGACAAGTATCACACTCATGGCCAAATAATATTAAACAAAAAATAGTGTTCCACCCCTCAAGTTGAGATCTATAGGTATGAATTTGGTTGGGTAAGATTTATCTAAAAGTGCATGATGAATGTTGAAAAGTAATAATCCCTAAGAATGAATGTGAAGATGACACATGGAATAGCCATAAGCCACAAATTAAAGATTAAACATCTTTCAAAGATTGACAATAGGTGGATGAGCATACACATTTTGATCAATATTCCCAGGGTAAGAGGAATAATTAAATAGATCAAGATCGATGGAGTGTGATTGATCTATGAAAATGAGATCAATGGTGCAAGATTAATGTTGACATTTAAGCAAAGCTTAGAGAAAATTCAAAAGTGATAATTTTCATAACCATGGGTAACATAATAATTAGATAATAGGGTTAAATTTCTTAGACTAAGATCAATGAACCATGTTGATCCAAACAAATAGATCTAATGGTATGAAATCAAAGTGAAAATTTCAAAATACAATGGTCACTTTTTAAATATTAATGAACAAAGTGCCACAAAAATGCCACTGTGATGCCACATCATAGCCACGTAAGTATACTAAGCCAAGTTGAAGATTTTTTAGACCCAAGAAATGCAAGGGTATAAGTACACAAAGCTCATACAAGTTCAAATAGTTTCTACCATTAAAAACACTAAAAATTATTAGGAAAGCCTTGACAAGTAAAAAAACTTGATTCGAGCTTGTGATCCTTGTAATCAAACCAAGGAAGTTTAATTATCACTTGTACAAGGAGAATTCGATCTAGTATTGAAATACAAACCACTAGCAAGCAATATATAGAAGCCCACAACCATGGTAGCATAAAAAAGTGTTTCAAGGGAAGATGTGGAGCTCTATCTAACTTTAGATATTAAAGGGAGGGTTTTCGAAGACACATAATTTGATGCCAAAAATCTAAATATAGGGGACAATAATTGGTTGAGATCATGTTTGACCATTAATAACCAACAACCCATCATAAGAGGAGAACATGTTTGTAAGGAGGCTTTACTACAACGATCAAAGGCATCTTGTAATAGAACAAAATTTAGAAGAGGTTACCATCTTTCCAATCTAAGAAGATAGATTCAAGTCATATGAGAACACATGATTGACTTATTCAATTCCTTAAATTTAGTCAGAGCTAAGAAGAGGTAATAAGTAAGCAAAATTCCATGGTTATAGGCTAAGTTAGCCATTGGTAGGCTTTAAGATATTGAGTGAAAGACTTGATCAAAGCCTTAACCAAGAATCAAGTCCCTGAATTTAGGATAGTCAGTCTAGCTCATTTAAATATAGATATGGATATATTAGTGGATAAAATCAAAGCCCTAAATAATTAGTCCAAGATAATGGAAGACATTTCCAAATACCTCAAACAATAGGAAGATAAAATGCTTCATATGTTGGACAACTTAGTCAAAGATCCCACCTCACTTAGTCCTTTGGGCCTTATCACTGATGAGGAGTTCAAGCTTAGAACTTATCAATTCATCTAAGAAGTGAGGAACTAATTTCAAGGGAAGATAGGGGCTGATAATAAGAATATATTGGATCTACTATTTACATATAAAGAGAAGATAAGAGATACTCAAAGCATCAAACAAGCTTTGGAGAGAGCTAAGAAAGATCTCAATAACTTGATAGATCAAGAAAAGGAATTACTCATAAAACCTATCACTAATCTCTAGTTGATCAATGAATAGCATTATAGAATGAATATCCTATAAGTAAGGTAGAAGGTTGTAGTATAACTAGGGTCTTAAATTTATTTGGATTAAAAATATTCTATTATAACTAACATTGTATATTTTTTAAAGGGAATATTATTTTTGTAAAGGCATGTACATCTTGTAAAGTACATTACCTATAGGTTAGAAAATTATAAAATATCATTCATTCTACAATTTAATAGAAATGACAACTATTACATACACATTTACAAATGTAATTTATCATTACTGATCATCATACCTCATGAATTATCTATATAAAGAGGTATTGCCAATTGTGAAAAAGGGAGAGAGTTTTTAGAGCCAAAAAACTATTTGTAACTTTTGAGCAAATTAATATAGGCAAATTGTTTTGTAAATTTTTTCCATATTTGCTCATGTGAATTGCTATCATGGTTTCTCTCTCATTTTTTTTGTCTCATCTTCAAATTTGAATGGTTCATATGAATTTTGAGTGTGCATCTTTTAATGCAAAGTTGCTAATTTAGGCTAATGCAAAATTAGTTGAAAGATCTTAGGTTTACTTTGCTTTTTTTTCTCTTTTTACATCTAGGCTAATGTTGTTTTCTTTTAGGGGAAAAATTCTTAAATTAAATCTTGTTCTTATTTGCATATTTTCATACTTTCCTCATATGTTTGAATAGTGTGTGGTAGGATTTGAGCTTATGCTACTTCATGTTGCACATTGGTTAAATACATATTTAGATGAAATTGAATTTTTTTCATAATGTTTGAAACAAAGAGAAACAACACCTCTCTTTTCTTTCTACCCTTCCTTTTACTCCTTTTTTATCAATTCACCTTAAATCAATTTCATTATGAATATTCATCTTAGTTTAGCTTTAAACTTATGTTTTGATCACAATTCACTCAGATTAGCATAAATCATCCCCAAAATCAAGAATTAACTATTAATCCATGGTGTCTTCTAACTACCAACTAATATAAATTTGTGAAATAGTCAACCTGTTCTACCTCTATTCCACCAAGGATAATAGGATTATCACAACCAATAACTCATGCAATGGATTCTTTGAATCCAAAAATAAGATGTGTTTCTTAAATACTATTTGAACCTACTAATACATTTAGGTTCATCAACATGACCTAGCTTGTAACTTGGAAAATGTTTTTCATGGAATTATCCTTTAATACTTTAGACCTCTATATATATTGTCCCTATGATTGATATGGAAATAGGATAAAATAGGGAAGTTTTTCCTAATTGAGTGATTGATTGTGTGCCTTTGGTAATTTGCCTTGGTATTTTATAGGTATATACTAGGTGATGATTTTTTTTATGATTTGATAGGTAAAGATGGGTTGAAGGGACCTAGACCTGGTACAAAAGAGAATAGACAAAAAAGTGAGAGAACAAAAACAAAGCCCAAATGAGATAAGGGTGAAAACCTTGATGAACAACCTAGATATTGCTAAAATTTAACCAATAGTCAGTCGATAGATAAAAAGGACCCAACAAAAATGAGAGAAAACATATCTCTTTTGAATTAGAGTAAGTGACCAATTGCTTGGTCATTGTATTAGCTTTTTGTGACATTTGCCTCTAGTGTGACTATCAATGAACTACTCCTCATTATCTAGCTTCTTACTTTTGAAATCCATGTGAGGGGATTATTTTATGATTTCCTTAGAAACCCAAGTATCTTCCTCTTCATTTTCCTTCTGGATAGAATCATCTCCAAAGTTGAGAGTCTCAGGAGTCCTGCCATCATGAACCACAAACTTGTTAAAAATTGAGAAAGTTACTTAACCTCTTGAATTCCTCCAAGATTTTTTTTCAAAGGATATTTTAGATTGTGATTTTGGTATGGAGTTTTTGGAGTGAATATTTGACACCCTTTTTAACATCATCCCATAGAATGGATTTTATTTTAGAATTGAAAGAGGGGCTTCCTAAATCAAATTTGTGATTTTTATATGCACAGATCTTAGGATCCTCCAATTGTTTCCCTTGATTATCCTCTTCAAAATATGAGGGTTTATCACCATCCAAATCCAACTCCTCCTTTCCATTGTTAATATAAATAGCCTCTGAAATAGTATTAGACTAGACTAGTTCCCCCCTTTTAATTAGCAAAAAAATGAGGCCCTAGTGGATAAGATCTATGGCAGGGTTCTTAAAATTTAAAATAAAAACCTCTAAAGATTGTAGTAAAAATAAAAGGATACTAATAATATTACCCTTCAAATGTTTTAAAAGTAGGAAATGATGCAAATAGAGAATGGTGTGTTTACCTTCTAAAGTGATATAATGCATTATTTGGAGACATACCTCTAACCATTTCCTTGGCAAATCAGTGTGCATGTAACCTTTGTTGGCAAATGGTTTAGGCCTATATTTATACTTCTCTTTCTTGTAAAAAATATGAATGAGTTCCTCCTTGTGATTATTATCTTTAAATGACTTTACTTCATGGCATTACATTCCTATTATCTCCCCAATTATCTCCTCTATAATTTGAATCTTTATCCCATGCATTTTCACATCATGGTTGTTCCAACCATGAGAAAAATACCTTGAAAGTGATGTATCATGCCCCACCAGACATTCCATGAATGGTTCCATCCCCCCTTTAACCATGTTCTTCTAGACATGATCATTTTTATTTATGTTAGAATAAGAAATTGGCTCGAAGTGATCTCTAGCTCCACCCATATTTTTTTCCACCTTTTTGTTATCTTTGAAAGTGCTCTAAAAAGCACTTGGTGATATAGGAGAATAAAATTAGGGGGATAAATAATTAGTCATGATATATGTGTAAGGTCATTATGACTGACCCTCATGCCACTCCTTGGAAAAGATGGATTTACATGTGTGAAAATCCATACAATTAACCCAAAATCTAAAATTAAAAGAATTAATCATCATGACTATAAATGGCAAGTCCCTTTTCCTTCTCAACCATTCAGATGATGTCATCCAAAAATTCACCATCATGTCAAGTGATGTATGTGATCAAGGAATAGATTATATCTGACCATGGTTGAGTTTATTAAGCTTGGTTGAATTTGACATATTCCTAAGATATTCTATTTAGATATTTTTCAAAAGGGATATCTCACAACCATGGTTGAGTTTACTAACTTTGGTTGAGTTTGGCATATTATTAAAATATTCTTTTAGATATTTTCCTTTGAGACAACTCACAAAGGTAAGATGCTCTCGAATTTCCTTTTTAGTAATTGATCTAATTGATTTATTAGCTCATGGGTGAAATCAATTAGGATTTGAAATTCATTTAACTTGCTAATTGATTTTGATTAGGACGTGCAAGTTAATTAATTCTTTTTAGGCATTTGGTGATTTATTTGATTTTGATTAATTCAATGTGTGTATTTGCCATATTTAATTGATTTAATAGGCCAAATTGATTTGATGCAAGGTTATGAATCCAAATTTGAGACCTAATAGAAACTTTTGGGATAGGTATTCAATGATTGGCAAAAAATTGGTCTAAATTTAGATACGAACCCATTGGTGGCCAAATTTAGGTGTCTACAATTTGCCCCTATTTGGGAAGATGTTACAAACTATAATCATAGTAATGTCTTTTGTCTAAATGTGTAGTCAAAAGCTAAGATAAAATAGGATATGCAAGGACTAATGGCAAAATAGTGGCAAAAGCTTGACTTAAAAAGGATGATTGATTAATCTAACAACCTTGGACTAATTTAACATAGACAACATACATGACTCTAGGCAGAAAACATGATCTGATTGGTATAAGATGCTAAATAAGAAATGTTTGAAGATAAACTAATTTGACCAAAATAAAAGCATAAAAAAAATATAATTTTCCAAATTTTAGTGACAAATTAACCCAACTACCCAACTACCAAACTCTAATGTTGAAACATGTTCTAAGTAGGTCTAAACTACTAAAGGGAAAAGCTGTCACGTCTTCTATCCAAGTGTGGAGTTAAAAGCTAGGCTCAAGTAGGGTATGCGAGGACTAATGGTCAAAAAGTGGCAAAAAACTTGACTTAAAAAGGATGATTGATTAATCTAATAAACTTGGAATAGTTTAACATCGATAAGGTACATGACTCTAGGCATAAAACATGATTTGATTGGTATAATATGCTAAGCAATAAATTTTTGAAGATAAACTGATTTGACCAAAATAAAAGCATAAAATAATATAATTTTCCACATTTTTTTGCCATACCACAATAAAATGTGTTGAATCCTACTCCTCCTCAAAATGTGATGGGTAGTATTCCATAACAACAAGCACAATCAAGTATCCTAATGCAATAGAGGCCAAACACATTACCACCTCAATAAGGGACAACCAATGTTCCACCTCACCAGGTAGTGGAAAACATACCTCTTCCTTCATAGGCCAATATACCAATCCAAACTCAAATGATGTCTAATCAATAACATATTCATATTGGTTAGTGACAAGTATCAGATATACAACATGCATCTACTTATTAATAGGTATTCACAAAACAAAGAGGTTCCAATGTTCCTTAAGTACCTTCTAGGAAAAAATTGTATTTTATGCAAAATGTACCATAGGTTTAGAGATAAAGTATTATCCCACAAGTTCCCACTCAACAACAAGGTTTGAATAGTCAAAAGTAAGTCCCTATTCAACCACAACAGGCACAATATAGTTATATGCCTCAATCCTAGCCCCAATATCCACAAAATCAATTATACATATCCAACCAAAATGTCACATTACCATAGGTACAATTTCAATAGTTACACCCTAATCCATGCATGTGCATTCCTGGACCATTCCTTAGCCAATCCAACCTACTCCAATAAATCCTTCCATCATATCCTAGTCCAAATCATCCACTTATGAATGCCCAACCATCAACCCAAGCCAATATTCCAACAAGTTTCCTTGAGAAAGAATTACAATAAATGAAGGATTCAATTTCCACCATCCAAGCTGGGAAATAGGTTAAAATTTTCAAATTAGATGATGTGTGTTCATATATTTTTAACATAGAGTACTTATAAATTACATTCCCTCTAGGATATAAACCACTCAAGTTTAACAAATACAAGGGGAAAGGTGATCCCAAAGCACATCTGATAGAGGTTTTTGTTGTATGTCAGCTAATGGCATATAATGACATTTATTTGTTGTTGTTATTTCTAAGGAGTTTAGCTGGATAGGCCTTGGAATGGTTTTTAAAACTACCAATGAACTATTTTTTTGACTTTGATGATCTATCAAATAAGTTTATGTAACACTTCTCATATAATCTTGAGCATGAGATTTCATTGGTCGACTTAACACAAGCAAGGCAAAAACTAGGTGAAAGCTTCACAAGTTATCTACAATGATGGAGATCTCTTGCCAACCACTTTAGCCATAGTCTACCAAATAAAAAACTAATAAGTGTGTTTACCAAAAATCTACATAGTGAAATATCCTACTATCTAGAGTTGTAATGTGTGCATATATTTTAAAAAATCATTGAGAAAGGTTTAGTGATCAAAAGAGCCATTATTAATAAATGGATCATAAAACTAAACTCAACCAATCAGAATAATAGCCAAAACCAAAATCAATCCAATAATTAGCATCAAAATCTAAACCAAGTACAAGCATTGTAACTAACACAAACAAATAATATTGATAAGCCAAAATAATTTAACCATAATAAGAATGTTGTTGGGAATGGAGTAACAGAGTCATGCCATGTCCAAATGGTGAAAACACCATCTACTCAATGAGTACCACCTTTTCATATTACTCCTACCCAACAAACTCTTCCATAGCTTCAACATACACAACAAGCATAACTTAAGCCAATGTAATAATTATAATAGCCTTTGACTTTGTAAAACCCACCTCCTCTAAGGAGAAACCCACCTACTCATCATCCTTTTCCCAACCTTGGAGAACCCATTTAAGTAGTCTTTCAAAATCTCATAATATCTATACTAATTAGATACCCTATTCCAAAAGAGCAATATCGTGAAGGTACAAACATGCCAGACTAGTACAAGCTAGAATAATTCTATGAGTTTCATAGGGTTAAAGGCCATAATTTGTAACATTGTGTGAAAATCAAACATGTAATCCAAAATATGCTGGATAATGGTGAGATCACATTGGATAATGGAGCTTACACATCCAATTAGAATCTTAGCATCTATTAGAACCCATTTCCTCAACATAATAATCAACTAGTGCAACTACAACAACATCAACAACAAAGGTCAAGTCAACAAAATCAGTAGTAAACTAGCAAAGCCAAAATAATAGATAGAACCAAGGCCAAAATATTGGCCATAACCAAAAAACCTACCATGCCATTGCACATGAATATAGCTTAGTTGTAGGTCATATCTCAGGAGGTAGCATTAATACCATTTCCATCAATCCTAGACCAATTTTCAACCAAATAAGACCATTGATAGTCATACCAAAAAAATATAATTATTTTGGTAACCCTTCTTTGACTTGGGGTTTCATACAAGCAAACCAACAAGTAGGGATTCCTATGTTTTGAACTTATAATGATAACTCATCATTCACCCATGACCACACTCAAGTGCATCAACGATTGAGACTTATCTTATCTAGCCCCCCTCCACCATCATCAATTAGCAAAAATAGTCCTGTATCTAATCATGATTATGCAATCACAACTCAGTAGTATAAAATTACCTTACCAATCCCACAAACACCTGACACTTCACCCATCATCCAACCCACCATTCAACCTCAAAATAAGCCATTTAACATTATTTAAGAAAAGACATTTGATATAGTGGAATAATTGCAAAAAATACCAATATAAATATCCATTTTATATTTGTTATGAACATCAAAAATCCACAAGAAAATATTGAATGAATACCTTAGCCAATCCACTATTATTAATGACATATCCCCTAATTGATTTCAAGTTTTGGTTGGACACCTAACTCCAACCCAATAAGTCATATTCAACCAAAGTGATATGTCACCTCTTGGCCCACTACATAAAAATCTATTATACTTTGAAGTATATATAATGTGACATAAAGTGAAACATGTCCTTATAGATAATGGATCAGGTTTGAACATAATGTCTCTAAATCTCATCAATCTTCTCGGGTACATAATAATGGATCTCCAAGTAGAAACAATCACCATTAAAACATATGACAATCAAGAGAGTGAATCACAAGACACCATTAGCTTACTAGTTATCATTGGGTCCTTGACTCATGATACCCTTTTCCATGTGTTGGATCTTGATTTTTCATACAATATGCTTTAGGGTAGGCCTTGGTTACATGAGATCCATTCAGTTCCATCAACATTGCACCAATGTATTAAGTTTCCCATTTAGGGATGGAGGTTAACATTTGAGGATATTTACATCCATATGACCATTATAAACATCTATAGCTTGAGTTCCAAAGTTAAAATTAATATTTTGGCATGAATCCATCTAATAAGTAGGATAAGGGGAAGGCAATACTCCTTGAATTTCCAAAAGACAACTGCATTAACCTTAATACCCTTGATTCACTCAGTTACATGCTACCTCCTAAAGTATCAAATAATTTTACCATCTCAACTAATTTCCTAGGAGAGTACTTGACTCATGATACATTTCATATCACAAATCTTCCTTAAAACCCAAAAGCCTTTGGAAGACCTAAAGTTATGCCACACATGCACTAGCAAAAAAAGGACAAAAGACACATTTATAATCTAGGATCAATCATTTTCATACCATCTTATGTCCTAGAATAATATCCTCTCAAAGGAGATGAGTCATGGTTGTATAATGATAATTTGGCTAATTATTACAAGAACCCTAAGTATCCCATTCCAAATCGTATCATGGAAAATCAAGATTATGAAGAAAGGGGCCTCATGCCAAATCTATCAAGAATGTTGGAGCCTATTTCTATGAATAAGTATGAAGGACCTTATTAACTTGGATTTAAACCACATGGGGGTAATACCATATACCTTACTCATGTTTCATCACCATCAACTAGTGATGAGTATGTTGATAGTGAAGTAGAGTCCAATCATAACTTATTCAATGACTTAGCCCAAACCAACCTATTTGATAATCACACCATTTTCACCCTTCACCCAATCACTCATAATAATCCCCTACTATTATATTATCCCCAACTAATATATTGGTACCAACAAGAGACACACATACCAGTTGATGAGTTTCAAAATGATGAAGCATTTTATGATTTTCTAGGCCTTAGGGACAATGTCCTGTCAGGAGATCATAAATCAGGTTTTTCAATCAAATTATATTTTGAAGCCTATTTTGGAGAACAATTTAACACCCTTATCCAAAATAAAATAAATAAGACATTGAGGTATCAATGTGAAAACCTATTTGAGGCACGTTTTGACTAGGGAAATAGTAAAGATAAAGACTAGTCTACTAGTGAAAACCTATCTCAGGCACTACTAGATGGGGGTGTTCAACCTTATTCATGTATAGAATAGGAGACCACCAATGATGAACTTATCTATGGGTATGAATTTAGTATTTAAGAGCTCAATATTTTGATAAAATCATGTGATAAACTAATAATGATGAAGTTTAATATGGATTTGACTTCAGCCCTGAAGAGCAACAAGATTTTGATCAAATAATTCAAGAGGATGCTAAAAATGAACATGATAATGGGTCTAAATTCAATATTAAATGGCACAAAGCCTTTTATCAATTCATACAAGAATTTTTTACTATTTTTGTCTCATGGCCTGGTTTCCCATTAGGAGATTCTGATTCATCGTGTCTTGGAGAGCTTGTTAAAGAACCATTCCTAACAAAGGACTGTAATGTTACCAATCATTTCAAATCTTACCAATTATCCTTGATGATGGCTACACTCTTCTAGCCAAAGATACAATAGAGGTTAACATCGAGTCCCCAGATGACCCAAAGTGGATCAAGCTAGGTGCATCCTTTACTGAGAAAGAGTGTGAAGTCTTCATAGCCCTACTAAGAGAGTTTGTAGATATATTTGCTTAGGCATATTTTGACATGCTTGGTTTAGACCTCACCTTGGTTCTACACCACCTTATGGTCAAAAATGATGCCAAACTAGTAAAACAAAATTTACACAAGATGCATCCTCACATTATTTTATTAGTTAAAAAAGAGTTGGAGAAACTCTTAGAAGCAAGATGTATTAGATCAATTAACTACTCTGAATGGATTTCCAATATAGTACCTATCAACAAGAAACCTAAGAGAATCAAAATCTATACTAATTTCATGACATTAAAAAGTCATGCCCTAAGGATGACTTTCCACTACCTAACATTGACATGGTAGTCAACTCCATAATAGGTTATGAAATGCTTTCACTAATGGACAATTTCTCACATTACATTCAAATCAAAATAAAACTAAAAGACAAACACAAAAAAACATTCACCACTCCATGGGGAACATTCTATTATCAAGCTATGCCATTTGGCCTTAAGAATGTAGGGGCCACTTATCAATGAGATATGATAGTCATATTTCATGATATGATGCATGACACTGTCGAAGACTATGTCAATGACATACTAGGTAAATCCAAAACTAGGGTTGACCATCCAATAACATTAAGGAGGATATTTGAGTGAGTACAGGAATATAAAGTTAGGTTCAACCCCAAGAAGTGTGTGTTTGGAGTTACATTAGGCAAATTATTGGGCTTCATTATGTCTCATAGGTGCATTGAAGTTGATCCAGCTAAAGTAAGAGCCATAATAGAGATGCTACCACCAACCAATCTGAAGTAGTTTCATAGTTTACAGGTCAAAATCTAGTCCATCCAATGTTTCATATATCAATTATTAGATAAGTTCCATTCATATACACACCTCTTAAAAAAAGGTGTTACCTTTTATTGGGATAATTATTTTCAAAAGGATTTTTAGTAGCTGAAGGACTATCTTATAAATCTCCCAATTTTATTATCTCTGACTCTAGGGAAACCATTCTTGTTATATATTTATACTACTAATAATGCCCTAGGGGCACTTATAACTCAACATGATGATAAGGGAAAAGAACATGTAGTTTTATATCTAAGTTGTACACTAGTTGTGTATGAGCATAAATATATGCCCATCAAAAAATCTTATCTTGCTATGGTCTTCATAGCTCAAAAACTATGCCATTACATCTTGAACAATAAGACCATGGTTATTTCCAAAATAGATTCACTTAATTATCTAATATCAAAAATAGATTTGCAAGGCTGTATGGCTAAATGGATCATGCTACATAGTGAGTTTGAGATAGAGTATATAAACCAAAAAGTAATTAAGGGGCAAGTTCTCATAGATCAGCTTGTTAAAGCACCTCTTAAAGACACAGAGCCAGTAACATTCTAGTTTCTTGATGAATCCATCATGACCATCATTGAAACACCTATTAAGGAGCAGCCTTAGAAGTTGTATTTTCATGGATCATTCATTGCACATGGATCAAGGGTAGGCCTTTTACTCATAATGCCTCAGGGGAGTCTAATCCCCAAGTCATTTAGAATCAACTTTCCTTGTATTAGTAACATGACCAAATATCAAGCACACATCATAGGGATTCCATAGGTAGTAAAATGGAACATATGTCATCTAACAGTTTATGGTGATTCTTAGTTAATCATCAATCTGGTTACAGACCACTTCCAAACTAAAGATGGTAAGATGGTTCTATACAAGGCAATTGTTAACACTCTCAAGCACTAGATCACTGACATTGAATTTGATCATATACCAAGAGTGAGAAATAGAATATTAGATTCCATGGATACCATTGAATCATTGATTTGTCATACAAACATAGCTAGTGAGTATCAGTTTCTTTTAGAAAATCTAACAACACTAGCTCATGAACCTTCAACTATTGTAGTGATAAGTGATATTATTGGTCCCATCTCTAATTTGTACTTAAAAATATATGCCTATTTACATGATAAAATACTCCCACCAAACTTATCCTAAAAAAACCAAAGATTTCATCCATAATGCCCAATGTTACACCTTACTCAAACCAACCATATATCATAGTTGTTTTGATGGAACTCGACTTCATTATCTACATTTGATAGACTCTATACTAGCATTACAAGAAGTTCATGAAGGATTTTTTAGATCCCATACTAGTATGGTATTCCTATCAAAAAATCTCTTATGTATTAGTTACTATTAGCTGACAATAGATGCAGATGTAGTTGCATATGTCAAGAAATGTGACAAGTGTTAATGGCATGCTAATTTGATTCATGCACCTGCTAAGACCTTAAAACCAATGATGACACCATGGACATTTTATACATGGGGCCTTGACCTCATTGGTAAGATAAACCCCACCTCCTCATATGGCCATAAACATATACTCACCACCACTAAATATTTCACTAAGTGGGTTGAAGCTATACCCCTCACTTATGTGACTAGAAAGAAAATTTCCAAATTCATCTTTAACCATCTCATCTACCGCTATAGTATCCCTTATACCATTATATTTTATAATGGAGGATCATTTAAGAATAAGGATGTTGACAAGTTATGTGTTGAATACAAGATCACACAACACTTTTCAACAACATATTACCCTCAAGGTAATGGTTAAGCTGAAGCATCAAATAAAACCATTATCAATATACTAAAAAATATTATCAATGATGATAGTTGAGATGGCACATTAATTTATTATATTCCCATTGGGTATACCATACCAATCATCACACACCCATATGAGCCACTCCATACTCACTTGTTTATGGCACTAAAGCCATACTTCCCATTAAGGTTGAGTT
This sequence comes from Torreya grandis, assembly GCA_037957365.1. Taxonomy (NCBI): domain Eukaryota; kingdom Viridiplantae; phylum Streptophyta; class Pinopsida; order Cupressales; family Taxaceae; genus Torreya; species Torreya grandis. The sequence goes on along the minus strand of JARHVA010000345.1, from coordinate 5,643,157 downwards.
GCCTTCATTACATATATCTTTCAAGCATATTCTCAATGATAATGACTATCAAATAACTCACCTACAAGATCTATATTTACTTGATGAAAATCATATAGATGTTGTGAACAATTTACAGGCCTATTAAAATCAACTTCAGGGTCAATACAATCAATGTGTAAAACATAGAACATTTGAACTTGGTGATCTTGTCCTAAAAGAGAACCAAAAGAATACCATGGTTGAAAAGAAACATAAAGTAAAGTTCAAACCCAATTGGGTGGGTCCTTTCATCATCACTATAGACTATGGTGTTGGAGCATATAGGCTTGCCACACTAGATGGTAACGAACTTGATGAGTTGATGAACATTATTCACCTCAAGCAGTACTATGTTTGAGTAACTTGATGTATTATCTATAAGGACCATTTCAAGTTGTACCATATTATCAATATTATTATTTATACCATTATCAAACTATTTATTCTACCAACCTCTCATTTTGACATTACAACTAGACCATCCAACCATTCTATTCTTACTTGACCAAGCATGTTTTGAATCTTATCAACCTAACCCTTTTGACCTTGATTCATCCATTGGTTTCACATTTTATCATTCAAAATCAAACTAGTTTTATTAGTTATTTCAAGCATTTTAAATAGAGGTAGTATTTTGGAGCAATATGATAAAAATATTGGTAATTACATCCTTTATTTATTTTTCCCTTCTTATCAAGTTTGTTTATATGAGCTTGATTATATCACCTACTGGGGCAAATCCATGTTCACCGATATTGATACTAATTAGATAACCTATTGGGGCAAATTGGTAGCATTGACATATCAGTTATATCCTAGTTATAACCACCTATGGGAAAACTAGAGGCAATATTTGTTTATTGTGCCTTGACATATCACCTAGCCACTCCTATGTCGTACTATGCCATAATACCAATTGTGATTATTTTTTTTGAATTGGCTACTGCATTAGTTAGATTCCTCTATTATGAGGTGAAATATTATGAGCTAAAGCTATTTTGGGACTATGTGGGTCATTTATGTTGTGGTCAGTTCAGTCCCTCTTCAGCCATGCTCTCACCATTTTGCAAGCATCCTTTACATCTTAACTTGAAAAAACCAAAAACATCTTGCACATCTTGATTTTGATTGAGTTGACCATGGTTGAGTTTATTAAGCTTGGTTGAGTTTGGCATATTCCTAGGATATTCTATTTAGATATTTTTCGAAAGGGACAACTCATAACCATGGTTGAGTTTACTAACTTTGGTTGAATTTGGAATATTATTAGAATATTTTTTTAGATATTTTCAATTTGAGAAAACTCAGAAAGGTAAGATGCTCTTGAATTTACTTTTTAGTAATTAATTTATTAGCTCATGGGTGAACTCAATTAAGATTTGAAATTGATTTAACTTGCTAATTGATTTTGATTAGGATGTGCAAGTTAATTAATTATTTTTAGGCATTTGATCATTTATTTGATTTTGATTAATTTGATGTGTGTATTTGCCTTGTTTAATTGATTTAATGTAAGGTTATGCAACCAAATTTGAGACTTAATAGAAATTTTTAGGCTAGATATTTAATGATTGACAAGAATTGGTCTAAAGTTGGATACGAAGCCATTGGTGGCCAAATTTAGGTGTCTACAATGTAATCACTTCTTAGTACCTATATATTTTCAAGGAAATTAGCTCCCCTATTTCCTTCTCTATAAACATGTTCAATAATAACTCTTTTGAAATGGTTGAGAAGGGATTTGGCATTAATGATGATCCCAAAAATATTATAGGAAGATGGGGATAAATGCTTAAGACTATTTATGATGTTCATTGAGTCCCCTTATATATGAATAAATTGAGAACCCAATTTTATCACATCTTTAATTCCCCACAAGGCCACCAAGGCTTCCACAATGTGATTGGTTTGAATTCCAAGGGGCCCTGCATAACCTGATTTAATGTTTCCTAAATAATCCTTGATCAAACCACCCACCCCAACTAAACCAGGATTCCCATTTTCTACCCCATAAAAATTTAATTTAACCCATTGAGGAATGGGTGGAGACCATTTGATGAGAGATCTATCCACCCCTTTTTCCTAGGCTTTACCTAGAATGACCAAATTAAGTTATTTCAAAATTGAGGAAGAAAATAGGGATCTTGGCTGATCAAAGGTGTGGGTAGAGATTAACCAATTTTTCTACATAAAATCCTTGATCCTTTTGAAAGTATACTCAGGATGAGGTTGATGACACTCAAATATGCAAGCATTCTTGGCTTTCCAGATACCCTAGAATATATGAAGTAGGGCCAAATTCCACAAGTGAATTAATGGTGGCTCTTCCTAAGGGGGTTTCTATTGGGTAATTAAGTCTAAGATAGAGCCTGGAAAAACACATGACATGTTAGAATTGCTAAAAAATTGTTGAAAAATAGGTGACCCAAATGAGCAAAAATGAAAGAGATATTCCACTATTTCCACTGCCTATTTGCAAAGGGAGCATCTATTAGGGATGGTTTTACCTCTTTTGATTATATTGTACAATGTTAATATATTGATTTGAGATACCAACGAGTAAAAAACATTGATTTCAGGGATGAGTTTTTTTATCTAGAGAAATTTCCAATTGAAATCTTCCTCATCCAAATTCCACAGAGATAAGAATCCAGAGGGTGATAGGTGATGAATGAATGAGGGTTGATATTATATTTATACCAATCCCATTAGAGAATATCATGCATTAAAATTTATTAGGATAACCATAAGTATACATTTAATTTATAAATTAAAAGACCTTTGGGCTTTATACACTTGTGTTAGAATATGACACTTACATCGATGTAGGCATTTGACTAGGATGCAAGTGTTTAGATAGCCAAAAAATAATCACAAGTCTAGAACTTATAGAGATGGATGATATTTAGTCTATTTTTTTTCCAATAAATAAAGTCTAAATCATTATAATAACATTGGTCTGACTAAGAGATAAGTATTTAGACATAGAGAGATAGTGTATGAGAGTTTTTTGGTATTGGGAAAGGTCTAGAAATTGAATGTACATCCATGATATGTATTTTACAAGTGTAAAATATTGAAGTGATATATAATTTAGAAATAATGTATACATTTTACCCATTTAATATAGTATTGAAATTATTGGTTTAAAGGAGAATAAATGTATACCTAGGTGTGTATAACACACCTTGTCTTTTCTTGAGTCCAACTTGAGTGTTTTACTAGTTACTAATGTGAAACCAAGAACATGTTATAGTATATAATTAGTGAATATAATCCAAAATTGAAAGCATTGAAATGATTTAAATTGAAGGAGAGCAAGTTTTAGGAGTACATATATGTATCGATGCAACCATATTGTATTTTGAAATTTTAATTTGAAAGATGTATCATTATAAACCACTAAAATTGAGATTATGACAATATATATAAAGAGATAATAGAGGATGTATGCCTCAAAACTTGGAGAAAATATGAGTTTTCACTTGATATTTAAGATTAGTGCAATCATACAACCTAATCATACTTATAATATAGTGAGTGTGAGTTGACCAAGTTAACTCACACTATAGAGTTAGTAACGTTGGATGATGTAATCAAGTCTAACCTATAAACTTAATAATATTGAGTGATTTAATCACCTCAACCATACCAAAAAGTGAACCAATTAATATAGTAGACTGGCTCAATATAGTCCATAAAATTCCAACCTACTAGGTGATGACAATCCTTAAAAGTGTTTGAAATATAAATTTGATTTGATTTTATAATTTAGATTTCCTTTTCATAGCACATGCACTTTAGATATTTGTCATGCTATATACATACATACATACATACATACATACATATATATATATATATATATATATATATATATACATATATACATAAATATATATATATATACATATATATATATATATATATATATATATATATACATATATACATAAATATATATATATATACATAAATATATATATATATATATATATATATATATATGTATATATATATATATATACATAAATATATATAATGACCTAATAATGTATATAATTATGCCACAAATGTGTATTTAAATCATATAAGTATGATTTTTTTTCCAAATTTGAAAATGTGTAAGTGTGGAGAACATTTTTACAAAACATGCCCCCACTATAATATGAAACTAAAACTGATGTAGGTGTGGAGAAAATGTTTATAAAACATACCCCTTCATGAAATCTAAATATAAGAATTGGTGTAAGTGTTAATGTGGAGAAATATGAAAATTGATATATATACATATATATATATATATATATATATATATATATATATATATATATATATATATATATATATATATATAATGACCTAATAATGTATATAATTATGCCACAAATGTGTATTTAAATCATATAAGTATGATTTTTTTCCAAATTTGAAAATGTGTAAGTGTGGAGAACATTTTTACAAAACATGCCCCCACTATAATATGAAACTAAAACTGATGTAGGTGTGGAGAAAATGTTTATAAAACATACCCCTTCATGAAATCTAAATATAAGAATTGGTGTAAGTGTTAATGTGGAGAAATATGAAAATTGATATAAGTGTAAATGTGGAGAACATGTTTCCAAAACATGCCTCCATTAAATCTAAAAATTTGACAAATATGGAGAACTTATTTTCAAAACATGCCCTCATTTTAATTTGAATATTTTAAGCAATGTGAAAGTCATGTCTCTATGGAATGATCCAACTAATATGCCCCATTTTTGAGGTGAGATAATGTAGCAATTAATAGTTAACTTACCTCAAAAGGATAAGATAACCATTTAAAATGTGAATGTACCATGTAAAATATATAATGAAACATGTCTGGGTAGATATATCATTGAGTCATGAATAGTGTCATCACACCAAGTCCTAATATGCATGATGTGGATCATGGAAAAGTCTAGATGGTAATATTAGAATATTAATAAGTAATCAAACACACACATAAGATCACTCAAAATCAAAAAAAAATATAATAGTCCAAGGAGACCTCAAACAAGGGGCATGTTCAAATATCTCACAATATAAGGGACATAACTTAGTCAAATGTATATAACAGTGAGAATGACATATTCAAATGTCAATATATAATAAATAATGACATATTTAAATGTAAAATAGTCAAATAATTAAATAGAGGCATGGGGGCCACAAACAACAGAGCATATTCAAATGCTCAAACAAGAAATATAATAACAAGGAATGACACTCAATAAAATGCTTAAATGAAAGCATAAGTGACCAACATAAACATAACATACTAGTCCCTAGATATGTGTGTTAGATGTTGCAGTGGGCCACAATCAAATATCTACTAGATAGGGTTGAATTCACGAGGTTGAATATATATGGACTAGTAAAATCTAAAGAAAAATTCATAAGAGAAAGAAGCTTGTCTTCACAACAAAAAGTTGCATTAGTGAGCATTGGCCAAACACTACAAAGGATGATACATTATATAGTGAGGAATTGGGTCACTTAAAAAGGTAATTAACTCAACTCATAATTGGAAAATGAATTAAATTACATTTCCCCTAATGACCTATTATTAATCTAAGCAATCTAATTAGACCATGTAAGTAAAACCACATAGTGGAAAAAAGCCTACACTAACACCCCATTTAAGCATAGCTTAGGTAGGTAGAATAATTTTTTAGAAGTAGATAATGATATGGGGGGATGAATTAGTTTATTAACAATGTATATTAAATTCCATTTATTATTCTATGAAGCATACATTCACATAAGAGATAAATGCATAAGAAAACAACTACATGTGCATACAAGAGAACACAAGAGATATGTGGGAAACCCTCTTGGAGAATAAAAACCACTAAAATATGCACATTTAATATTACCTTATAATTTCAAGATCCAAATTTTAGTGAAATAACAACTTCATAAAGATCTCCAACCCTACCTAGTTGATCACCCACCTAACTAGTCTTTTACAAGCCCTAACTTTCAAGAAGGCTCCAACCCCCTAGAAAACCAAGCAACAAATAAAATAAATTAAACATAGATAATAATATAACACTTATTTACAATCTTAAATTTATGATGAACTTATTTTTTTTCACTCTTTCCCCTTTATTCTCACTCAAACAACCTCTTTGGCCTTCTCACTCAACTAGCCTCTTCTATGCTTATTAGGTTTATTGACGTATGTATCCACATAAATAATATATATATAATATTTAAATAATGATTCATTTAATATTATTATTTTCCTTAATAACCTCATACTACTCCTTCAATGAGCCCTTTTCTTCATTTAAGTTCACTATTTTATAACTAGCACAAATAGACCAATTGGGCCTTGCCTTTATACCACACTCTTCCTTTCACCTATCTTGGTCATACAATATATTTAACACACTTTATTTAAAATTTAAATGTCTTAAAAAATTTTACACGAGTGAAAAACCATTCCATAGGTTGGTCATACCTCTCGAGGACCAAAACACCAATTAGGCCTTGATGGGACCTAAAATAATTAGGTCTTTACACCCACACATTAAACTTGTGACCTATTGGATCACATTTAACCTCCACAAATGATTTAAAAACTTAATAAATAAATTTAATATACCATTTATTACTCACACATATTTACATACTAATTTTACATTCAAATCACCACTTGAACCAAGCTAATAGGCTTACTCGCCATTAACCCTTTACATACACATAAAGTCAAGTTCTCATATTTGAAGTAAATAAACAAAAATTACACATAAAAATATGAAAAATTAATTTTTATAGATCATTTATGACATAAATAACCTATTTATTTCCATTTTACATCTTCACATAGGCTTTAAGCACCCAAAACCACATATGTAACAAGACCACATAAACTGGGCAAACATAATCAAAGTATAGTCAAATAAATTTAACAATTCACACTTGATCAGGGACAAAAAAAGTATAATAAATAATTATTATGAAAATTTTATACTTATATAACAACTTTATGATCATTATATCTTTCAATTATTAGCACAACTAAAAGTTTCCCTTGTAATATGATCACTCAAACTGCTTATAGCCTTCAAAAACATAATCATAAATAAGTTATTTTTTAAAAATTATAAGAGTGATTAAAATATATATAATTCAAACTCATATATTATATTTTATCTCTATATCACTCTCAAATAGATAGATCACATTTTATAATAACATTCATTGGTCTTATAGACCAATCCTTAGCTGTCTCTTACATTATGGATACACAGTCTGATAAGCCATTTTGGATTATTCATCTCAACCACTTACCATGTCTATTAAGCTTTAAAAAATCATTAATATGTCAATTATGTCTCAAAAAAAATCAATACATTCATTATATGCAATAACTCTTGTCAATGAACCTCAAACACATCACTTCACCTAGTAAACTTGGAACAATCATCTTGGCTAAAAACATAGTAATGACGAACATGAATTGGAAAAACTATATATATACTTACTTAAAATTAAAATATATTTTTATTATCCTCATACATCGTTAGATCAACTTAAAACATAAAATTATAGAGGTCAAATAATAAATATAGAACTAACTGATAAAACTTGAACCTCACTCTTTCACTATCTATCTCTACTTATATAAACCATATTAAGAGCATTGTTTTCACAATATAAAATGAATTTAAATAATATAATAAACATTTAAAATAGTTATAGGTCTTTAAAAACTACCTCAATCAATTAGATTCATCCTTAATGACCTAAAACACATCCTTAAACTCTTTCTCACTTTGAGTAGATTTTTCTCACTATTTTCACTCTTTACAGTTTAGTGATAGGTCATCTTGATTGAGAAAATTTATTTACATATAATATGTAAATAACAAAACATTTACATAAATAAAAATTCTTATCCTTAAATCTCCATCAACTTTCATGCATTGACTTAGTCAACCCTGCTTGTAGCATCAAATTCTTCAGAAATAAGCATTTTTTGTACCTTTTAATCATTGCCCTGACACACCATTACCAATTATAGGTGATTTGAGGAGTCAAATACATGATAAAATCATAAAAAATTACTTTTAAATCCATTAGGGGCACTTTCTAGAAAGTTTTCTCTAATCAGGTTACTACAAGGGTTTAGAGAGGGTTTAAGACCAATTTACCTCCTTAACAATCATTCATAAAGCTCTATTATTGAAAATAGCTCATAATTATTGGAAATAATTATTATGAATAATTAAAATATATCTTAAAAGGCTCATTTCACCATGAAAAATATACATGTGCCAATGAGCTTCAAAACTTTCTTCTCGAGCTCTCATCTCTTCATTCTGCATACACAAGAGTCCTAAAAACTTATTTCCTTGCCTTTTCTTTCTCCTTAGGACCTAAAATTTTGTAATAAAATTTTAAACACCATTATACATAAATACATGCTTATGTTTTTGTAACCACCTTCAAAACTCACCTTTACCCTTCATTAGGCCACACTAGGTCTTTATGCATGTTAGGTCTTTAAACTACCAGTTATGCTTGGTCCTTGAAAAAACTTGGAAACCTATTAAAATCATTTAAAAAAAATAAAAAAATGTCAAATACCTTCATAAAATTTTCATAAAACTAATATTACCTTATAATCTGATCCTCATTCTTTATTTTGCCTCATTAGGTGTCTTGACACACTAGGTCTTGAGCTGCAAGTCCCTTTAGATCTTAGAATATGACCCTTTCACCACTTCAGATTCTTTTTTAACCTTATTCTAAATTTTAAAAGATTTTAAACATCTTATAACATTATTCTACCATTTATTTTCACAATTTCAAACTCATACATATCTATATCAACATCACTATGCCTCACAATGCTCCATGCCTATATCAATGCAAGACTAGGCTTCTTAATACATGATGTGAACTTTTATTCACTTAAAAGGAACTAGGACCTCACCATAACCTCAAATAATTATTTAACACATCATATTATTATACTTATGCCATAGCCTCTCATCACCATCAAATTTTCCTCTTTATCATTAATGCATCTAGGAACTAAGTCAGCCTAAGACATCAATGACAACACATGACCACATTCCAAAAAATAATTTGGTCCCAACATAGAGGCTTGATGAGCTACCCAAGTACATAGAGAAGATACCCCAAAAGATGAAGAAGATGAAGATGTTCAAACCTAAATAAGATCCTGCAAATGAAGATACTTTCTCTTAGTGAAGGGCTTGGTGAATATATTAGAAATTTAATCCATTGTCTAGATGTAGTAGAGATTAATTATATCCAAGGAATCCAAGGAAAAACAAGTTTAACTTCTATTTTTTATCCTAAATAAATAAAATAAATCAAACAAAGCTATATTTCCAAGCCTAGGATCTAGGGAGAACTAAATAACAATGTAAAACAAACAACAACTAAAAGATAAATGACAAAAACACTTAACTTCTTTACAAATTTGTAGAACTTGTTGGCATGAGGTTGGGATTGAGCTCAGCTTGTGAGTAATGGTTCTTTATTAATGTTGTTCTTTCATCATTTTATTTTGTCCACTTAATCTATTGCCTTGGAAATCAGTCTTGTTTGAAGCTTCTCTGAGTAATTCAATATTATAACATTGCACTATAAAGATTATTAGAAGTAAAGGTGAAGCCTCATATTTATATGTTTCAAACTAATCCCAACCTAGATGTAGTTAGGTTTAGGCTAACCCTGGGCCAACCTTGCGAGTCCAAATGCATCAAATAAGGTCATTAATTATGCATTTATGGAGGCATGGCTCAACACTTTATTTTTATGACATTTATTTTGATATTTTGCCATTTTTTGACTTTGAGGAAGGTGATGTCATCATGACCTTATTTCTTTAATATTTTCTAAATTTTGATTTTTGGAAATTATATTTTCACTTATTCAACATGGAATTTTCATTTAAGTATTTAATTTAATTTTTTAGTTAATTCTACTTAGTCTTTTTGTCATTTTAGGAATTGGATTAAGTGCCCCACTTAATAGGTCAAAAGTGTTAGTTTGCTTGGTTAAAATCTGACTAGAGATGAATTTATAGGAGGTTATTATTGCATGTAAGATAATACCCCAAATAGGGATGCCTCAACATGATTCTAGGCATTGATGTCTAATGTGTGGATGAAATTGGGATGTTTAGGTAATTTATAGGCTTAATTTACATCATTTGCTAGAAAATGGTTTGATATCCAATTTAGACATGGATGTGTATAAAATGGAGTGTCTAAATTTTACCCCTATTTGAGTATTCATTGCAAGACACAGGCACAATAACATATTCTCAAAGAATTAAAAAGTTGTTAACGCTTTGGATAATACCCTAGAGGGTGATTAATGATACCTAGATGCCCCCTCTGTTTGAGTATCTTGATGCTAATGTTTGCTAAGTTCTAACTAGGTTATTTGTCTCTACCTAGTCTTGTCCTATGGGTGTATTTATCCCACATTGCCTATTTTATCTTTCATATTGGTACTCCTTGACTATTTAAGCAAGGGATCTACATTGTAATATATCATTTTTTTGCATAACCTTTTTAAATCTCTTTTGTTTATAAATAATTGATTTGTTCAATTGGTTTTATTTTTTATGTTGAATCATCTATGGCTGTGGTAATGAGCTCTGGGAGAGATATTGGATGAAGAGTTTTGATAACTCTTTCCTGGTATGAGAGCGGTCTCCAATTGCCATTTTTCACATTATTTATCTACTCCTTAGATAAGTTGTATGGTTCATTTTTAGATCTAAGTTTTATTTATTCATATTCAAAACACCTCTATTATGGAGAGTTTATGGTTTTGAGTATGCTTAAATATGTTATGTTTAGATCTAATCATTCATAATGACTTGCATTTGAGTTGGTCAGATCTATTGTGTTGGACATATAATTTTTTTGGAGAAATTATAAAGTTTTTTTTAGAAAATCATGACTATCTTGTAGAACAATTTTCTCTTCACATATATGTTTGATTCATAAAATTATTTCACTTTTGGAAAGAGGAATTTGAGAGGTTTCTAGAAAGTGGTCATTCTAAATATTCTAATCAAAATCCAAGGAGATATGATGCTCTGAAGTTGACCCTATGATTCTATTTTTATGCAATTTGTTTATACGTGATCAAGGAAAAAATAATCAGATCTTGTATTTAAAGTGAAAAAATAACATGAAAGAATGATCTATGTGTAATATTATTCTTTTACTTTACTATAAGTTTCCTTTAAATCCACTTTTTCTAGATCTAGTATAAATAATTTAATTTTCTCCAAGCATTTAATATTTTTTGATGTAATGTTTTATTTTTGACCCTTTTATGATGGGATAACCTTATAAAAACTATATCCTTTAATCAGTAACTTGGTCGAGTGCTATTTTTTCAAAAATTGTATTTTTTTTATATCCAATCTATTATTTTCATTTATTTTGTAAAAATGCATTAAAATATAAAGTGCCAAATTTGAGGGTGGGTTACACAATAACTGTGGGGGGTTTTTCTCTCATTGTAATTTTGGATGCATTTTTGGCTAAGATTGGCATCTTATTTACATGAGATTTGGGCCATATTTCTTCTTCATGGCCCACATTCTACTACTTTTTTCATTATACTTCACACACGCACTATCTCAAATGCATTTTTAGCTGAGCTTGATGTCCTTTTGTATGTGATTTGTATGTTTTTATTTTTTGGTTGTTGATCCCTTTTTAGTGTATTTTTGCATACATGGATCTTTTTTCCATTTTATACACTCTTCCATAATCCCACGACATGCTCTATTCTAGTTTATACATTGGCACTTTGACACACTTTTAGTTTGTGTCTTATTATTCATGCTTTTTATGTTCTAACTAGGTTATTTATCTTTACCTAGTTTTGTCTTATGTGTGTATTTATCCTAAATTATAGGGAAATTTTGCATCTTGGTTCTCCTTGCCTATTTAAGTAAGGGATCTACATTGTAATATATCATCTTTTGCATATCCTTTTTAGATCTAGTTTGTGTATAAATTATTGATGTTTTAAATTGGTTTTTTTCTTTATATTGAAGCATCTATGGCTATGGTAATGAGATCTTGGTTGAAGATTTTTGATAACTCTTTCACCCTTGAGGGAGTGAGTAGAAAATAGTGTCATTAAATATTCCTTTGAAAAGAGAAAAAAAGATATGATCTAGATTTAATAGAGGTCAAAAAATAATGATTTTCTCAAAGGTGGTTATAATCACTATAAAAAATGAAGTTTGACATAATGATTTACCAAAAGTTAGTTATAAACATTGGCATAATGATTTTTCCTAATAGGATAGATTGATTAGGATTAATTCAATTTTGTTCCAATAAGGTAAGATAAAGTAGTATTCAATGAAAAATAATTTACTGTGTTTAGTAAAATTGGCAAAGGGAGATCATGCAATAAATTTGTAAATGGAGTGATGATGAGTTGGCATAGAATAACAATATAAATCTATAAAAATGGTTAGTATGAAGATGTATTTTTGAACTATCATGGGATATTTATAGAAAATAACATTGTTAGATGGACCTATAAAAGGCTCAATAACACGGTCTAATAAAAAAGTAGGAAATATAGAATCAAATGACATAAAAATGGACTACAGGGGTGAAATATAGAGTGCCTAGGATGAAAAAAAAACCTTAGTCTTTTGGGGGTGAAAAATTAATTTTATAAGCTATATATATACCCCTTGGGGTGAACTTTTTTCATTTTCACCATAGATTATTGAGAAGCTTGGAGACCTAACTCTATAGATAAAAATGGCTCATGGATAAGGATGAAGGAACTAAGAAATTAGGTGAGAGAGTATCGGTGACCACCACATGATAGGTAGCTAATAAGTCAAATCACTTGAGTATTTTGGTGCATTAGTTAAACGTTTATGATTAGTTTTTGGGCACAAATAGGCAAAGTCACCATTTTAATCAAATGGGAAATGGTAGCTTTAAAAATAAAAATGGTAACTTCATATGAATTTTCCATTGTGGAAAATTGTGACATCACCAAAAAATAGTGAGAATGTCCAATTGGTGATTTCTCCCAAATCATGAAAAGTCTCCATTTTTGTAAAAATGAAAATGATGATTTTTCCTAAAATGGGTAAAAAATGCCAAAATAGTGAATTCATCATTTGGAAAAATGGTGACTTCTCTCTAAAAGCCAAAATGTGTAACTTAAGGGACCCAAAAGGGTTCCAACCTATATGAGAGAGGGGAAAATAGTCATATGGCATGAATTAGGTTTGTTAGGGTAGGTATGTGCTAGACATCAACATAGGTATATCTTGATGATAATCTATTTATGCTTATACAAACAACTAGAGGTATTGACAACATGCAAGAAATGTTCGTACTGCCTACAAACATAATGAATTTGGATGGTAGAGATGGTCAGGTTCATGAAGTCATTGATTTTATTATAGGTTACATAAATGCCCATTATCTGAGTAGATCAAGCACACTTAAGTGCACAAGCCAAATGAAGGCACTCTAAGACTTCCACATTCCATTTTCTTATGGGAGAGGCTATAGTGACACTTGAAGATACCTATGAGAGGATGGAGGCTATTTTATATAACTCCAACATAGTAGAGGAAGGTGTTAGAGGATTTGAATATCTACAAATATATTCCCATGCCACATGGGAAGGTAGATATTGACTTACTAGACTTCTATATTTATATTCAACCAGATGACTTAGCACTAGAGTAGTTGACACCACCATCACTTATAGATAGAGAGGTTATTGTGTTCAGGGACATTGTCAGTGGAATATTACTATTTGACAAGAGCAGTTAATTATTTCATATGGGCATAGGTGGGGTTATTAGGTATATGATGGATGACAACACTATATTTTCTTTGGGGTTGATAGTATTGGCCCAAATTTATAGGAACTTACACTTAATTTCCTATTTATGAGTTTAACGTATTAGTGTAGTGATACTACTCTAGGTATGGGAATGGGAGCACATAGTAGTGGAGTACCTAGTTGGGTATATGAGGGTGAAAGACCCATAAGATCTAGTGGAATATTATTAGGTGTAAATAGGTAAAGGCTATAGAGGGTATCATGGGGATATTTACTTCTATAGTTGCATACTAGATTATCTAAATTTAGAGTTCTTCACTTGGTGACCTTATCTACCCTTATAGCTAGATTAACCATGAGATAAATGGTATATCAGTTTCATGACTACTAGGTACTTCTTGACTAGGTGACAAATCCATATTATTGAGGAATAAAAGCCTAATTAGGTAAGATGATAGTTTGGGATGCAACAAGATATCCTAAAGGGTCCCAGGTGGTTTGTACATAGTTATCAAGAGAGTAGTCAAGCAACACTAGTATTTTTTAGGAGTGTGGTAATGGTCAATTATGGAAGAGTTCCATGGGCTCCATGGGCATATGTAAGAGGTCTAATAGATGAATGTGTGACATAGGCATATGTACTATGGTGGGCATACGTTTATCTATTGATATTGATAACATAATCAAAATCACTATTAGGACTAGTGTAGGGTGATTAGCTTAGGTAGGTTGGTTAGGTTGCATAGATTAAATAGATTATTCAAGTTGGATAGGATCTAATAGGGTAGAGACCAAATGATTAGGGTGGGGTTTAGATTATGGAAGATATTGATGTGGATTAGGGTAATGGGTATCTTGGTACCATGGGTACCAAGAGGAGAGTTATTGACATAAACCCTAATGTGATAGAGACTTTAGGGACTCAACTAGATCTAGGTCAGGAGGACCATCAAATACATAAATAGCTTGGGATGTTGCTATGTTAGTAGAGGAGATCATTTCATAGGTATGTGAGATTGAGGGCACGGAGAGGAGAGTGGGTTAGTTATAGGCATAACTTACTCTTAGAAATAATGAAATGACTCTTTTTCAATCAAGTATTAGTTGATTGAAGTTAGAGGTGGCACAAATGATGAATGCATAGGGATAGTTATAGGCTACTCAAGATCAAGCCATTCTAAAAGGGATCATGACATAATAAAGAGAGATCATGTTATGGATGATGTTTAGGAGATTAGACAAGAGTGGTATGGGGATTGTAAAGTTAGCACATAGGCAAGTATTTATTAGATGGTACTTGAGAGCCTTCAAGTTAAAGATGATTCATCATACTAATGATAAGAATATGAGACTACATTACTATGGGATCAATAGATAACAATTTCTGAGGTATGCGAAGCACCATAAGGCTTGTAGTAGGTACTCATGGTCTAGGATATACACACATGACAAACTTAACTTAACACAATCAGTACATTATCCATGACCATTGCCACCACTAGGGCCACCACCTACTATAGGACTAAGAGATTCATAGAATCAAAACTGATCTTGTATAAATCTTTGGCATATGTATATTTTGGCATTATGACATGTATATTATCATGATGTATATGACATTTACTTTTATGATGCATATGACATTTATTTATGATTTATAGACTTATATATGGATTGTTATTCCTTTGATATGTATGTGATGATCTCTTCTTGCTTTATCATGATATATGATTGTCTCTTATTTATGCTATGTTGTCTTGATATTGTTGATGTTGTACTTTCATTTAAACATGTGTATGGGATTTTATTTTTCATTATTGCATGTTATGGAATGTTATAATGTATGCATTTGATCATGTTTATGACCTATGATATATGGTTATTTAGAGATGTACATCTTCATTAGCTCATAACATAGTCATTATGATTTGGTTATTATGGGTTTGGATTTGTTTGGGAAAAATGGCCATTGTGGACAAAGGAAAATATTTCAGCACCATTATTTTGAGATCCATTGGTCTAATTTTATTTTTATCTTATGACAATATTCATAATAGTTGTAAACAACCATAATAATAATATGTATCTTAAGAATTAAAAAAATAATTTAAATTCAATTATAAAAATTATAGGCATAAGATATGATCAATAAAATCCCAAGTGTAAATACAATGCAATAAACTAAGTTTAAGAATGAATACCACTATCTACAACTCAAGTACAAGATATAAAAATAAATACTTAAGTGAAAACATAATGTAAAATAATTTAGTCAATAAATAATTATAATAAACAAACCAATAAAATAAATAAATAAAACCAAACAAGATAGGAAAAGAACCAAAATACTAATGAAAGAAACAATGTTAGTCATCAACCAAAAGGAAAATGAAGTTAACAACAAAATCAAGGTAAATAACATCAAAAAAAAAACTAAATTACAAGGAATAAATAATCAACTTAAATCAAGATTAATAGATAACATAAATTAAGACACAAAAGAACAAATAACTAGCCTAACTTTAAATGAACAAATAACTAATCTAACCGTGTGTACACATGTACTAGAAGTGTTATTCCCAACACAAAGGTTTCCCCTAGGCTCTATGAAATTATAACTATCAGGGGGAATAAAATAAGAAGGAATGGGGTGTTGAGATGACTCTAAATGCACTAGGCAATTGGATGTTTCATAGACATTGGATCCAATGTGAACTTCATGCCAAATGTAGTTATCCTAAGATTTGGGATAAAAGAAAATTAATAAAAAGAAAACATGATTAAATTGTATAGGAAAATAGGAATGGTCTCAAAAAATGATGAGATCATGGATTAAATAATACTATAAGAATAAATGATCTAATAAAATGGAAAATAAAATCAATCATTGAGGCTAGCCAAGATGACTCCAAATGTACTAGATAATTAGACATTTCCTACATAGTCTCATGGACATAAGGTTCAACATGGACTTTAGGCTAAATGTAGTTCTCCAAAAAATGGGACAAAACACTATTAGAAAATGGAAATGGTCATGATGGAATCTACGTGAATTATTTAGTTATACCTACTAACTAGGAGATGCATATCATGAGTGGCATGGATACAGTATGAATGGCCTAATGTTAAGGGCTTGTCTAGGATTTTTATAGCATATGTCCATTTTTTTGTGTTTTCTAGGCATCTCAACTTAATGGATAATTATGAGACACAAAATGGGTTAACTCAAAAAAAATATGAGAGCCTATATAAGCAAATGGAAGAGTATGAAATAATGGTAAGGCAAGGCATGGTAAAAGGTTGTTCTTACGATATAGGAAATAACAACACAGTAGTTGCACTTGTATAGTGAATAGGCAAACATAATGATTTGCCTAAAGGTGGTTATAACCATTGGTGTGATGATTTTGTCTCATTTGGATGGATGGGGTTAAAATAATGATTTGTCAAAAGGTGGTTAAAATCATTAGCATAGTGAAGATGCCCTAGTAGGGTGGATATAGAAAATTTGTTGAAATGATTAATGCAATTATAAGCCACTATCACACTACCCCAAGATAATGCTTTTGAATGAAGGGAATTTTAAAATTTCAAACCTAAGTCTTTTGCTATAGCGATATTGAAATCCAACCATTGAAGGTGCATTAAGCACCAATAGATCAAAACCAAGGTCAAAAAGGGGATAGGGAAGGAAAACTAAAATTTGGCCAATAGGGAAAGTATGGGAGGAGTAGGTATATGGTATGGTATCAATAAGTTCATATGATGGCACTTTTAAATGATCCTCATATACAATACTTTGGGTTAATCAAGAAAAAAATGTTTGAGATGTATTATGTTCAGTTTTTCATCAAGTTCATCTCCTTTTGGTGTAGCCAACCTGTATGCTCTAGATCCATAGTTAGCAATAATCATATATGGTGTAGCCAACCTGTATGCTTTAGATGCATGTTATAATGACCACATAATTAGTTATAGTATGATTAAAGGATATTCACAATGGCATGTATTTTTGTCTAGTAGTTTTAGATCCTAAATATGAGCTACTCTGTAATCCTTATCATCAAGGATATGTTTCAATGAAATGTGTAGAGAAGTTAAATTGACCTCGACGGTAATAATGGCCTCAATACCATAAAAAAGGGAATATGATGTAGCTCCTATTGGACTAAAAAAATTGGTATGGTAAGTTTAGAGGGCACAAAATACTTACATGTGCCAATCATGGCCAACATAATTGATGTTCTTCTTAAGAATATTGAAAATTATCTTGTTATATTCCTCTATTTTGCCATTACCTTATAGGTAATATGTAGTGTAATAATGTTGGGAAATGTTAAACCTGACATAGAGGGCTTTGATATCCTTGTTTTAAAATGAACTATCATTATCAAATATAATGTTAGATGGGATACATAGTAAATGAGATGGTTGAAAATGAATTTTTAAATTTGATTTCCTATCACATATGTGAGGAGAATGGCTTTAACCCACTAATTGAAGTACTCAATGGTGATAAAGATATGGTTATGGCCATATGAGTAAGTAGGGTTTATTTTCCATATAAAAATGAGTCCCCACATTGAAAATAACTATGATATGGTCATTGGATTAAGTGTTCATGCTAGAGAATGGATCAAATTAGAATGATTTTGATATTGTTTACACCTTTTAACATAAGCAATTGCATCTACTTCCATGGTTGACCAATAATATCTAGTACATAGGAGATTTTTGGTAGGAACAACCCTACTAGTGTGGGACCTATAAACCCCTTCGTGAACTTACCTCAATAATAATATAGATTATACCAAAGTTAAATGATGAAGGAGATTTCCATCAAATCTTATACTATAAAGTGTAGGTTTAAATAAGGTATAATGAGAGGATTGGTGTGTGAAGGCCTTTTATTTTTTATAGGAAAGGTCTAGTGGAAGGACTTAGTCATAAAGGTAATTATATAGTTTATAATACCAAGTAGATCTAGAACCAATAATATTTTAGATCATTTCAATGGCTGAGGGTTCATGAGAAGGCACTAGAATATGTTAAATAAGGAACTAATAATCTCTTACCTTGTTTATGATGTGGACCATAGAATCAATTATATCCATGGCATATATTGTATAGTTTTTGGAGTGAGATATGTGTTCAAACTAAAGGTGAGAAATTAGTTTCTTAAAAGTGTCCACCATGGATTTATAAGGTACTGACTTATCATCCTTGGCCTAGAATTGGTTTGTAACTTGATTAATGATAATCTATGAATCACCATAAACCAGTAGACGTTGAATGGTCCATTGTACCAACAAATGAATCCCCATAATGAGTGATCTATAATTAGCCATGTTATTAGTAGAAGTAAATCAGAGATTGAAGGAATTAAGAATGAGATCCCCCTATGGTGTTATGAACAAAAATACTACTCCTGACCCATGAGATGTGAAATAACCAACAAAATAATGTTTCCATTGCTACTCTTCAGGAGGTGTTTCTTCTATAGTCATGATAAACTCATCTAGAAATGCAAAAGTAAGTGGCTGAGTATCTAAAATGGGATCTTTCAACAAGTTGGTCTTGAATTACCTATTCCTTAATGGCTTTTTGGTTGATATATTCAATCTCAAACTCATTCATAAGCATGATATACTTAGCCAAGTGGCCATGTAAAGTTTTTTTTGATAGTATATACTTGAGAAAATATATTTTAGTGATTTGGTCTTGTTGTTGAGCATGTAATGATAGAAATTTTGGGCTGTAAAGACCATAACTAAACAAGATTTAATGACCAATGTATAATTATGTATTCATATGATAAAAATGTACAACTTAGATAGTACACTGCTTGTTTTTTCCTGTGATCATCATGTTGGGTCAAAAGTGCCCCCAGGGCATTTTTAATATGAGATAAGTAGAATAAGAATGGATTTCCTAGTGTAGGTGGTAGTAAAATAGGCAAATTGGCCAAGTATTCTTTTAGGTGTCCAAATGCCTTCTGGGAGTCTTCTTTCCATGAAAAGGTAGTACCTCTCTTCAATAAATGAGTGAATGGGTGACATTTATTAGCCAACTATAAAATGAAGACTCTAATAGACTGCATTTTACCCTACAAACTATGGATCTACTTCAAATTAAAAGGTGGTAGCATCTTGGTAATGGTATTAACCTTAGAATAATCAACTTTAATGCCTTAATAAGAGATATTAAAGCCTAATAGTTTGTCTTAAGTAACACTAAAGACACACTTTTTAGGGTCAATCCAAACCTTGTACTCATAAATCCTTTTAAATATTATCTATAGTATACCTAGATGGTCTACATGGGTCTTAGATTTACCTCATATGTCATTAGCATTATATTCAATAATATCATGCATTATATCATGGAATATAACATTAATGGCCTTTTCATATGTTTCCCCTTCATTCTTAAGGCCAAAAAATATTATTTGATAATAAAATATGCCTCAAAGAGTGGTAAATGTTGTATTGTATTGGTCTTCAAGTGCAATCTTGATTTAGTTACATCCTCAAAATCTATCCATGAGGAACAACATTGCATACCCTACCATCAAGTCTACAATCATGTCAATGTTTGGTAACATGAAATCATCCGTAGGGTATGCCTTATTGATGTCATAAAAGTTAGTGTATAATTTGATACTTATTATATTTTTACTAACTGGAACTATATTAAACATCCACTCAAAATTATCAATGGCATGAATGCATCACACTTGTAGGATTTTTTCCAACTCTATCTTGAATAATATGGCAATGCAAGGATGAATTTTCTTGATTTTTTGCTTAACCAGCTTAGCATCTAGATGAACTACAAAATGGGGTAGAACCAATAATGGATCCAAACCTAGTATATCAAAGTAAGTCCATACAAAAATTCTATGAAATCCCTAAGAATAGTTGTAATAACTTCATGTTCCTCCTCATCTTGGGTTGTGCCTAGTTTTAACCACTTGGGATCATATGGAGTTTCAATGTTGACTTCCAAAGTATCCTTTACAAGGAAATTAGAGCCATCATCAAGAATAGTTGGCAAAGATGTAAATTCGTTGGTAATAGTAAAGTCCTCTGGTCAGATTGGTTATTCAAGTTCCCCTAAACAAGATGAATCAAAATATCTTAATGGGGTTTAGGGCCTTGTAACAAACACTTCAAGATTATTTTGGACATTTTTCGCAAAAGCATGTTACTCCTTTGTATTGATTTCAGACTCACATGCAAATTTTCTATTGATGGCTTCCCAAGCTTCAATTGAGGAAGGGTGAACATCTCCATTTAGTAGTGCTTTAAATAGGTTTTCACCAAGAGACTAACCTTTCTATTTACTTTTTCCCTAGTCCAAAATTTATTGAAAGAGGTTTTCAATTTGGGACCTCAATGTTTTATTTTATTACATTTGGCTAAAGGTGTTCACCTACTCTCTAAAATAGTAGTTAGATCTAGTTTAATAGATAATCCTTTCTTATGGTCTCCCAATGGAACATTGTTTGTGAGGCCCATGAAATCATAAAAGGCCTCATCATTCTCTAAATTGTCAAGAGGTACTTTAGATTCTTGTTGGTCACAATCTATGAGTTGAGGGTGATAAAAGACAAGTGGTGAATGGTAGACTACTAGCATGATGGTATAAATGATGTAAGGTTTGAATAGGTTGGTATTGGCTAGGTCTTCATGTATACTATGTTTAGATTCTACTTCACTGTTGGCATCATCATTACTAGTCATTAGTGTAAGAATATAAAATAGGTGGGGTCACTCGCAGGTGATTTAAATCCAATATCATAAATTCCTTTGTACTTGGTTATAGAAATAGGCTCAATAATACCTTGTTGATTTACACCCAAGACTATACCTTCATAAGCTTAGTTAACCATAATATTTTTAGGGATGGTAAACTTTTTACTTTAGTAGCAATCAACCAAATCATCATTGTACAACCAAGAATTATCTTTGACAAGTGGGTCTTTTCTTGGTTAGTGACCATTGTGAAAAAATAGGCATTGGGATATGAAGTTTTCCCTTTTATCATCATTTTATGTGAAATGACTTGAATTTGGGCCTTCCATAAGACTTGGGGATTTGTAGAAGTTTGACTATATGGAAGGTATTATGTTTAAAGTATTATCATGTAACATTGCTAAAATAGTAATATGATTAGAAATTTCAAGAGGAGGTGTATTGAAGTTGAGGCAAGGATACCAAAGTCTATGCATTTATAATCTAATGATTCGATACATATATCTTTGTCCTTATTTAGTATGGGTTATAGGATAAAATGGTAATTATATCTCTCATACTTGGCCTCCAAATGCTTGTATATTTTATATGGTTATAAGTTTGCATGAATAGTTACCTCCATCTTATAATGAGGAAACTTGATACACTAGTGCAAGGTTGAAGGTATTGTATGGATTTCATATATCCATGGTTGACCCAAAAGCAAATTTTATGATAAATATAGATCCAAGAAGTGGTAAAGTTTGTTGTACTTATTGGTCAAAGGCCTAATGATAAATATCAAATAGATTGTACCTTATGACTCCCTCTCTTTATTATCAAAGGATTTGAGGGCCTAGGGATGCCATATCACTTTGGTAAAAATTTACTACACTAGGGATAGGTGTTTAACCAAATCTGGAAATTTGTCTGGTACAATGTAATTAGGTACTTGAAATTGGCTCAGGGGTTTGGTAAGGACTTTTTATGGATGGTATATGTGCACTATAAATCTAGTATAGATATTTGTACAGGAGTATTTTATATTTATTACATAATATCATATGTTTTATATTTTAAATTGGTAATTATATTACTCTTAAATGATATGAGAGATTGAATGGGTTCATTGGTAAAAGGTGGTTTTGGGCCTAGAATGGTAACTTTAGGTCACTGAGTTATGATTGCACAATATGGAATAGGTAAAGTACCATTGTAGCTAGAAAAAGGAGAAGGGCCTGGGATGATAATTCTTGTTTGTCATTTCACTTGGTTATGGTCATAGGTCAAAGGAGGATTACTAGTATCAGGAGGTTGATAGACATTATTTAAGATTGGTTTTTATCTTATGGTTGATGGTAATTGTGGTTAAATGACCACATGCAATGTGATCTACAACTCTATTGTACCTATTAGTTATTAGGGTCATTTTATCCTTAGTTCCTTCCATTTTGTAGTTGGTGTTATCACTATTATTTTTATTATTGTTTGAGAGGATATTCCTATAATAAGTAATAAAAATACACAAAATAATAGGAATTAA
Source organism: Torreya grandis (assembly GCA_037957365.1). Classification (NCBI taxonomy): domain Eukaryota; kingdom Viridiplantae; phylum Streptophyta; class Pinopsida; order Cupressales; family Taxaceae; genus Torreya; species Torreya grandis. The sequence goes on along the minus strand of JARHVA010000345.1, from coordinate 5,619,976 downwards.
TAGCATGAATTAATAGATTTAGATAATTATCAAAACACTTAAAAATATTGAAATTATCATAGGCCACTTTGAGGGGGAAACCTCCTTTAAGAAAGCTCAATACAATAAATTTATGGATTCCTTCCTTGGCCTCAACACTTATATATTAAGTCTAATATAAGTAACTACTACTTCCCCTCAATGTGGGATAAAACAAAATTCTCAAGGGATGAATTAAAAATCATATGCATCCATATAAACTATTACACTAATAAAATAAAGATAAGGGGTAGCATGGGTTCCTAACATCCCCTCCCTCTTAGAAAAATATTTGTCCTTAAATATTTAAATGTGGGAATTAATGTTAAATCTAAAATAGTTGTTCCCATGTTACATCTTTTGGTTGTATTCCATGCCACTTAATTAAAACCTCTGTGATGGAGTGGGAGTGAAGTTGGCATGCGCACCTATCCAAGATTGCCTCTGGCTCGATAAGGATGGACCTTTCATTATCAAGTTTTGTTAAAATAATCTACACTCTGATGTTTTTACTAATAACTTTCTTTAGATAAGAGACATGAAATACTCGGTGAAATTAGGAAGAAGGTGGAAAATCCAACTTATATGAAACCAACCCAATATTTTGGAGAACCTTATAAGGTCCATAGAACTTAGGAGCTAGCTTTTGATGCCCTTTGATTTTTAGGGAGGATTGAATTTATGGTTTTAGGTAAATAAAAACCATATCACTTACTTGAAAAGTGTGCTCATAATGGTGCTAATCAGCTTGTTATTTCATTTGATTTTATGCCATATGAATATTGTCCCATAGGGTGCTAAGGATTTGATCCTAGGTGTGGAGAACCATGTCGACCACTTGAACTAATGAACTACTGGGAGTGTATGGTAGGATCACTGGTGGTGCTTGACCATAGATTGCTTCATATGGATTCATTTTCATTTAAGTTTGGTAGGAGGTATTGTACCACCATTCAACAAGGGGGAGCCACTTGGATAACTAATGTTGTTGTTCTGGGGTGAAGTAATGAATAAAAGCTTCCAAGCATTTGTTGACAATTTTAGGATGCCCATCTATTTGGGGATGATACCAAGAACTCATCTCTAGTTAGGTATTGGTGTGATGAAATAGTTATATCCAAAAATGGCTAGTGAAAGTTACATCATGATCTAAGACAATGGATGAAGGGAAGCCATGAAAATGTAAAATCTGGTCCAAGAAAATTTATGTGATTGTGGAGGTGGTATAAGGATGGTTGAGGGCATAAAAATGACTACATTTGGAGAGGTGATCAACCACAACCAAGATCACTATTTTCCCTATAGATTTAGGGAGCCCCTCAAGGAAATACATAGAAATATTGATGCAAATCCTATCAGGGATAGGCAAGGGTTCGAAAAACCTAGGGATGAGTATTATTTCACCTTTGTTACATTAACATATATCACATTCAACCAATATCTATTGAATTGCCTTTTTCATTCCCTTCTAAAAGAAGTTGCTTCATGAACACTCATAAGTTTTGAGGAACCCTAAGTGCCCTATTGACGGATAAGCATGGATTTCATAAATTGTGCTCTAGGGAAGCACTAGATGACCCTTATATCAAAAAGAAGCACCATCCCAAGAATAATGTGGTACAATAAAAGGGTTAATGGCTAACTATTGAATAATTTGAGATAATTAGGAGTCATTAACATACCCTTATTGTATATTGTCCAACCAATTTGGAATAGGCATGGAAATAGCAAAAAGGGAGGCTTGGTCTATAAATGTACAAGATAGAACATCAACCATAATATTGTCCTTATCCTTCATGTAAGTGATTTGATAGTCATAACCCATGAGTTTACTAACCCATTTCTATCGTGATGGGGTAGAGACCCATTATTCTAAGAAATATTTCAAAATTTGATGATTAGTTTTGATTTAAAAATGATTCCCCAGTAGGTATGGCCACCACTTCTATACTACATGTAAAATAGCCATCATTTTATTCTCATAAGTAGAGAGTACTAAATTCTTTCCAAAAATGGGTTTTCTAGTGAATGTAATGGGGCATATTTCTTAGAAGAGAACAACACTAAGTCCATTTCCACAAGCATCATTATTTATAGTGAAGGTCTTAGAAAAATTTATCATAGCTTGAACATGTGTTGTACACATAGATTGTTTCAATTTTGTAAATGCACATTCAGCCACTTATGTCTATGTAAAAGCATATTTTTTCAACATAACTATCAACAGAGCTACAATATTCTCATAATCCTTGACAAACTTGTGATAGTATCCAATCAACCTAAAAAAACCATGAAGGCTCTTGAGTGTTTGAGGATGAGGCTAATTTGTCATGGCAACTATTTTTTAGGATCCACCCAAACCCCTTGGGCTAAAACATATGCTCAAAATACTCCACTTCATCTTGGGCAAAAGCACATTTGGACTAATTTTCACAAAGATGATGGTCAGAGAGAAGTTTTAGTGTGAACTCTAGCTGTTGGAGATGCTTAAAACATGTTTTATTATAGATGAGGATATCATCAAATAAGATGAAAATGAATTTACGTAGGTAGGGCTAGAATATTTTATTCATCAATGCCTAGAATGTTGAAGGAACATTATGAAGCTAAAGGGCATGACCAAAAACTCATAGTGGCCATCATGCATGCAAAAATATTTTTTAGGGATATCATTCTCATGAAGCTAGACCTAGTGATATCTAGAGCAGAGATGCAACTTGAAGAAAAAATGAGCACCATGAAGCTCATCAATAATATGGATCATGAACTTATCCTTGATTATGATGTGATTAAGTGCATGGGAGTTAATGAAAAGGTAACATGACCCATTTTTTGTCCAAATAAGGATAATGGGAAAAAATATGGGCTGGTATTGGGGTAAATAATGCCTTGCTTCAATAAGTCTCAAATAAGCATCTCGATCTCAATATTTTGATGAAATGAGTAGTGGTAGGGCTAGATGTTAGGAAGAACACTTCCAAGAAGGATCTGAATATGGTGGACCTCTAGCTATGAAGGTGGAAATCCCACTAGTTTAATAAAGACACCTGCACACCTATGCAAAATGGTTTATAGATCAGAAGGAGTAGTGGAGACTATTGATGGTTACACTTGAATAGAATGGAACTGGGTAATGATTCCATGTGAATTCTTATTAAGAAAATTTTCCATGTGATGTGAAATTTATGATGCTAAGAGACCCTAGTTGTAATCCTTTTAATGTGTGTATTTGCCCATTACCTAAAAATTGCATCCAAAATTTAGCAAAATTGCATAAGATGGGTCCAAGTGTGTAACCTTTAGGCTCCCAAAACAACATCACATCCACCTAAGAGTAAGGTGAACATGTCAAAGTGCAATTTATAATCTCTAATAGAGATACACACATTGTGACACTTCCCTTTGCAAGGTAATGTGTCCCTATTGGCAATCATGACTTCAAAGTTGGAGCAAGGATAGACGAAACAATCACCCTATTTGGTGATCTGAGGGTCAATGAAGTTATGAGTGATACCAAAATAAATGAGTATTGTGAGAGGGAATTTATTTAATTAACCCTTGAATCACATGGCTTTTGGGGTGGTAATTCCTACTAAGGCATGGAGAGAGATCTATGGTTAGTCTTCCTGAGAAGCATGTTCCATAATTGACTAATCTTCTTATAGATCATCTATTATATCTTAAACATCTTCGCAATATTCAGATTTAGGGGGAGAGTCCACATCTAATAGGTAGATATTTTTCTTGACACATCAATATCCCCAAGTGAATTTATCATCATAGTTTTAGCATAGTCCTTTTTCTCTATGGGCTTGCATCCCTGCTTCAGTCAAACACCTGATATGAGTGGTTATAGGGGATGGAATTGTTTGAGATCATTGTGGAGCTATATTTTTGAATGAGAAAAATTGAATTTGAATCACTACTAAGTTTGGAGCATGGAAAATTTTGACCTCAGATCAAATTGCATTTTTCAATCCACTAAAAAAATAACTCCTAAAGAATTCATCAGATAATCCCTCTATGTGATTAGCTAGCTTTTCAAATTCTATTTGATATTCTCTCATGGTTCTTGTTTGGTAAAGTTTAGTGACTACTCTAGTGAAGTCATCAAAATCACTAGGGCAAAACCATTGCACAATGAGGTTGCAAAAATAGGTCCATATGGGCTCGTCATGAGCCTTAGTATACCATTGAAGGACTCCATGTTCCAAGTGAAAGGATGCAATTAGGACCTTGTTGGCATAAAAATTATGATGTGGACTAAAATATTGTTCTACCTGATAGATCCATCTTGTCATATCTGCACAATTGAATCAAGGAACATTAAGTTTTAGCCCATAAAAAGTGTTGGAAGAAGAAAACCCAGTGTTTGAAGAGGATTTTATATGCCATCTATTGTTCATGGTGGTATGTTGAATATTGAGGCTACAAATTTTTTCATCAAGATTTTTGATGTGGTTCTTGAGGGTAGCAATTTCATCCTTCATGTTTTTTTCTCCTATTTAGGTTACTACGATGACCAGAATAAGATATTTTTTATTTTTTTTTCTATTTCTTTTTTGTATTTTGTCTAGTGGTAAGTCCTTTGAGAGTCTATTGATACTTGATGGATGGTTTTTATATTATATTTCCCATCAAATATCTACTTGTAAGACCTCTAATAGTCTATGGATAATCTACTAATTGATTTTTAAGAGTCTATTGGAAATATTTTGAAATTGATAGAAATGGGACATGAGTTTCAATTGCTACTTAAGGGTTTTAAAAATATGACTCTGGCTACCAATGCCATCTAAGTGAGTATTTCTATAAAAAAAAAATACTATGGATTTACCTCTTAGTGATAGCTCTTGTTTTTCCTCACAAATAGAAATTACTCAATCAAGGAGGGGCCATTACCTATTTTGTTGACAGATCCTCTCAATAGTCTAGCTACTTTGGGGTTCTTGTGGTACTCCTCATAATGAGTTTTAGGGATTTCACCCAAGCACTTCCCATAGTTATGCAATTAGGTTTTTACCTTGATCCAAAATTGATTACATAAAATTACTCAATTGAGTTATGCAATAGAATAGATTTAAGATTTTTTGAAAAATTACTGAAATGATGTATACAATAGAACATAGTTAAGACTTTTTGAAGGAAAAATTATGGCCCTAAAAAGCACTCTGATACCAGATGAGAGGATCCTCCTATAAAAATCAATAAAAATGTATAAAATAATAGGAATTAATAGCATGAATTAACAAATTTAGATAATTATTAGGACACTTGAAAAGACTAAATTGATTATAGGCCACTTTTAGGGGGAAACATCCTTTGATCAAGATCAATACAATAAATTCATTAATGCCTTCCTTGGCCTCAAAACTTACTTATAGACTAAGTCTAATATAAGCAACTACTACTTCCCCTGAATGTGGGGTAAAACAAAATGCTCATAAGATGATTTACAAAATATATACATCGATAACAACCATTACACTAATAAGATAAAGAGAAGGGGTAGCATGGGTTCCTAAAATTATTATTGTTATTGTTGTTATTATTTTTTATGGTGGTATTTATTATTTTTGGTGTTGATTATTGGTATTCTGTTATGGGAAAGGATTTTGATAAATACCCAGGTTTTGATTTGAAGTCAAAGCCTTTTTATCCAATTCGATCTCTCCATTTTCTAACATGTTCTAAATTAGGTGCCTAAACTACACACATAAACATATTGAATATTCATGAACATGATGTTAAGCATGGGATATACTGAGAGGGGGGGGTGAATTAGTATATCATAAATCCTATAAACTTTCACTTAATCAAATTCCACTTAATAATACATTCAATATATGTAATCAAACTGAAATAATAAACACCACACAAGATAGAGAGAGACACTAGATTTAATGTGAAAACCCAATATGGGAAAAACCATGGAGAAAAATCTCAAGTATATGAATGAGCACCAACTCAAACTACAATATTCACAAGCACCAACTTGTAGGAGCACCAACCCCTTTGTTGAGCACCAACATAACAACTATTCATGATCACCAACCCCTTTTGTGTATACCACACAACTATCTCTCAATGTTTCTTTCTCAAAAAATGATAGCACATTACAATATCTCTTTATTTTCTCTCCTTTTCTCTTCTAAGCTAGATATAACAATTACAAATCATACTCTCTTTTCCATATTACAAATGGCTTCTCAAGCCTTTATTTATAGATTTCCAAATGACCATTGGTGTTCACCCTTTGTGACCCTTCAATCCTCATGGAAAATGGTGCAAAACTTGCATGATCCTTTGTATCCTAGCATTTGAAAATTCATATAGTGACCCTTCATAAGAAAAAACATCCTTTCCTCTTTTGTCTTTATCTTGGTGACTTTTCATATTCCTCAAAGTGTCCCCTCATGGAAAAATGTGCCATACCTATTTTTTCTTCACATGGTGACTCTTGGAATTCCTCAAGATGACTCTTCATGAGAAAATGCATCCCATTCCTCTTTCATATTTTACCCCATGATTCTTTGACTTCTCCATGGGCCCTCTTTTGACTTTATGTAACCAAAAATATGTTCATTAATATTAAATAAATATTAATAGACATTAGCCAAGATATGAATTTTAAAAACACCATTAAATGCAATGGGGCCTTTATCACCAACAATGATAGACCTTTGACATCAATGACAATATTTCTAACACATGATGGTATTCATAGAACTCATGCTCTTTATACTAGTTAGGGTAAGGTACACCTTTAATAAAGTGTTTTGGAATTGACCAACTAATCATATTGGTTAGCAATAATTTGTAAAACACTAATTCAATGGGATCACTAAGGTCATTTAAGACTCTATCACTATGTTTTCTTCTTGGAGGATGTGTTTTCAAAGGTGTAGGCTAAGGTGTTTTCATGCATGGAGGTAGTTCTATTTTTAGAGATAGCTATGGTTGTGGAATAGGGTGAATTTGAGAAATAAGATGAGTAGATGGTGTTTTCACCATTTGGACATGATGCAAATCTTTGACTCCATTGCAGATAACATTCTTATTGCAGTTATATATTTTTAGGATTTATAAAGTTATTAGCCATTGCTAGTGGAGAAGTATATGTTTGAACTAGGTTTGGGTTTTGACTTGGGCTTGTATTTTGGTTTTATCTTTGGTTTTGGTTTGGTTTATACAACTTGATCACCCCTTTGTTGATAAGGGATTTTTCAATTTGTAGTAATTTTTAAATTACCTCTTCAAACATATGGGCATATTACATCTCTAAGTGATAAGATATATCACTATGTAAGTTATGTGTGAATACTATGGCAAATTATTTATCTATTATGTTATGTGTGAAATGAATACTAAATGCCCTCCACCATTATAGATAACTTGAAAAACTCTCCCCAAGTTTTTGTTGTGTTTAGCTTAAATCCACCATAGTAATGTCATGCTTGAGATTATATGATAAATGTTTCACAAATTTTTTTGACAAGTCATCAAAATTAGACATTGAATTATTGGGTAGTTTAATAAGCCACTCCAAGGAATATCTAACTAAAATTCATGGGAAAAGGAGAAGTAGGTAAACATCAATGAAAACCACTTACTAGCAAGAATCATAAAACTCCTTTAAATGTTACCTTGGGTATCCCTTGCCCTTATACTTTTTAAAATTGGGTGGCTCAAATATTGGTGGAAATTATATCTATAGGTAATCCATGTTAAATGAATATGAACATATTTCATCCAATTTAAATTTATTTCCCAACTTCATCATTTGAAGATCCAAAATTACATCCTTTACCTATTGTAGTTCTTGGGATAGAAAAGTGGAATTTAGATATGATTATGGTTAGGCTTGGGTGGTTCCAAGTGGATTATTTTTGTCAAGGTATAGTGAAGGCATGATAGACTATTGTGTATTCACCTTGCTAGGAAGATGTGACCTTTGGTTAGGAATGTATTATTGAGGTGGTATTTTCTATTGATAGGCATTAGAATTAGTAACACAGTTTTGATTCAAAAATAACTATGGCATGTGTGGTGGTATTTAGTATTTGGGGATGAATTACTTTTTTTGGGTTGGAAATAGAAATTGCTTTTGACTAGTCAAAACCTATATTATAAAAGGTATTTTCTATTAGCCAAATGTCTTTTAATGAAATTTTTTCATGTTTGGCACTTGTTGGGGGTATGGTATTTGGTGGGTGTAAGACACTGAATGTATAATAGATACCTATTAAATATTTGGCACTTAGTGTTGGTTGAATAATTGTTACCGATTAGGTCTTTGTTGTTCTCCAACTATGAGATATTTTTAACCAACACTATTATGTTGTTGGTTAGACCAAGTTTGGGATGGACCATTTACCACTTGTTATGGTGGTACATTGGTCTACATTAGTTATTGTGGAATTATGGTCACCACATATTGGGTTGGAGTAGTATTCACCACTTGTTGAGGTGGAGGATTGATCTATCTTTGATGTTTTTCTACTTATTGTGTATTCAAAGAAGAATCTAGTTAAGGGGGAGTATTTGTGTGTTTCACTTGAAAACTTAACATTCCTACCCCCTATTGTGAACTAATCATAATTTTCATTGGAATTTTTTGTGAATTCGTCCTTTGAATATTCAACTAATCCTGGTTTGTGTAACAACCCATTAAGGTTAACTAGAATTAGGTTATTTTTAAAAATCAATAACAACTTAATTTAATTGATTACAGTACTAATGATCCTTAAGTAAATCCATTATTTATGTTAAATTATCCAAGTTGATAATTCATCCATAATTAATTAAATAATAAAATAAATATAGATATAAACAACCAATTAATGTAGTTATTAAGTTAACACCAAATAGTAAAAAAATAAGATATTACATATCTGAATATTAGATTACAAATATAAAATGTTCCATAGAACATATGAGTCTGAATGAACTCATTAATATCTATAAGTAATCTTGAGTAAAACCTCTATTGGTTGATTATTATAAGGGGAGGGAGAGTATCATTTGTATGATTTTACACACCAACCATTGACCCCTCACATAGTCTTCCAACAAGGGAATGGCCATCCTTTCATGGATGGGAAGATAGTGACAATGCAAAAATCGAGAAAGTCAACTAGAAATCTATGTGTTGTATGATAATTATCACATGCAACATATCATAAAGAAATACATTCTAACATGATATCATAAAATACATGCAAACTAAATCAAATAGGTGAAATGACAATGTTCAAACCATAAATATTACTTTGGCTAAATTTTTAATATAGTTTTTTAGATCTCAAGATTGATCAAATTTACACAAATGATGCATTTGAATAATTTTAATCTGCCTATTAAGGTAACTAATTAAGTACATGAATTCTATTACACCTACTTATTTAATGACATTAATACTAGATAAGCATATTAATGCTAAAATAAATAGATTTTAAACATATATAGATTCACATAAAGAATGTCATAGCATGTATGAATCCAAAGAAATCATAATCTCACATATATTCACTTGTGTGCATCTAAATGTTATAATTCAGCGAACTAGATTTAAATACATGCCTTTTTGATAAAACAATTGATTTATTCATCATATAAACAATAATACTAATCATTTAATTATCCATCAAAATTTATCATATTTTGGTTTACAAACCAACTTTCAAATAAGTTTAGATTTCTCATAAAATGCTAATCAATACATACAAAATTCTTTATTTCCCATAATAGCCATATAAACCCGCAAAATTCTTGTGTACTAAATAGTCATTTTTAAATTAAAAATCTCTAATAATAACTAGAATTAATTACTCATATAATAATTACCATCATACCAATAATTATGAAAATCACTTCAAACAAAAATTTAATTCTAAATAAGACTCATATTATATCCACATTAACATTATATGTTCATAACAAACTTAAAATAGGTACATGTTCTAGGTGAGACTTAATTACCAATATAATAGTATACAAACCCAATAAAACATCAAATGGTAATAATCCTTAGTACTATTATATTTAACAGTTATAAATGCGTGCACATGCATAGACATAATACAATATTTATGGATTCTTCCATTGACTCTTGGGTTTATATATACATATATATTAAAATTGCATATTTTGAGTTTGAACCATCCTTTTAAGTAATTCCCTCACAACTATGAATTTATAAATGTCCAAATATTTATATCCATATAGTCATAAAAATATTCCCATTTAATTATTTAATAAAAACTCAAATTACCAATCATCTTACAGAAAACCTCATATAAACTATAGGATCGACCCCATAACAACTAAGTCGATCCCTTAATTACTATATAAATAAAATAATACTCATATAATTGAATTTCAAAATCAATTTAACAAATTCTAAATTTAATTTAAATAAAATACAAGTTTTCACTCATTCCATCTTATTCTATGTTAAAAACATAGAATATAATTAAACCCGTAAATATTTTATAGTTATTAAAATATTCCATACACTCAACCATAACTAGAAAGGTTTTGGTTTATTTATTCTTGATATATGTATTTATGGAATAATACCATCCATGTATACCCCAAAAATTTAAACATACACAGCCTTTTTGTATAATAGTTTTTATAAATAATAAACAAAATTCATTAAGATTAATATAACTCATAAACACTCAATGTAATCCATTCTTTGCTAATTAATTCATACACAACCATTAAATGTCAAGATGTGGGCCTCATTTGTACTCAACCCTATGCATGGGCCTAACCCTTCCATAGGGTCATTTACAAAGGACCCATTTTTAATAGTTTCAAAATTTCAAAAACTCAAAATCATTTGAAGATTAATTATAATAATATAATCAAATACAAAATTTCTTTTGTTCACTTGAAAATCCATTCTCCAACATAAAAAAGGATTCAACAATTTTTTATTTGATCATAAATGTTTATTAGAGTATAATGAGTCGACCCAAAAGATATTTAATAAAAATTAACCACTGTAAATATAATAGAAGGATTCGAGAAAGACAACAACATCACTAAACAATTCTACAACTAGTCAAAATCTAGCTTTTAGAAATAGACTAAATTGCTAACCCTAGTTCCCTTAATAAAATTTAATGTAATGGAATGCACAATTATTAAAAAATGGGAAGGTTTTAATATGTATTTGGCCTTGTGGAATAGTCTTCCCATCTTCAGGGTCAATGACATATTTTCCCAAAAAAAATTAAACTATCAAATTAGAAAAATAAGAACCCATTTCAATAGTGTATCCCACATAACATTCAAAAATGGCAAACTAGAATTTAAAATTTCAATAAACCCTACCTCAAAACACCAATCCAAGTAGTTCAAGACCAATTTATTTTCTTCTAATCTATCCTCACCACCCTCCATCCTCTCCAAAACCTTTGGATCTCATATATCCATCTAATTTCAAATTTTACATGTCAAGATCCCCCAAAAGAACTCCATAAAATTGGGTCTTTTATAATAAATCTCCAGTTCTACATAAATATTTTCTAAAATTATAGCATGTTACCTCACCTAAAACCCTAGACATTATAGTTAGCTAATAGAAAAACATCATGACTAAACCATACTACTACATAAAGTCTACATTTTGTCCAAATGATGGCTTTTAAGAGTCTAGAAATGACTAGTTCCAACCCTATATTCTTAAAATGTGCTAATGAAATAATCATAAAAATCATTATAGATCAAAAGAGGGATTTCGAACCCAACACAAAAATATTCCTCATCCCTTGTTCAAACTTTAAAACCTTCACTAGATCGAAATTAGTCTAAGGTAAGTCATTGATAAATAAAACAATCATGCCCCTTTATTATAAACTATGGCTTCTATTTAACCAAACATGCTCTAAGGTTAGCCTAAAAACCTTAAAAATATGATAACTATAAACATCAAAATTTTAATTACTTTTCATAACATGCCAACATGGTATTCAAACTAGATAATACCAGTCATAAGTGTAATAATTATGAAGAAATTGAAATAAGACTTTGCATTCTAGCAAGATCATACAAGGACATCAAAGCACAAGTTATGATGATTATATATGTGGATTGTAAGCAAGAAAAATGTTAAATTATTCAATCACATACTAGATAATTCAACAAGAGTTTAATCAATATGAATTATTGATAAATCAATAATACCAATAAAAAAACATGTCAATAATATGATGCATGATGCAAACAATCAATATTAACCAACCAATAAATAATAAACAAACTTCTAATCTAAGTGGTGTGTGTATGGGTTCTAGTTTCATTCTCTCATCCCTCACTTATCTTCATATGCTCCATCCTATCTGATGATACTCTCCCCTGATCATAGTTAGGAAGGTGGACTCAATCTTGCATCCAACTCAGTACAATAAATAGTAGTTAGATCATATCTTGACACAATCATAATAGAATATTGTAACTAAATAACTGATAATCATGATCAAAATATACCATAACATAAGAAAAATAACTAACAATAAGTTAACTATCATGATCACAAGTAATAAATAATTGTCTACAATAAACATATTACTAATCTAGCCATTTAACACATTCATTGAACTAATCATTAACCATATAATCTAGTAATTAATAGATTAATGAGTCTAGAAGAAAATCAATTTGTAACATCCTTCCCCATAAAGTTGGTCATTATGCTAACGACACTTATTTTAATAAGAGTTATAAAATAAAATCGTGTTTAACAAAAAATAAACATAATATCTAGTAAAATACTAAGGAAATAAATGTGGAAACAACTTATAAAATTCTTCATAATCTTCTCAAGTGGCACTATCTTTAGAATAGTGGTCCCACTAGACCTTTCTGTTTTATGCAAACTAAGTTTATGAGTGCCATTTATTCTAACTAGTTCTATTGTGTCCACCCTATGATCCAGAACCTATAAAACATTCTAATCTAATATATGATAAGGATCATCAACATACCTTTTTAGATAGGACACATGAAAAACATTATTCATGAGTATTAAAGCTAGGTCAAATCAAGCTTGTATGCCACATTCTTGACAACTTGTAAGACCTCAAAGGGTCTCACATATATAGGAGATAGCTTGGTTGATTTTCCAAATTTGATCAATCTTTTATATGGTTTAATCTACAAAAATACTTTGTCTCCAATTGAGAACTTACTTGTTGTTATTCTAAGATCAGCGTAGCTCTTCTATATATCATTAGTTTTAGCTAGCCTTTGCCTTATTAACTTAATATATTCTTTCGATTTAAGAATAATATCTAGACCAAAGACTACCCTATCTTCTAACATGTCCCAACTGATTGGTGTTCTACATCTTATTCCATATAATGCTTCAAATAGAGAAATTTTTAGAGTTGATTGGTATGAGTTGTTGTATAGAAACTCAGACAATGGAAGATATTATTCCCACCTATATTACTAGTCCATATAATACATTATTATAAGATATTCTAAAACCTGAATCACCCTCTCTATTTATCCATCTATTTTTGGATGGTATGCTATACTAAAGTTCAACTATGTACCTAAAGATAAATTGAGAGTCAACCATAATAAAAAAAGTAATTTTTGCATCCCTATCTAAAATAATATTTTATAGAAACCCATGAAAAATATACACTACTTTCATGAATCTCTTCACAAGCATAGGTGCATCATATAAAATATCACCAGGAATGAAGTGAGCTACATTGGTGAGCTTATCAACAACCAACAAAATCATGTCATGTCAGTTCTAAGACATCAATAATCCTTAGATAAAGTCCATGCTAATGACTTGGAATTTATATTATAGTATAGTATGTAGGTATATCAAGCCAACGTGATGTAAATGCTTAGCCTTAACTCACTAAGATTCTAAAAAACATGAAAAAAATCTAATACATATTTCTTAATTCATTTCCAAAAATATAATAGCCTCAACCCTACAAAGATCTTAGTTACACCTGGATGGATTGATTAAGGGACATTATGTAGCTACTTGAGTACTACACTCCTTAAATTCTCCTTGTCTTGTACATAAATTCTTCCTTTATACCTCAATAAACCATCATATTTGATCTTTAATATTTCATACTTGGGATTATGAGCATTCTGAGCCATTTCCAACTTTACATGTTTATAAAATTCATCTCCTTTTTATAATTTAACCATTTGATCATGAAAGGTGCTCCAAATAGTAGTCAAGGTTTTTATATACCTTAAATTACTAAGGGCATATTCAACCCTATTTTCCTTGACTTTAATGTAGTTAATATCAAAATCATAGTCTGAAAAGAACTCTAACCATCACCTCTGGCATGCATTTAGATTAAGTTGGATGAAGATTTTATTGATCCCCAATTTATCATTCTTGAGCTCAAATGGTTTTCCCAATAGATAATTCCTCCAAAATTTCAAGGCATGAACTATTATATCCAATTCTAAATTATGTGGGGCACAATTTTCCTCATATGACTTTAAATTTATGGATTCATAAGCTATAATAGAACCTTATTGCATGAGAACTCCCCCAATACCATCTCCTAAAGTATATGTTATTACCTAGCATTGGCCATTTGGATCTGTATGCATCTAAATTTGCTCTCCTACGTTACTATCACTAATAATACTATTAGTCGACACTAATTCCACTCATTCCATTTTAATCTAATTTATCCACTTCCTAGTCATTTGTCTAATATCCCCTTCTTCATATTTGATCATTCTATCAACCTTATTAATCCCCACCAAATAATTAATATATCTTAAATCTATATTATCCAATTCTAATACCACTTATCTATTATTTTGAAATTTTAAATTCCTATGACCCACCTACCCACCTACTAGCCTACTCCCTAGGCTCTCTTACACCCCTAGTTCTTGATCAGACTACCTAATCTTCATTTAATCATACATATAATCATCATTAACCCTAATAAGGTTTATATACTATTCCAAATATATAACCTTATCTAAATTTCCCACTCCTCTCTAGAAGCCTCCAAATCTATAGGATTTCAAGGAATTTGAAATTCCTTGGATAATCCTTATCCATTGATCTTCTTTCCCCAATTTTGAATTTCCACCCTTGATCTCTCCCTTCAAAATATTTTTAAACAACTCATTTCCTCCATGGGAGACATCTTAGGAATGCATAATTGATCCATGTCTAATTTGTCATTAAATCATCATTCATCCAACATCCATAATCAAGCATCATAACATCAATAGAAGTCTAAGGTATGCCAATATAATCCTTTTATTTCTCATCCATTTAATCATGATTTAGAGCATTTAGCTTTAGGATTTTAAGTGTAGGATTTGAATGATTTATTTATGTAATTGTACTTGGATCTAATGGCTTTAGACTTTACATAAGTAGTTTGATTTTTAGGTTTGAATTTATACAGATAAATCCATATTTTGCCCAAATTTATCTCTACAAGATCAAGAAATCTCAACATTAGTACCAAGGTAAACCTTCTTTCCAACTCCTAAAAATTTTCCTTGCACTTCACTGACCACACAAAGTTTTGATTTTTTTGCCGAACAGAGGTAATAGGAATTACTCTTTTGGAAATATTTGGAATAAACTTCCTATAGTACCTAGCCAAATCCATAAAACTCCTAACTTCATGGACATTTTTAGGTTTCAACCACTCCATGATGGATTTAGTATTCAAAGGATCCATGCATTTTCATTTTGTAGATATAATGTGCCTAAGGTACTGTACCTTTTTAAAAATAAGTCACACTTTGATGGCTTCTCAAAAAATGTATGTTTTCACAATCATTACAAAAGCAACTTTAAATGATTTAGATGTTCCTCCTCAAATTATGAATAAATGAGGATATCATATAGAAAGACTAGCAATATAAATAATGTCTAAACACACTATTTATGAGATTCATAAATGTTGGTGGTGTATTCATTAGCCCAAAAGGAATAAATATGAAATCATAGTGCCCGTATCGAGTCCTAAAAGATATTTTTAGAATGTCTTCCTTATGAATCCTTAACTGATGATATCCTACTCCAAGATCAATATTTAATAAAACTAATCCTCCACGCATTTGATCAAAGAGATCATCAATGCAAGGTAAATGATACCTATTTTTTATATTTCCTTGTTCAACATCTTGTAATAAATACATAGGTGAATATTTTTGTCTTTCTTCTCAATGAACATAATTGATGCAACCCATGGTGACATGCAGGGTCAAATCAACCCTTTGGAAAACATCTCTTACAATTGAGCCTTCAATTCTATAAACTCAATTGGCACCATTATATAAGGGGATTTAGACCCTAGAATATGTCAATTGAGATTTTAGACTCTTTTAGGGGGTAAACTTGGTAATTATTCAATAAAAACATCTCAAAAATCCTAGAGAAAAGGATAACCTTAAATGTAAGGTTCCTTTGATTCCTCCATTTCATTTATCTTTAATATAAATACTTGAAACCCTTTTATTTGTGTTTTATTCAATTGAGTTATTTAAATCTATCTAAGTTTAAGCTCCTTTTCTATTCCCTAAATTTGGGTTTTATTACCCAAATCTAGACATTCAACCTTTTTAAGTAAACAATCTACCTTAGCTCTATGTTGAGATAACCAATTTACTCTTAGGATCACATCATATGACCATAGTGAATTTATGTAGTTTGATCTCAACTTTGACCAAACATTCATCAACCTTGACTTTAGATTCATTATCATATTGAACTAACCATGCATTTGCCATAACTCCAGATTTTCTAGATAACTTGTTAAGAATTTTAGGAGTAATAAAACATTCAACAACTCTTGTGTCAATCAAAATTAAAACTAGATGACCAAATAAAGTACCTGATAGCTCAATAAGAATCTTAAAAATCAGCTTGATAGTTGTCAACATCTATGTGAATTATCTACTAGAAATATCCTTACTATGGAGTGAAACCCTTATTCTTACCATCTAGTTTACCTTTTGTATAGGAATCTATTTTTCCTCCCACTTTATTATAGTTGTTCCATTTTTTAGCATCTTTCATTGAAATTAACATGATTATTATTTCTTCTGATCTAAGGCCTAACCCACCAAATATTTTTAAATTTGTGTCTTCCCCTTAAGGGGGCATCACGTGTCACCCAAATGATGTTTACAAAATTTATTAAGTTGAAAAGTATTGTCATTAATGTTAAATATTGATATCATGTGTGAATTAATGTCAAAGGTAATGACAAAGTGGTTATGTCATGATGATAATGGGCTTAGTCCTTAAGTTTTACAAGGTAGGATTTGTATGCATATAAGCTAATGTAAGTATTGTTTGAGGCTTATCATATTATATCTAGCATGTTGATATGGCTTCAAGTCAAGGATTGAAGACAAGCATGTGGATAGTGTGTTGACATAGGCTTGGTATCCTAGTATGTAAGCATGGATCTTCAGTATATGCTTGGATAAGAAGTTGATGAATGTTATGGATGATAATATCATGTTGTAGAGGTCATATGGGGTGTTCTAGTGATCTATTTGATATATTGAAGAGATATGGTACTAATTTAGGGCTATAAGGACAAAGAAGAGGTTTTGAGGCATCCATATATGTCTTGAAAAAGATATAGTATGTTTTGTGAGCATTTGGAATGAGAAAAATTCATATTCTAGCTTAAGAGAAACCAGACCGTCATTACACATCATGTAGATATGTATGAAATAATAAGTTTGTACATTTATTTTAGGTACAATAGTGATAATAAGCTACCATGAAAATTTTTAGGGTTGAAGTGATTTATATCTCAAGTTATAAAGATTTAAAGTTTCTCTAGTAGACTATGATGGGCTAAGGACCCTTAAGTTTAATCATGTTGAAGTCTGAGGTCATTGGTCTAGAAGATCCAATAGTGAGAAATTAATCATACATATTGAGATCAATGGTGTGTATGAAGTCAAAATTTCAATGGTTTCATGCACTGGTGATAATTGTCACAAGTTCACTAACCTGATAGAAGATTAATGGTGAGTGGTGGTTCATACTTATGAAGATCAATGGTGTAGGATAAGTCAAAGAGTCAATAAAGCACATGGGAATGCCAAGTGGCACAAGCACATGGAATAATAAAAAAGTGTTCATAAATCAAATAAGGGTACAAAGTGTCATAATCATTATATTTTTTATCAATATCTAATGGTGATCATTATTGGTTAAAGTCGAGGCTATTCTCGAAGAGATTGACAAAGTGTGTTAGTTCCAAATTATCAATAAATAGTGAGATGATGACAAGTGATCAATGTTTAACAATAAGAAAAGGTAAAGATTGAGTTAATTTTGAGGGATATCAATGATGCATATTCATTCAATATATGAGAGGGCACGAGATGTTGATAAAGTGCTTGATGTTTAATTGTGACCATTGGCATTTAAATTAACAAGGGAAAAAATAGTGTTAAGTATTTTTCTCATATATTTTGATCTATGATGAATTTGAACATGCAATAAAATGAAAATCTGTATAAGAATTAAAGGTACATATATTAAATCTATTTTTAAGGTTGTAATGTTTGTATAGTCAAATTTATTAAGCTCCAAAGTTGACTATGTGTTTGGCCATGTTCTGTAAGTGACCTAAGAAGGATATTTTGAACTATTCTGATGGTATTTAGATGTTTCAAGGGGATTGAACTATTGGAGAGTGTCTTAAACTCTTTAAGGATGATTTGTATGTATTTTGGAGGTTTAAACAAACCATCTTTAGTATGAACAGATACTTATAATTTAATTTTTTATTTGTTCATGGTGTTATTGTGTATAAGGCTAATGTTTGAGTAGATTGAACATACATAGAGGTGTGTAATGATGAATGTAATAATTTAAGAATGTCTAAAAGGTCATGTGGAGTCAACCTATGTATTTAAAAGTGGTCTTGTGTTTATAATTTTATCATTAAATTTCTAAAGGAGTGAATAGGTCTCCATGAGACCTATAAGGGCTATTAAGGCCTAATTGAAAGGCATAGCTACTTAAGTGTGACCCATAGTTGTTATGGTTGACCTATGAGAGTGGTATTAAGATATTTTATATGTATTAATGGATAAGGCAATTATTATGTCCAAATTATAAGATAATAATAATAATAATGTCTCTATAAAAGGTGAAATCAAAGGTGGTGATTTCTAGACTTGTAAAAATGGGTTCGAAGTGGAGGAAGAGTATAGAGTTGAGAGGTAAAGGAGAGTAAGGGTGAATAATGTATGGATTGAATAATATAGTAGGTTTATGAATTTGTGTATGACCTATATGTCATATTTTTTAATTACAAAATTAGTGATATTGTAGGTTTGAGGATTGAGGATGAGCGAAGAAGTCTAGAGTGATCCAAAAGGATGTATTGGATGAATTAAGTGTAAGTGAAGGATAGATGATGTATGTGTAATATTCATGGTTTATTTGAGAGTCATATCAGAGTGTGTAATATGTGTATGATCACTTGGTCATGTTGTTGAAGTTGTGATAGAGTTGTTTCTAAGAAGTGTAGAGTGATCCAAAAGGTGGTTTTGGATGTTTTTGGCTATGTGAAGAAGTGAAGGGGGTTGGTATAAATTGTATCTCCATAATATTGGTAGGAAATAAATGTTTAGGAGATGTTTAAATCATAGGTGTTGGGAGGGTGATTGAAATCTAGGTCAGAAGGACTTGACCATCCTAAGTGTAGGTGCTCTTTGTAAAGTAGGTGTTTCACTAAATCTAGGTCAAAAGGACTTGACCATCTTAGGGGAAAGTGATCCTTATGAATATGGTATTTCACTAAATATAGGATAGAAGGACTTGACCATCCTATGGGTAAGTGTTCCTTATGGAATGGGTGTTCACTAAAGTCTCATGTTTGTAATACCTTATAAGACAAGTAATCCATGTGTTTGCAGGCTTGAGAGTGTGTTTTATTCCCCATGAGGGTTTCTCACATTATATGTTGTGTTATGATTAACTTATCTTATTTATGCTTTATATGTGGTATCCTTGATTTTATGGTAATCTAGTTACATATGCTTGTTTTATTGATTCAGGAATGCCAATGAATGAATGATAAGTGACCAAAAAATGAAAGATTGGTTGAATGATTCACTCCTCACCTCTTAATCATCTTTTACCTTTAATAATTGGTATCAGACCTTGTCCTTTAGAGGAAGCTTAATAGTTTCAAGGAGATACTAAGTAGCACAAGATGGATAAGCAGTTGAATAAAGAGAATCAATAGTGGAAGGCTATGATCAAGGCACTTGAAGAGTAGATATGTACTTTGAAGAAAGATGAGAAAGAGGATGAGAAAGTTATCAATGATCTCAAGGTTCAAATAGAATATGCTAAGGCAATTTCGAGTTCAAAAGAGAAAAGTTTTTCATAAGAAAAAGACATCATGTATGATGAAGAAGTTTGCCATGAAAGTTGATAATAAGAAGTGTTTTATGATAGTGAGGAAGAAAAAGTGAATCTAAGAGCTAAGCTCACAAAGAGGAATCACAAGATGAGGTAAGTGATCAAAGGTCTTGAAGCACAAGTTAGTTCTATTGAGGGATGTTTTCTAGGCAAGACCAAGAGAGATGAGAATAAGTATCAAGAGATGATCAAGTCTCTTGAAGAGAAAACATGTAGATTGAAGGATGTCATGGCTAGAAAAGCCAAGGAGGATAAGGATGACATCAAAAATATTAGAGGTCAATTAGAGGTTTCAAATGGTAGCCTAAAATCAAGAGAAGAGGAGTGAAAATATCTTAAGACTCAGTTAGAAGAAGCCAATACCAAGGTGAGTTCAAAGCAAGGTGAGCATGATGAGTTAAATACTAATATTTATTCCTTGAGAGTAAACCATGAAAAAATCATAGACAAGTTGGACTAGCTAAAAAAGGAACATATACAGCCTAAACAAGCTAAGAAGAATACATGATTTGGAAGCAATGCAAGAAGGTCTATTAGACAACCAAATGCTTCAAGGTATGCTAGTTTGTTCCATGGTCATTGTTATACATGTAATAAGTAAGGTCATAGAGCTAAGGACTATAGAAGTAATTTAGTCATGTATGGATATTTTATGGAGATATTATAGGAGTTTTTTGCCAAAGATTGATCATAGTTCAAATCTGTCAAAAGGTATGAATGATTTTATTTGATTCATTTTTTATAAGAAAGTTCATATTGATATAATTTGTCCTAGTAAATTTGATAATCCCTCAAGTCATCTGAACAAGGGAGGGACTCCTAGAAATCATACTAAAATTTAAAACATGATGTGGAGACCCAAGGTAATGAAGGCTAGTCCTGTTGAGTTCAAGGATCAAACTTCTGATAATGTAAAAAAGGAATTATTTTTTTAGGTGTTAAAGAGTGTAAAAGAAGCTTGATATCAGTCCAAATGGAGAATAAATTGGATGATCCAAGAATAAAGTCAGTTATATCATTCAGGCCAAGGAGAATTCAAAATAAGGATCTTAATCTAATGGTTTGTTTGTTGTAGTTGAAGAGTTTTTAGGTAATAAGGATTTTCATAATTGTCAAGTGTTCTTGTTGTCTACTTTCAAATAGGAGAAGGTGTTAGTTCAAGAGATATGCCAAGAATATATGTTTTCATCATGCATAGTCAAGGAATTCAATGAAGAGATGGATGCCAAACAAGTTATTTCAATCAATAAAAGGAAGAAGAAGAAGGTTCTTCAGTCCTATGATAAGGAATGATATGATAAACTATTCCAAATCCTTGTGAAGTAGAGATGTAATTTTTGTTCTTCATGAAGACATTTCTCAGTTTGAAGAAGCATGTGGTCTTGTAAGGGTGTTTTCGGTCTAGAGGGTCAGATTGAAGGTTTCCATGGGATAAAGGAGGATTTGTGAGTTATCAAGATGATATTTTTACATATAAAGGTCTATTTACCTTATTCTAGCATGTTCCAAGTGGTTTATGGTCTGAAGGTATGTTGAAGTCAAATTAGAGGATTTTTTAGTGTTCTCAATTTTTTAAGTTTTTGGCTTAAGGGCAAGCATGCCTGAAATGGGTTATGGTATGTATGGTTTCCAAAAATTATCGAGGCTCAAATCTTGGTTTAGAAGTGTGTGATGGTCATCTCTAGGTGTGAAAGAAGTTTTAGAGGTGGGTGTTGACCAGAAGGAGATTTTTTGACCTTATTTGTTTTATGATTCTAGAGTTTTAGGCTATGCTAGAAAAGTGGTTTACCTTATGAGTTAAGGTATGAGTATTATTAATAGGTTGAAATGGAAAATGGGTTGTCAAATCAAGCTTCATAGAGATTTTAAGGTTTCTATTTTTCAAATTATTTAAGTTTTTATCAAGATGGAGGCCTAATTGGCTAGTAGGTTTGTGAATGAAGTATGTTGTAGAGGATGAGCTAGGTGATGTAAATTATTGTACTTGTGGAGGAATATGAGAGTGCTCTAGATATGAATTTTTAGGGCTTGAAATTTGTTAGACATATTCATGATTGTATGAAGTATTTTCATTGATGTCAAATGCTATTATGTATTAATGACAAAGGTGTTGAGTTGAATGAACTTGTTATAGATCCCCATGGAGTTGTGTGTGTACTTTTAATGAATATAATTTGAAAGTATCTCTTTGTGGTCTAGGTTGTAAGTCATAAGGATACATAGAGAAAATGTTACAAATGCATAAGGTTGTGTGTGCAAATGTTTCCATACTTATTCAATTGTGTACCTTTGTATTTGTCTGAGGAATTATTTTAGAGAAAGTGACTCAAGCAATTCCTTCAAGAAAATGGTTTAGAATTTGTCAAATAAATTGTCCACAACAAAGTTTCTAAAGGAAATGAATGAAAGTTGGAATTCTTTTAGATAAAGTGGTTCGATGATATCTTTTAGTAAAATTGGCTAAGTCTTTGTTTGACAAGTCTGAAGAGCAAGTGGACCATTCAAATTTTTTGAATGGATCCTTGAAAAAATCCTGAAGGGTACTTTACAAAAATTTTGAAGGTCAAGTGAACCATTCAAAAGTTTTGAAGGGTAAGTGGATCATTCAAAGCTTCTGAAGGGATCTTTTCTAAAATCCAAAGGGTACTTTGCAAAATTTTTGAAGGGTATGTGAACAAAACAAAGTTTCCAAAAGGATATTTTGAAAAGCCTCAAAAGGTACATTTCAAAATGATAAAATAAAAAAGACACTTGGTATTTCATTAGAGAAATTATCCTAAATCACCTTAGATGAAAAGGACACAAACAAAAATCCTAAAATTCCTAAAGGATACTTTACTAAGGCTCTGAAGGGCATATGACCTAAACAAAATTTTAGAATAGGTCACTTGGAGAAGATCCAAAGGACACATTCAGAAGAAGGGCATTGATGAATTCATTTAGATAATTTGTCTAAGGCAAGTGGACATTTAGAAAATCCTAAAGGGTATGTTGTAGAAGTTATAAAGGACACTTTTAAGAGAAGGGCATAGATGAATTCTTTAAAAGAATTTGTCTAAGTCAAGTGGACAATTAAAAAATTATCAAAGGATACTTTCAGATGGAATGGTCTCTTACAAAGTTTTTGAAGGATATTTCAAAAGAAGAATAGGTCACTAACAACATTATTGAAGGATAAGTGTGGAGTATTGTAGGGAATTTTAAAAATTATAAAGCATCAAGGTATGTTAAATATCAACCAAGTTTGAAGAGATAAAAGGATCAAAAGCAATACATGAATGCCAAATAAAATAAGATGAAGTCAACATGTCAAAGTTTAACAACCAAATGAATATAAAGATCATGCATCTTTAAGAGATCATATGACATGTGAATCTCGCATATAAAGATCGATGGAAATGTTTCAAAGTTAGAAGTAAAAATTAAGGAAGAACCATTGAAGTGAGTTAGTTACAAGAATCTAGCAAGATGGTTGAAGGATATAAATAGCAACAATTGAAATGAAATGATTATTCTAATTTTGTGAGTGTGGAAATTGATTTGACAAGGGTAGAATTCAAAGAGGATTAGAGAATGGAAGTCAAATATTCATTTGCATGGAATGAGAAAAGATAAGAAATGAAAGCAAAATGTATAAACAAAAGAGACTTGTCTAAGTTTTGATTGTTACAATATTCCAATTTGATAAAGAGTAGGGAAGAAAAAATATCATCTTTTCATTTTTGAAATGAGATGAGTCGAGAGGAGTTGAGCTATAGATGTAGAAATATGAGACTCATCTGAGCATAGAAGAATAATTGTCAAATTAGAGAATACCAAAGTGTCAAAAAGATAAATTTAGAAATAGAGAAAGGGTACAGGATGAGTGAAGATCAAAAAAGAGTGTGTTAAATGAGAAATGAACAATTGTAGATTAGACATTGAATAAAGAACAAAAACTTAGATTCTTTTATGAATTTGATTCATGAATTTGAAGTGTAAATGTCTAATTAGTTGGTACAATTAAATTAAGCTAGGTTGGTGCTCAGTATATAGAGTGGGTGCTTCCTTAGAGTTTGTGCTCTTAAAATAGGGGATTGGTGTCTCTTTGGAATGGGTGTCCTTAAATGTAACTAGTGAGGTTTAGTCAGTGAGATAAACTTTGTGAGGCTAGATTAGAATAGTAGCTTCTAATAGCATTCTGATCATGGTTTTTTTTTCATTTATGTTTCCACATATAAATATAGTGTTGTGTGCTATGATTTTGTGCATGTGATCTCTTTAATTTATTTTTTTAAGATTGCATATGTCTAAAATTCATCTTGAAAGTCACAAGTAATTCATTTTTGAGATATATTGATTCACCCCCCTCTTAGTAGATAGGTGTGTCTAATAATTGGTATCAGAGGTTCCAAAAGAGAAGCTTAATTATCTTAGGTTGATATTAGAGTTTGAACACAAAATGGCTAGTCATGAAGGAATTTCATCAAATAAGGCACCTTTGTTTTATGGGTCTAACTATGCCTTTTAGAGCATAAGAATGGAAGAGTATTTAACCTCCTTGGGGTTTTATGTCTAGATGGCCATTGAGAATGGATACACACCCCTAATATTTCTCCTGCTGACCATGCAGTGAAGAAGGCATGTGAAAATAATGCGAAAGCAAAGAATGTTATTCTTTGTGGGTTGTCAAACAATGAGTTTGTCAAGTTCATGTATTTTCAAAGTGCAAAGGACATATGGGTCAAATTAAAGAGCATCTATGAAGGAGATGACAAAGTAAACAAGCCAAGCTTCAAACACATAAGGGATAGTTCAAGAGCCTCAAGATGAGTGAGGAAGAGAAGATTACAGACTACCTCCTTAGGGTAGATGAGATTGTAAATGCAATTAGAGGACTTGGAGAGGTAATGGATGAATCAATCATTGTCAAAAAGGTTTTATTATATATGACAACAAAGTATGATTCTAAAATTTCTTCCATTGAAGAAGAAAGAGATATGAACAAGCTTACAATAGATGAATTTAATGGAAATTTCATTGCATATGAGATGAGGTTGGGAGATGAAGAGTCATCCAAGAGAGAATCTTCTTTCAAAGTTTCTAAGTAGGCAGTATAAGAAGAAGCTCATAATTCTAAATCTGAGGAGGTTGATGATGTAGAGGCCAATTTCATCAGAAAATTGAAGAAAGGCTTAGGCAAATACAAAGGTAAGTTACCCTTCAAATGTTTTAATTTTGGAAAGATAGGGTACTTTACTGCTAAATGTCCACATAAAAGGAAGGATAACTCTGATTCAACTAAGAAAAATCAAAAGGAGAAATCCTATTATCCCAAGAAGAATAAAAGCTTCTTTAAGAATAAAAAGGGGTTGTACTCAAAAGAAGATAGTGACTCAATTGATGACAACAATAGCTCAAGTGATGAGTATGCTAGTGATTTTATGGCCAAAAGAATGAAGTTTTATTCATGACTTATGAATCAACTTCTCTATGCCACAAAGAAGATGACTTAGATGATGATGAAGAATAAGAAGGAGAAGTAAATATGTAATGCAAACTCATCTATGCTTTAAAATAAATTGATAAGCTTAGAAAAGAAAATTCTAAAAAAAATAAGCTTAGTCAAAAAGAGTTTGATAAATTAAATAAAAAAATGAGGAATCAGATCAAATTATAGTGAGTTTGAAGACCCAAGCTGAGGAGGCAAAGAGGATGTGGTTAGAACTGATTTGGCTGCAAAATCCTTAGAATGCTTGAAGATGGAGGAAGAAATCATGGACCTAAAATAAAAACTTAAAAAATCCAAAGAACAAATCGATAAAGGCCTAAAACTGAAAGGAGGATCCATAATATTGGATGAGATGATCAATTCATAAAATCCACTCAAAGAAAAATTAGGTCTTGGGTATGCAAAAGGAAAGAGTCCCATGTTGAGTACAATGAGGAATGTGTATAAAAACTTCAAGGAAACAACTGAATAAGGAATTAGAAAAGAATATAATCACATTCCTAAAGACAAGAAGAAAATTAATAACTCTGTTCCTATAAATACTAAGGTTGCTACTATAGAAAACAACATAATAGTAAGGAACATGAAGAAGATAGAGTTTAGAAGACCTCCTTTATATCCCCAAAGGAGAATGATAACCAGGTATTCATCATCATTTTATGGTTATTGTTATAGTTGTAATCAATTTGGCCATAAAGTAATTGATTGTAAGATTGTACCTAAGAGAAGGATAAGTTTCTTAAGTAAGAATTCATTTGCCCCTCTGCTAGATCTAGATGTTTTATGCTACAAATATAATAATTTTGGGCATATAGTAAAGCATTGTATAAAAAATCTTGTTAAATCAAAGTTTAAAAATGCAAAAAGGGATGAGACTTCTAAAGTGAATAAAGGCTCAAACGTATGACATAATAAAGAAAAGTATAGTTAACAAACTTACGGAGATATGGAAAAATAAAAATTAGTTTATGATCACTCAAACAACACTACATGCAAACAAGAAAAATATATGGGTCATAGATAGTGGCTACTCAAAGCATATGACCAATAAAAAGAATAATTTCACCAAATTAAGATGATTTAAGGAAGGGACTACTAGCTTGGGAGAGAATACTACAGTCAAAATTATAGGCAAATAAACCATGTACATTGATGGAAAGCTCCCTACACATGATGTTATTTATGTTAAAAGACTAAAACATAATCTATTGAGTGTTAGTCAGATGTGTGACAATGTCTATAAAGTCATATTTGATGTTGAAGGTTATGAATTAAGAAGGTTTATAAAAACTGTTGCATAAGGAAAAAGGACCGAGAGTAACATATAAAAATTGATTAAGGTAAATGATACAAATTATCTCATGGGAAAGATTGATGAGAGTTGGTTATAGCACAGAAGGATGGGTCATGTTAACTTTGGTAATTTAGTCAAAGTAAGTTGTAAAAAGTGTGTAAGACACATGCCTAAGATAACTAAGCCTACTAACATAATGTGTAAAGAATGTCAGCTTGGTAAATACACCAGGGTCTTATTCCAAACTAAAGAGTATGCAACTACAAAACCTCTATAGATAGTTCATACTGATCTTTATGGACTAACCAAGACAAGAGGTTCCAAAGGAGTGTATTATTTCATGTTATTCATAGATGAATACATAAAAATGTCATGGGTAACCTTCTTAAAGGACAAGTCTCAAGCATTTAAGAGATTCAAGACTTTTAGAGCCATGGTTAAAAATGAAATTGGTAGAAAGATAAAGTGCCTTAGATCTGACAAAGGTGGTGAATTCACTTTAAATGAATTCATAGACTACTATGAAAAGCATGGAATTAAGAGACATTACTTTGCTACAAGAACTCCACAACAAAATGGAGTTGTTGAAAAGAAGAACAATACCGTTAAGGAGATGGCTAGAACAATGTTGAAAGAAGCAAACTTGTCAAATGGTTATTGGAGAGAGGTAGTCTAGACAATAGTATACATCTTGACTAGAGTCCAATTGAGAGTAAATAGTGAAAAGACTCTGTATGAACTATGGTATGGAAAGCCTACTTCAGTCAAGTATTTGAGTGTTTGGAATCAAATGCTACATTCAAAGGAAAGAGAAAAAGATAGGAAATTTTGAGTCGAGATGTGATGAGGGAATATTCCTTGGTTATTCCACTCATAGCATATCCTATGTTTGATACAACAAAATACTACATAAGCTAGTGGAGAACATTCATGTTAAATTTGAAGAGATCCTTGAAGAAGAAATTGAACCTATAAAGGAGATTAGAATTGAGGAACTAAAAGAAGAAGCTAAGGATGAAATATCATATAATGAATAAGATATAAAGAGGACTGAAAAGGCACCCTCAAGGTTTGTTCAAAAGGAGCATCCTAAGGAGTAGATCTTTGGCAACATGAATGAAGGAGTCCAAATGAGAAGGGAATAAATGAGGAAAGAATAAACAAGTTTTGCTTTACTATCTAAAATTGAGCCCAAAATCTATGTTGAGGCCAACAAAGATGAGAATTAGTAGAAGGCCATGGATGAGAAACTAAGTCAAATAGAAAAGAACAAAAATTGGTAGCTACTTCCAAGACCCATAGACAAGACTGTCTTAGGCACAAAATGGGTCTTTAAAAATAAGTTGAATGAAGATGGAGTTTTTGTGAGAAATAAAGCTAGAATAGTTTGCAATGGATATGCTTAGGTAGAAGGAATAGATTTTGAGGAGACGTTTTCCCCAATATCAAGATTAGAAGACATCTGAATGTTTTTAGCATTATTAGTCTCTAAGAAGTTTAAAGTATATCAAATAGATGTTAAGTCATTTTTATTGAATGGAATCTTAGAAAAAGAAGTGTATATCGAATAACTTGAAGGTTTTTAGCTGACAAATGAATAAGACTATGTGTGAAAATTAAAGAAAGCACTATATGGTTTAAAATAGGCACCTAGAGCATGGTATTAAAGGCCAGATCAATATTTAAAACAAGGATTTATCAAAAGATGTGTAGATAATAACTTTTTCTAAAAGTGGACATATATTGATCATATTTGTCTTTGTTGATGACATCATTTTTGGTGGCAACAAAAATAATATGTGTAAATAATTTACAAATCAAATGCAAAAGGAGTTTAAAATCTCCATACTGGGAGAAATTTCATTTTTTCTTGTTCTACAAGTTGCATAATCCAAAGAAGGGATATTCATATCCCAAAATAAGTATGCGAAGGAGATGCTCAATAAATTTGATATGGAGGACAATAGACATGTTATCACTTTCGTGATAGTTAGATGTAAATTAAGCAAAGGTGATGAATCTCTTGAAGTGAATCATATAATGTATAGGTCTATGATTGGTAGGTTTCTATATCTTACTACATCAAGACCAGACATCATGTAGGTTGTATGCATGGTTGCTAGATTCTAGGTTACACCAAAATAAACACATGTAAATATAGTAAAGAGAATCTTTAGATACATCAAGAGCACAATTAACTATGGTCTGTGGTACCTACAAGTGAATATCTCACTTTGATTGCATATGTAGATGTTGATTGGGTAGGAAGTTTGGCTGATAAGAGAAGCAATAGTGGTGGTGCATTATTCCTTTAAAATAGAATTATGTCATGAATAATCAAAAAGCAAGAGTTGGTTACACTTTCTATAATTGAAGTAGAGTATATAGCAGCAACAACATGTTACACCCAAGTCTTGTGGATGAAGCAAACTCTCATAGATATCAAGGTAGAATATCAAGAACCTATTTCTATCTTTTGTGATAACTCAAGTGCCATAAACATATATAAGAATCTAGTGATGCATTCTAGAACCAAGAATATATCAATCAAATATCATTTTCTAAAATAAAAGGTTATAGATCAAGAGGTCAAAATTGAGTATGTGTTAACAAAGGACTAAATTTTAGATATATTTACCAAGCCTCTTCCCAAGGAGCAATTTGAGTATCTAAGAGAGGGGTTGGGAGTAGTGGCTCCCACATCACATCACTATATTTTAGTGATAGGGCATGAATTTAGGGGGAGTACTGAGGGAACATTATTAACTCTTGAATTAAGAGAAAAGGTAGTCTAGTGAGAAAGCTACAGTCCCTTTGCTATTTATTGACAAAGGAGGTGAAAAAGGTGTGTTGGCTCTAGATCAATATGCCTATCTATATATAAATATGTAGATTATTGATTGGTCTTTTAGACCAATGCTATATAGATGACCATTTGTAGAATATTGGAGCCAAAGGAACTAGTTTTGAATGTGTCTACGTAGAGTTTAGGAAAATGTGCCATTGCCTAATGGGGAGTTCCCCACAAAGTATTCTAGATTGTTAGGTCCAACAATTAGAATAACCGAGATGTAAATAAAAGAGTAAATTATTGACATATTATGGCAGAGACTCTTTGTCATTAATGTTAAAAGGGGAGAAAGCAAAATGGAGACATAAAAGTAAAGTCATTCTGATGATGTGATTGCCATCAATGACAAAGGGGGAGATTTTTGGACATAGTCATTGATGTATGAAGGATTGTCATTGATGTCAAATGCTATTATATATTAATGACAAAGGTGTTGATTTTAACAACCTTGTTGCAGAGCCCCATGGAGTTGTGTGTGTACTTTGAATGACTATCATTTATAAGTATCTCTTTGTGGTCTAAGTTCTAAGTCATAAGGATACATATAGAAAATGTTACAAATGCATAAGGTTATGTGTGCAAATATTTTCATACTTAGTCATTTTTGTACCTTGTATTTTTTCAGGGAATTATTTTGAAGAAAGTGGCTCGATCAATTCTTTCAAGAAAATGGTTTAGACTTTATCAAACAAATTATCAGTAATAAATTTTTTGAAGGAAATTAACGCAAGTTGGAATTCTTTTAGAGAAATTGGTTTGGTGATTTCTTTCTGTAAAATTGGCTGTCTTTGTTTGAAAAAGTCTGAAGGGCAAGAAGACCGTTAAATTTTTTTGAAGGGATCCTTGAAAAAATATTGAAGGGTAATTTGCAAAAAATTTGAAGGGCAAGTAGACCATTCAAATTTTTTGAAGGGATCATTGCAAAAATGCCAAAGGGTAAGTAGAAAATTCAAAGCTTTCGAAGTGATATTTTATAAAATCGAAAGGGTACTTTGAAAAATTTCTAAAGGGCATGTGATCCAAATAAATTTTTTGAAAGGACATTTTGAGAAGCCCCAAAAGGTACATTGCAAAATGTCAAAAGAAAAAATACACTTGGTATTTCATCAAGGAAATTATCCTGAAGCCCCTTAGATGAAAAGGACCTAGACAAAAATCTTGAAGGATAATTTGCTAAGGCTCTGAAGGGCATGTGACCCAAACAAAAGTTCAAAATAGGTCACTTGGAGAAGATCCAAAGGACACTTTTAGAAGAAGGGCATTGATGAATTATTTCAGGGAATTTGTCTAAGGCAAGTGGATATTTACAAAATCTTGAAGGGTATGTTGCAGAAGTTTTGAAGGACACTTTCAAGAGAAGGGCATATATGAATTCTTTTAGAGAATTTGTCTAGGGTAAGTGGACAATTACAAAATTACTAAAGGATACTTTCAGATGGAATGGTCTCTTACAATGTTTTCAAAGGATATTTCAAAAGAAGAATAGGTCACTTACAACATTGCCAAAGGATAAGTGTGGATTCTTGTAGGGCATTTTCAAATTGTTAAAGGGTCAAGGCATGTTAAAGATTGAGCAAGTCTAAAGATATAAAAAGAGAAAAAGTAATACATGAATTCCAAAAAAAAAAGATGAATTCAACATGCCTAAGTTTAATGACCAAGCTAATATAAAGATCATGCATCTTCAAGAGATCATATGGCATGCAAAGCTCAGATGGAAAGATTGATGAACACATTTCAAACTTAGAATGAAAAATTAATGAAGAATAATTGAAGTGAGTTAGTTACAAGAATATGGTGAGACGGTTGAAGGATATAAATAATAACAGTTGAACTGAAATAATTATTCTAATTTTGTGAGTGTGGAAATTGATGTGACAAGGGTAGAATTCAAAGAGGCTCAGAGAATGGAAGTCAAATACTCATTTGATTGGAATGAGAAGAGACAAGTAATGAATACAAAATTTATATATAAAAGAGACTCATCTAAGTTTTGATTAATGCAATATTCTAAAGTGACAAAGAGTAGGGAAGAAAAACTATCATCTTTTCAATTTTGGAATGAGAAGAGTTGAGAGGAGTCAAGCCATAGATGAAAAAATATGAGACTCATCTAAGCGTAGAGGAATAATGGTCAAATTGGAGAAGACCATAATGTTAAATAGATAAATTTAGACATAGAGAAAGGGTACAAGAAGAGTGAAGATCACACATGAGTGTGTTGAATGAGAAATAAGTAGTTGTAGATTAGACATGAAACAAAGAACAGAGAAATTTTATGTTTTGATTGATGCAATATTCCAATTTGATAAAGAGTAGGGAATAAAAACTATCATATTTTCATATTTGGATTGAGATGAGTTAAGAGGAGTCAAGCCGTATATGTAGAAATATGAGACTCATCTCAGCATAGAAGAATAATGGTCAAATTAGAGAATACCAGAGAGTCAAAAAGATAAATTTAGACATAGAGAAAGGGTACATGACGAGTGAAGATCACACAAGAGTGTGTTAAATGAGAAATGAGTAGTTGTAGATTAGACATTGAATAAATAGCAAAAACTTGGATTCTTTTATGAATTTGATTCATGAATTTGAAGTGTAAATGTATGATTGGTTGGTGCCATCAAATTAAGCGGGGTTGGTGTTTAGTATATGGAGTAGGTGATTCCTTAGATTTGGTGCTAGTAAAATAGGGGATTGGTGTCTCCTTGGGATGGGTGTCCTTAAATGTAACTAGTGAGGTTCAGTCAGTGAGACAAACTTTGTGAGGCTAGATTATAATAGTAGCTCCTAACAATATTCTCACAGTGATTTTTTTCCTTTGGGTTTTCATGTATAAATCTGGTGTTGTGTGTTATGATTTTATGCATGTGATATCTTTCGTTTATTTGTTTAAGATTGCATATGTTTAAAATTCATCTTGAAAGATGTACGTAATTCATTTTTGAGATATGCTAATTCACCCCTCCCTCTCAGTAGATAGGTGTGTTCAAGAAAGGTATGTCTACTTAAAGTTGTGGGCTCTACAAGTTCCAGGTAGGGCTATAAGGAGTCTAATTAGACCTAGTATGAAGAAAAGTTCTTTTTGATCAATTTATCCAAAATAGCATGGTATGATTATTTCAATTAAATTTATATGGTAGAATTATAACATCTTTCCTATTTAGTGTGTGGCTTGAAGATATATTGGTACTCTTTGAGGTGGTTTTTAAGTGAGAGTATGAAAGGAGAGTGGTGTTTTTTGAAGACCCAAAGTAGTATACTATTCTGAGTTTGATATTTTCATGTTGTTGATGCCATGAAGGTGTTATCTAAAGTTATTTAGGTGAGATTTGATTATGAATATGAAGGGGGAGTCTTTCAGGTTGGCATAAGGAGGAGCATGGAGTTAGGGGGAGCTAACTCAGATGACTTGAGAAGTTTGCATGATCAAAGGGGGAGCTAGATTGTTTAATTTTTTAGGTGTAAGAATCAAGAAGGCTTAGAGTAGAGATGCTTTCTATAGGCTTAGTGGCATGAATTTCTATTATGGTCCTTGAGGTGGCTTGAGAGAGAAGGCTAGTAAGCTTGTGTGGTGGTTCTTCATAATGTATGGAGATGTGAAGATGCTCAAGAGGTGCAATGGCTTAGAGATATGAGGAGGCACCCCTCTTAGTGTTATCAAGGTGAGTTAAATTATTTTTTGTTGTTTATGTGTGTTTATTCCTCATTGATAGTAGTGCATGACAAAATAAGAGTGTTATCATGGTGCATGGTTAAGAAGTACAAGGTGGTATGCACAAAATTAAGGGGAACTAACTTAGATAGTTTGAGTGACTAATGGATCTATGAATGATGTAAGGAGAAACGTTTGTGAGATGTTCCAATATTTGATAAAATGTGTTGAATCTTAATGCATAAGCAAAGAGAGCTTGTGATTCTTGTAGGTTAATAGGTCCAAGGATCAAAGAAACACAAGTTTAGATTGGTGTATGTCAAAAGGGGGAGAAATTGTTTCATATGAGGTATGTAAGTATCATGAATACCTATAATTTTATTTAAATATATTAATGATGTTAAGAGGAAATTAGTGGTTGTTTAGTCTACTTTGTCATTAATTGCAAAGGGGGAGATTATTGGTAAGTATTGTCATTGATGTCATCTATACATTGATGTCAACAATAATGAAAAAGTGGTGATGTCATGATGATTATGAGTTTGAGTATGAAGTTGGGCAAGACAGGATTTGGATGCATATAAGCTAAGGTCACTATTAGTTGAGACTTATCGTATTGTATTTATCATGTTCATATGGTTTTAGGTTAAGGAGAGAAGACAAGCATGTGAATGGTGTGTTAGTGTAGGATTAGTAGTATAGTATGTAAGCATGGATCTTCAATATATAATTAGATAGGAAGTTGATGAATGTTATGGATGATGAGATCATGTTGCATAGGTCCTATGGGGTGTCAAAGTGATCTATTTGATAGTTGAACAGATATGGCACTTATGCAGGTTTGTAAAGACAAAGAGAAGGTTATGAGGCATCCATAGATGAGATGGGGCATGAAATGTTGAGATGTTTAACATTATTAATTAAATTTATGATCAGGAATGAGATGTTGACAAAGTGTTCAATGTTTAACTGTGACCAATGGCATTTAAATTAATAAAGGAAAAACTAGTGCTGAGTATTTTGCTCATATCTTTTGATCTAAGATGAATTCAAAGGTGAATTAAAAATAAAATTTGTATAAGACTTTAAGGTACATTCATTAAATCTAATTTTTAGGTTTGAATAGTCGTACATAAAATTTATTGATCTCCAAAGCTGACTATGTGTTTGACTATGTTCTGTAAGTGACCCGAGAAGGATATTTTGAGATATTTTGATGGTATTTGGATGTTTCAAGGGGACTGATCTATTGGAAAGTGTTTTAAAATCCTTAAAGATGGTTCATATGGATTTTTAATGTTTTATCAATCCATATTCAATATGAATAAATTGTTATAGTTTGACTATTTATTTGTTAATGGTGTTCTTGTGTACAAGGCTACTATTTGAGTAGATTGAGCATACATAGAAGTATGTAATGATGACTGTAATCATTTGAGTATGTCTAATAGGTCATGTGGAGTGTACCTAAACATTTTAAAGTGGTCTTGTGTTTATAATTTTATTGTTGAAGTGCTAAAGGAGTGAATAGTTCTCCATGAGACCTATAAGGGCTACTAAGGCCTAATTGAAAAGTATAGCTATGTAAGTGTGACCCATAGTTGCTATAGATAACCTATGAGAGTGGTAATGAGCTATGTTATGTCTCTTAAGGGATAATTCAATTATTATGGATAACCTATAAGATAATAATCATAATGGCTCTATAAAAGGTGAAATCAAAGGTGTTGATTTCTAGACTTGTGAGAATGCACTCTAAGTAGAGGAAGATTATAGAGATGATATACAAAGGAAAGTAAGGTTGCCTAGTGGGTGGATTAAATAATAGATTCGGTTGATGACTTTGTATATGACCTATAAGTTATATTTCTAATGTCAAAAATAGTGCTATTGTAGGTTTGAAGATTGTAGATGAGTGAAGAGTTATAGAGTGATCCAAAAAGATGTTTTGGATGCCTTGAGTGTGAGAAAAGGATAGATGATGTCTGTGTAAGCTTGGTGGTTGATTTGAGGGTCATATTAGAGTTTAGACTATGTGTATGACCATTTGGCCATGTTGTTGAGGTTATGACAGAGTTTTTACTAAAAAGTGTAGAGTGATCCAAAAAGTGGTTTTGGATGTTTGTGGTTGTGTGAAGAAGTGAAGGGGGGTGATATACATTATATCTCCATCAGATTGGTAAGAAATCAATGTTTAAGAGATGATCATATCATAGGTGTTGGGAGGGTGCTCAACATTTAGGTCAGAAGGACTTGACCATCCTAGGGTTAGGTGCTCCTTGTGAAGCAAGTGTTTCACTAAATATAGGTCAGAAGGACTTAACCATCATAGGGGTAGATGTTCCTTCTAAAGTAGGTGTTTCACTAAATATAGGTTAAAATGACTTAACTCTCTTAGGGTTATGCATTCCTTATGGATTGGGTATTCTACTAAAGTCTCATGTTTGTAATACCTTATAGGATAAGTAGTCCATGTGTTTCTAGGTTTGAGAATGGGTTTATTTTCCATGAGGGTCTCCCACATTAGATGTTGTGTTATGATGAGCTTTTGTTATTCATTTTTTGTATGTGATATCCTTGCTTTGATGGTAATCTAACTACATATGTTTGTTGTGTTGATTCATGAATGCCAATGATTGAATGATAAGTGATCAAAAAATGAAAGATTGGATGATTGATTTACCCCCCTCTCAATTATCTTGTAGCTCTAACATCTTAACCCTGATTCTTTGTAACTCATGCAAAATGTAAATGCAAAATGGGAATAAAATTTATTTATTTTGATTATAGTGACCTTTTCATTCTTTGAAAAGATGTTGACTTAATTGAATGTATTTCCATGACTTCTCAAATAAGGGAAAAATGTAGACATCCAATTTTTATCACTATTGTGCTACAAATATCAATCTAAGAAATATCTTGTGACAATGCACAATTTGGGCCAAAATGACTAAAACACACTAAATTATTTGAACTTGTCATGTACAAGTGTTGATTTAGGCTAATATATTCCTGAATGGGGAAATGCATTTTATGTGATTATTATATTTTCTTAAATTACTTTGAGTCAAATTATGACCACAAAAAATGACACCCTGGACCACTTAATTATTTTATTTCGGTAGCACCACATGTGCATGTGTTATTTCTCATCCATAATACCCCAACTAAGGCATTGTTCCATATGCAACTAACACCTTATTTTGATTATACTCCAATCAAATTATGATTGAGTAAAATGAAAATTTTGACCAAGTTGATTAAGCTTGAAATAAATTTCTAAAGAATTTTAGAAAATTAATCAAAGCCACTTAGGAAAATTAAACCAATCAAAAGGATAAGTGAAAATTCGATGAAATTTATTTAATATATATTTATTGGAAATTCATTATTTAACTTTGCATCATCTTATGACATCATCAATGGGGTGGCATCCATAAACCATTAATGGCATAAATATTAGGATTAATCCCTCCCATGCCTCATCAATGTCCCATTCTTCCAAATATTAATGGGTATATTTATGGATTTCCCCTCCAAAATAGAATTAATCTATGGAAACACATCTTGATCTCAAGATAGACATCCATAGATGATTCTAAACAATCTTATAAATATATAAATAAGTAATCCAAGACCACCATTTTTAAGATTTAGTTATACAAACTTACTATGCATACATTGTTATATAAAATCTTCACCTATTTAAACAAACTGACATATCTTATGAGCCTAAGCCATTGGCGCACTAGGAAATGATGCAGGAGCATGTTACTATGCATTGACATCGAATTGGAGCACCAAATCCATGGAAAAACACACTTTTTGGCTACTCTTGGAAGGAGGTACATTATTTGGAAGGTTTGGTAGTATTAATTTTTAAAATATCCCTTAGAATTCACTAAAAACATCCCTTGAGGTATTATGCTTGATATTTTATTTTCTATATGATTCTTTATAGATATTTTATTGACTAATGTATAGACTAACACATCTCGTAATCTTACTCTACAATTATTACCATCTGATTTGTCTTGAGTACATTCCCTAGCATAATGATCACCTCCAAAGATGAAGCATCCACTAGGTGGTCCTTTCCTATTCGATTGTTGATTTCCCTTGAAAGCTCCCTTGAAATCATTTCCTAGTTTCTTGTTCCCTAAATCACTAGTAAACTTTACATTCTAATTTTTGAATTGATTTATAGAGTTTCCACTCTTTTTCCAATTCTTCTTTTTGAAATTCATTTTAGGACTTTCAAACTTTTTCTTGAATTTCTCTCTTACCTATGCAAGTGACTTCAGTTTATGCTCCTGTTTAACTAACTTTTCAAAGAATTGATCCATATTAAATGGACAATGTATATTCACCTCACATATAATTTGGGGTTTAATCTCATAATGAATTTTATAATGCAAAACCTCTCATCTTCCTGATACTGAGGAAAATACTTTAGGAACTTGGTGAATTACTCCCAATATTCATTCATTGTAAGGTCTACTTTATTTACATTTTAAAAATTATGTTAGTTTATGATCAAAAGATAGTTGGGTAAACCATTGTGATCTAAATAAGGTCATGAACTATTATCACATGATAGTAGTAGAATCAAGATTCATCTCTAATTTCTTGTTTGCCCACTACATTGCTACTTTACCAGCCAACTGGTACACTCCCAAAACTAATTTTATAGCTTTAGATTAATTTCATATCTTAAAATATTTCTCCATCTTATTTATCCATACTTCTACTCCATCTCCCAAAATGGTTCTATCAAAATTGGGTGGATTAACTTTATTCATTTCTCATATAAGCTTAACATATACACACGCTCTCACATCTTGAGACATCTCCTCTTTCCTAGGCTCTTGAGGAAATTCTTACACAATAAGATGCTATTCAAGTTTAATCTAATTATTTTCCTCAACATTTCCATGAAATTCTTATTCAATGGAAACTATTCTATCCTTAGTCTCATTCATGGCTACAAGAATCTGATCTAGCTTTGTAACTTGTTCAGTGAAAAACTAATCTAGGTCAACTAGAGGGTTAACATTATTGGGATTGGATTTACCCTCACCTACTATAATTTAATGCAACATCCTTATATTTAAATATAAAATAATAATAATAATGTGTTATTAGACTTATCATGTCTAAGAGTTTTAGCCTCAACTTTGATACCGTAATGTAGTAACCCCTTAGGGTTTACTAGAACTAGGTTAATTTTTTTAACTCAATAACAAATTACTTTAAATGATTACACTAATAATGATAATTAACTAAATGCATCATTTATCTATTAAGCAACATCATTTATCTATTAAGCATGGGATATACTAAGAGGGGGGGTGAATCAGTATATCATATATCTTATAAAACTTTCCCTTAATAAAAATCCACTTAACCTAACATTCAAGATATGTAATAAAATTGAAACAATAAACACCACACAAGATAGAGAGAGACACCAGATATAATGTGGAAACCCAATGTGGGAAAAACCATGGAGAATAATCTCAAGTATATGAATGAGCACCAACTCAAACAATATTTTCAAGCACCAACTTGCAGGATCACCAACCCCTTTGCTAAGCACCAACACAACAACTATTCATGAGCACCAACCCACAAGAGCACCAAACCTTTTATTGAGCACCAACACATCAACAATTCATGAGCACCAACACATAGAAGCACCAACCCCTTTGTTGAGCACCAACATAGCAATAATTCATGAGCACCAACCCATAGGAGCACCGACCCCTTTGTTGAGCACCAACACAACAATAATTCATGAGCACCAACCCACAAGAGCACCAACCCCTTTGTTGAGCACCAACACAACAACAATTCCTGAGCACCAACCCACAGGAGCACCAACCCCTTTGTGTATATCACACATCTATCTCTCAATGTTGCTATCTCAAAAAATGATATTTCATTACAATATCTCTTTCCTCTCTCACCTTTTCTCTTCTAACCTAGATATAACAAATAAAAATCATACTCATCTCTCCCATTACTCTTCTAAGCTAGATATTAAAATATCAAAACAAACTCTCTTTCACATTACAAATGGCTTCTCAAGCCTTTATTTATAGCTTTCCAAATGACCTTTGGACTTCACCCTTTGTGAGCCTTCAATCCTCATAGAAAATGGCACAAAACTTGTATGACCCTTCATATCCTTGCCTTTGAAAAGTCATGTGGTGACCCTTTATGAGAAAAAATGTCCTTCCCTCTTTTGTCCTTATCTTGGTGACTTTTTGTATTCCTCAAAGTGTCCCTTCATGAAAAATTGCACCCTTCCTCTTTTGTCTTCACTTGGTTACTCTTGGAATTCCCCAAGATGACTCTTCATGGGAAAATGCATCCCATCCTTCTTTTATCTTTACCCCATGGCTCTTTGACTTCTCCTTGGGCCCTTCTTTTGTCTTATATGTAACCAAAAATGTATTCATTAATATTAAATAAATATTAACACACATTAGCCAAGATATAACTATTACAAACATCATTAAATGAAATGGGGTGATTATCACCAATAATGCTAGACCTTTGACATCAATAAAAATATTTCCAACAATCTTCCCCTTTGTCATTGATGACAACCTCAAACCTAAAAATATCACATCCTATCACTTGCACATATTGTCATCTGAAAACATATAGTAACTCCCCCTTACTATATCAACCTATACCTATTCCATGTACCTATTTTTGCACCTGTACCTATACCTATTATTCTCCCCCTTTGACATCAATGGAAAAGGGCCTACCTAGAGCTAACACTTAGCTCCCCCTTAACTGATGCTAAACATAAATGGTAGGAAGTAATAGAAATTAATCCCAACTCCTCTCACAAATCCTTGAATGTTTTCTTTGATCGTGCTTTTGAGAATATATCTAACAATACATATAAATTGTTGTCTGTCCTCTAAACTTCTATAATCAACTCATTTGAATCTTTTCTTCAAATCTCAAAACATTTCACATGAAACTTTAATGTGTATTCTTGATCACATATTTGACTAACACTCAATAGATTATGCTTAAGATCTTTTACATACAAAACATTCTTAGTCTTAGTTATACCATAATCCAAACTCAAAGTACCTTTTTTAGCTATCCTAATAGTGGTTTTATTTTTGAATCTCATTGTGCCACCATTTATCTTCTTTAGAGTTATGAACTTACTTTTATCTCCTGTCATATGCCTTGAACATCCACTATCAACTAATCATGGCTGATCTTTATTTCTTACATGTAGAGCTATCTGAACCATCATCGAATCTTCAAGTTATTTCTTCTGCCATGAACATGTCTGAACCTTCTTCTTGATGAATGGAGCTTTGAAACTCTGATCCTTCTTAACTAAATTGAACATGCTTCTACAATACCAAGCTATGTGTTTGAAGTTGTTAAACTTGTAGCATACTATGGTCTCTTCATCAAAGCTTGATAGAGGAGAAAAAGAGTTGTAACTTCTACTTGACTCTACTTGACTTTCCTTCTCCTTATTTCTGAAACTATTAGCTCTTTTTCTAAATTATAATTTATTGTGACCATATCCATTACAATAAAAATAATAGCCATAAAAATAAGACTTGTTTGTATATCTCTGACTTGATTATCGTTTGTAGCTTTGTTCCTTCCAACCTTCTCTATTTGAAATGTCCTCTGTATTCTTCACTTCTCCCCTTTTTATTTCCTCTTTTGTAAGAGCTTCAGCATAGCTATTTTTATTTTCAAATTTGATACATATCTCATCTGAATTTGCCTTTTGGCTCTCTAATATCTTATTCAATATGTTAGTGTCATCCTCAAATTTTGAGTCACTAACTACTTTATCATTGACTTCTTTCTTAATATCTTCTTTTAAAGAGGCAATTTCAATAACATACCCTTTACATTATTTTCTTTCTGTTTCCAACTATGCTATTAGATCTTCTTCAAATTGTGCTTGAAGATCTTCAATCATTTCCTTTGACTATTGTTCATTTTTCTCAATCTGGCACTTTAATCTTTGATTCTTCTTCTCAACAGCTTTTAACTCTTATAAGGCACAAATGAGTTCTCCTTCTAGATTCAATTCAAATTCATCCTCTTTTTCTTCTTGATCATCTTCATGTATGAACATGAATAGAATCTCTTCTTCTTCTGAATAACTAACTCCACTATCTTCACAAGGCTCATGCTCAAATGTAACCAAAGATTCTTCACAATCCTTCCTATCTGATTCTTTATCTACTATAATAAGTAATTTATTTTCACTCTTAAACTCAATCTAATCAACCTTTACTGTTTTAGGTATCCAATCTTGAATTTGACTCTTCTCATCTTTTTTAGGGGATCTGTATCCTTTGACATACCTTGAAGATCTCTTTACTTTATTTGGACATAATTTATCAATATGGCCAACCTTATGACAATAAAAACAAACAAATTTTTTCATACTTTTTTTTTGAATGTGACTGAGATATCCCTTTGACTGATTGCTTCTCCTCATATGTTATCTTTCCCTATGACCAACATGATGACAAACAAAACAATGGCCATGAAAAGAATTTGAAAACTTGAAAGCATTGGGCTGCATGATTGGCTTCTTTAATTTGCCTTTAAAACTTGCATCCTTCTTACCTTGGACTAATATTTCATGATATTTCTCAACCTTGATTATGAACTTCTCATGATTATCCTTTAAATAAT